>CAWUFW010016156.1:0-324236 GCA_963921515.1 Calotriton arnoldi | reverse complement strand
ATGTGAGGACAGATGGGCCCCAGGCACCATAGCTCAACGACAGGTACATTCCCAGGGACCCTGTAATGCCACATGGACACTGGCATTACATGGAGTATCATGTATACACCACAGCAAAACAACCATGAACCCCACAGGTAGTGGCCCCACTTGCCACGGCAGGACAGACATGGACGTCTGTGACACACACGCACAACATCAGAGTCCATGCACACACAACGTGGATGTGGAGACTGTCTCCCATTGTGCACATGAAATCAGAGACATTGTAAACACTACATGCACAAAGACTGTGGAGGACCATCACTATTGTGCCACTGGGACACCCTGGCTCAAACATACCGTCCCACATGGGACTCACGGGGTATGTGACATGACATACACATACACCACTGTGAAATGTGACCATGGCACATGCACAGATATGAACAGTTGCACATCACAGTGGTCACGTACACGTAACACCCATGATCCTGTCCCCATGAACACGTGCACAGCCTGGGGGTGGCTGCCCACAGGTGACACCCACAGGACAACATGTACACCAACATACACACAATAGGAAATGCAGCCTTACATGCCTTATGATAAGGTTTGGACAGGCTGTCGTGATGTAGGTGTGCCCCTCACTCCCTGGGAGCTATCTGTGGCTGGCATATGTCCATCTGAGACAGGCATGCTGACATATGCCAGTCACATGTACAGTGATGCGTTGAACAGCAATGGACCGATCGGTGCCTCCGGCCGGCCCATTGCTTTCAATGTGTCTGGGTACGCGTTGTACCCCTGTGCGCGTTGAACTGCAATGGACCGATCGGTGCCTCCGGCCGGCCCATTGCTTTCAATGTGTGCGGGTACGCGTTGTAACCCTGTGCGCGTTGAACTGCAATGGACCGATCGGTGCCTCCGGCCGGCCCATTGCTTTCAATGTGTGCGGGTACGCGTTGTACCCCTGTGCGCGTTGAACAGCAATGGACCGATCGGTGCCTCCGGCCGGCCCATTGCTTTCAATGTGTGCGGGTACGCGTTGTACCCCTGTGCGCGTTGAACTGCAATTGACCGATCGGTGCCTCCGGCCGGCCCATTGCTTTCAATGTGTGCGGGTACGCGTTGTACCCCTGTGCGCGTTGAACAGCAATGGACCGATCGGTGCCTCCGGCCGGCCCATTGCTTTCAATGTGTGCGGGTACGCGTTGTACCCCTGTGCGCGTTGTACCGCAATGGACCGATCGGTGCCTCCGGCCGGCCCATTGCTTTCAGTGTGTGCGGGTACGCGTTGTACCCCTGTGCGCGTTGAACTGCAATGGACCGATCGGTGCCTCCGGCCGGCCCATTGATTTCAATGTGTGCGGGTACGCGTTGTACCCCTGTGCGCGTTGAACAGCAATGGACCGATCGGTGCCTCCGGCCGGCCCATTGCTTTCAATGTGTGCGGGTACGCGTTGTACCCCTGTGCGCGTTGAACAGCAATGGACCGATCGGTGCGCACCCATTGACAATGGGCTTGCCTGGCAACGGACGCGTTTTCGAATTTCGAACGAGTCGGTTGCTGGAAAATCAGTTGGTCACCCACAACAATGTTGCAAAATCATGTATGTCATGAAGTTGAAGATTTGAAGGATGCTGTGGGCGTGTTTTGGTGCTGCTATTCCATGGATTGGCCAGATTCAGAAGATGCAAACGACTTGGACCTATCACTTTGGACACAAGGGACAGTATCTGCCTCTCCAGCACATATATATTGCTGGCTGTTCCCCTGAGAGCCCACTTGCCTGCACTACATGCTCCAAGACGACATCTGCCACTGCACTGCTGCTGTCTCTGCCCCTCTGGACCCTGCAATGGCTCGTACTGTGGAGAGAGCCCCAGCCTTCAGCCTTGAAGAGAACCAGGCCCTGCTGGACAGCCTACTTCCACAGTACAGCAAGCTGTATGGGACACCAGGGGAGCAGGTGAGTGTTCTGTGCACTGCCTTTCTGAATGTGCATTTTGTGTGACTAGCAAGGCTGAGAGTCTGCACGCCACTGGCTAGCAGGCTCACTGAGTAGTTGTCACCCCCCATAGTGTGTAGTGACTTGCACTGGACAGGTATGGTGCAGTGACAGTGCATTTGAACATGGTTTTACTTCCCATGCAATGATACCATGTAGTGACGTCTGGCAAACTGTCCATGGTCAGCTTTGCACTGCCTGTGTACATCATGTGCCCCTGTGTTTGAGACATGTATATACGACTGTGTCATGCACGGATATGTTGCATGTGTGGTAATGGCCTTTTCACTTTGTCATCCTCACAGGCTAATGCCCATCGGAAGCAGGAAATCTGGAAGGACATCGTCCGGGCTGTCCGGTCCGTGGGGGTCTACAAGCGCCGGATCCGCAACTGCCAGAAGAGGTGGCAGGACCTTCGGGGCTGGACCCGGAGGATTGCACGGGTCCAGCTGAAGCTGTCGCCTCCTCGCAGGAGGGGCGGAACACGGACCCTGACCCCCACATGCTCCAGATCCTGGCGGTGGTCTTTCCAGACCTGGATGGGCAGCTGAAGGCCAGACAGCAGCAAGGAGGGGGTGAGTCAAAGACTGCACTGTGAACTCTGTATTACATGCTTTGTGCCCTCCTCTGGCCTGGTTCAACTGCCACAGTGCAGCAGTCATGTTGTCCAGGAGCCATGTCCCTCTATTGTGCACTGCCCACTGCTCATCTGATACCCAGGTGTGGCCCTTACAGTCAGGGAATTGTGTCACTTGGGACTGTGTCCTTGCAGTTTGCTTCACTAAAGGTGGGGGACAGCATCTGTTTCCCTGACTCTGTTGTGGGCATCATGGGTGGGTCCATTGTTCACACAACGCCTGGGTTTGGACATGTGATCTGCGTGTTGCTTTGATATGTGGTCCACTTGCTGAGCTGAGCCACCACATGTGCCTGGGGTATGTGGCACACGCCCATGCAGCGGGTGGGAACAATGTTTGTGCCCCAGGAGTGTGCAGATTACGTGTGTCACACATACATAGCCAGCTATCCACTGTCCAGGGCACATCCCTCATTCATGTGGAGCAGGACAGTCATGCCTACTCCAGGCCATGCAATGCACTCTGTACTCCCACTCCCGTGTATCAGCTGACACATTGTGCACAGTGATTTGACCCCTCCGGTGTCTGCCTCTGTGTCAGTGTGCTGTGGATTAGTTGCCAGGACTGCTGTGGTGTTTCTTGGTAGGGGCTCAGCATGCCCCTGGAGATGTGACCATAGGAGACGATACTTGTGTGTCACATAGGTGTTTGATCAGCTGCCCGTGCAGACTGGGGTATGAGAATGTGATGTTCAGGCAGCTGTTCCCCATTCACAGCAAATTGTGAGGGGCTCAGGTTCAGAGGGTAGTGTCACAGGTCTCCCATATGTCCAATAGGTGTGACCTGGACAGATGAGGGTTGAGATGATGTGTTGTGTGGGGGATGTACATGTGCACTTGTGCAGCTCCAGGACTTGCATTCCCCATGACCTACTATTGTGACACAGTGCATAGTGTTGTTGTCTGGCTGCCAAGTCATACATCACTGAGACAGTGATGTATGACTTAACAGTCATGCCTCTGCCATGGCATGTGTCAACTTATTTGTGGTCCTGCAGGGGAGTGACATGTGCTACATGCACACCATAGTGGCGCTGGCTATCAGGACATGGGTGCATCATGGTGTCTGTCGCTGGTATGCATCACATGCATTTCCTATTTGACTCTGGGCATCCCTTTCATCCGGAAACCTGTACTGACTCAGTGGCAAGAGCTGTGATGTGTCCACACCGTGTCCTCTGCACTGTCCAACTACTGTGTACTTGGTGCATGTGTCCACACTGGGGTGTTGCAATCCAACAGACACCAGACAGATGGGTGCAAGGCCATGTGGGATGTGAGTGCCATGCTTGGCATCAGACTGACAATTGGCTTCTCCTGTTCAGTTAGGGCACTTTTAGCAATGTACAACTAATGATGCCAGGGCTTGCTCTGTGATGTGCTGTGCTCACAGTGGTGTGTGCGTTTGGTGCAGGTGACTGATGTCTGTCTGTTTCCCCATTGTTTGCAGATACATCCACGGCCACGGAAGGGGACAGCTCCACGGACCAGGAGGAGCCAGAGAGCCAGACTGGGTCAGCAGCCGAGGAGTGGTCGGAGGGACCCAGTGGCACGGAGGGCGAGGGGAGCCACACCGAGGAATCCTCAGCACCATCCACCTCAGCTGAGGACCAGAGCAACTCGGAGGATGACTCCCTTGTGGAGGCGGGTGTCAGCAGCCACCACACCCCAGCTAGTGTTGCTGTCCCCGCCACCACCAGCACCACCACCGCCCTCCCATCGGCTCCCATTCCCCAGGTCCGTGGAGGCTCCCATGTTCGGGAGCGTGTCTCCTTTGGCCCAGGCACCGCACCCCTGCCCCTGTGTCCCCTGCTGCCCTGAGTGAGGAGTCTGTGTACCTCCTTCGCCAGCTCCATGTAGGGCAGACAGCCATGCTGAGTGTCCTCCATGCGCACACCGCACTGTTGACTCAGCTGGTGTCGTTCATGGAGGGCATCTCATCGGGCATGTCTGACCTACAGAGGGGCAACAGGTCCATGGACTCCTCCCTGACGGCAGCAGTGTCCCTCCTCAGACAGTCCCTCACCCCTCCTGCCTC
Organism: Calotriton arnoldi; assembly: GCA_963921515.1. NCBI lineage: Eukaryota > Metazoa > Chordata > Amphibia > Caudata > Salamandridae > Calotriton > Calotriton arnoldi. The sequence continues at coordinate 319,570 of CAWUFW010016156.1, read as the reverse complement.
TGCTCCATCCACACTCCCCAGCACCTTGCCCGTCCCAAGCACACACACACCGGCACAGGCACACACCAGCACACACACATCCAGCACACAGACACACACGCCACAAACTAAACGCACACGCACGCACAGTCAGGGGACTGAAACCAGACTCACAGGGGATGGGGCCCTGGTACACACACACGCATCCACGGGCACTGTGCAGTCCTCAGTTGCCTCTCCCTCCAAAGCACCCTCCCTTGCCTCACCTGCAACCCCAAAGACCCAGCGCCTCTTCCTCAGTGACCTCGGCCTCTTCCCCTCCGATCCAGCTGCCCCAGCATCCAGGGGGAAGAGGAAGCCCCCCACACGGAGCAGAGTGCCCCTCGCCCCCGGACACCCTCCCCCAGGCGCAGACAGACTGAGGCCCCCACCCGCAAGTCCCCCGGAGTGGTAAGAGCAAGACCCCGCCGCCGCCCTGCAGCTCAAGCACCAGGTCACCTTCCTCCATCCCTCAGGCCCCCACTCCACAGGTGCCCCCGCCACACCCTGCCCCAGGTTCCCCCACCCACAGATATACCATCCCCAAGAGGCTCCGGCCTTCTCCCCCTGCCACTTGCTCTCCCGGCACCACACCCCCGCTGCGCTTGTCTGTGCCACTGATGTGGTGAGGGTGTCCTCCCCCTCTATCCAGCCCACCTTGCCTGTTCCCCATTCTCCTCCCCTGGTGGTAGGCACTGCAGTGGAGTCCACTACCACCCTGTCTGACTTGGGCACTGCAGTGGCGGACCTGTCCACTCCATCTGCAGGGTCCACTGCAGTCGTGCCGGCACCCACAACATCTGAGCCATGCCCCCAGTTGTGCCGGCACACACCATGTCAGACACCTCCACTGCAGTTGTCAGTGGCTCTCCAGCACCCACCACCCCTTCCCTGCTTCCTCCTGGTGAGCCCTGATCCTGTCCCTGCGGTGCCTGGCCTACCCCCCCAGTTGACCCTCCTAGTGGATTGTCCCTGGTTTTGTGCAGGCATGTGTAGGGTGGCATCTGCCACTGTCACCCACTTGTGACTTTGTTGATGGACTGGCCATTGGCCTTTGTTTATGTTCTACCGGACTTCTACTTTTAATGCCACATATGCTGAATAAAGCAACTTTCTGTTCTCTAGTGCTTTTGCTTCTGATGTACATGATGTTGATGATGCTAACAATGCCCTTGCTGCAGTGATGGTGATATTTGGTCTCATGATAATGAAGTGTTACTGTGCAGGAACCCATGTGGTCCAGGGGTTATGTGTCCTATCCTGTGGTGTATCCATGTCATCCATAGCAGCATCTGAGGGTGTCATGTGTTCAGTATTTGGCAATGAGATTTCCTACTTAGATTGGCAACTTCACATCTGTGGCTTCCACCCCTGCACATCTGTTGTGCCTGCCATTGTTCTATTCGTCTACTTCCCTGACCGTGTGGCCATCTCCAGTGAACATGCAGGTTTGGGCATCAATGGGGAAGGACTCATCTGTGTTGTCAGTGCAACATTGCTATACAAGTGTGTTGGATCTGTGCTGATGATTCCGTTGGCACTTCCATGACCAGGCTGATGGGACGGGAGCCCTCATTTGTTGCTAATTGTTGATTGTGTGTCCCATTGCTGCCATGGTATGGTATCTGTTCGCCTCACATCTGCAGTCTCCACAGGGTATCTGCATGTGTGTGCCCATTGGTGCAAATATGTGGGTCTGCATTCGGATGGTCACTTCTGTCATTGTGTCATTGATGATTGTTGACGGTGTCAGCCCCCATGGGTGTTGTTTGTCTGCACATGGCCAAAGTTATGTTTTATTTGCACTGCAGGATTTGGCTCCCCCAATTTATGTTGCAATGGGACACATACACTACTTTGCCACTGATGTGTTTGTTGTTCTGTGACCAGGAATCATCCATGCAGTTTGGCAGTTGCACCTCTTACTTTGTCAACACTTGCCTTTTGGTCACTGTGATGATGGGGGTTTGGACCCCATTGCCACAATGTTCAAGATGTGCTGCAGCTATGGACCCCACACTTGCCTTTTGGTCACTGTGATGATGGGGGTTTGGACCCCATTGCCACAATGTTCAAAATGTGCTTCAGCTATGGACCCCACACTTACCTTTTGGTCACTGTGATGATGGGGGTTTGGACCCCATTGCCACAATGTTCAAAATGTGCTTCTGCTATGGACCCCACACTTACCTTTTGGTCACTGTGATGATGGGGGTTTGGACCCCATTGCCACAATGTTCAAAATGTGCTTCTGCTATGGACCCCACACTTACCTTTTGGTCACTGTGATGATGGGGGTTTGGACCCCATTGCCACAATGTTCAAAATGTGCTTCAGCTATGGACCCCACACTTACCTTTTGGTCACTGTGATGATGGGGGTTTGGACCCCATTGCCACAATGTTCAAAATGTGCTTCTGCTATGGACCCCACACTTACATTTTGGTCACTGTGATGATGGGGGTTTGGACCCCATTGCCACAATGTTCAAAATGTGCTTCTGCTATGGACCCCACACTTACCTTTTGGTCACTGTGATGATGGGGGTTTGGACCCCATTGCCACAATGTTCAAAATGTGCTTCTGCTATGGACCCCACACTTACCTTTTGGTCACTGTGATGATGGGGGTTTGGACCCCATTGCCACAATGTTCAAAATGTGCTTCTGCTATGGACCCCACACTTACATTTTGGTCACTGTGATGATGGGGGTTTGGACCCCATTGCCACAATGTTCAAAATGTGCTTCAGCTATGGACCCCACACTTACCTTTTGGTCACTGTGATGATGGGGGTTTGGACCCCATTGCCACAATGTTCAAAATGTGCTTCAGCTATGGACCCCACACTTACCTTTTGGTCACTGTGATGATGGGGGTTTGGACCCCATTGCCACAATGTTCAAAATGTGCTTCTGCTATGGACCCCACACTTACATTTTGGTCACTGTGATGATGGGGGTTTGGACCCCATTGCCACAATGTTCAAAATGTGCTTCTGCTATGGACCCCACACTTACCTTTTGGTCACTGTGATGATGGGGGTTTGGACCCCATTGCCACAATGTTCAAAATGTGCTTCTGCTATGGACCCCACACTTACATTTTGGTCACTGTGATGATGGGGGTTTGGACCCCATTGCCACAATGTTCAAAATGTGCTTCAGCTATGGACCCCACACTTACCTTTTGGTCACTGTGATGATGGGGGTTTGGACCCCATTGCCACAATGTTCAAAATGTGCTTCTGCTATGGACCCCACACTTACATTTTGGTCACTGTGATGATGGGGTTTGGACCCCATTGCCACAATGTTCAAAATGTGCTTCTGCTATGGACCCCACACTTACCTTTTGGTCACTGTGATGATGGGGGTTTGGACCCCATTGCCACAATGTTCAAAATGTGCTTCTGCTATGGACCCCACACTTACCTTTTGGTCACTGTGATGATGGGGTTTGGACCCCATTGCCACAATGTTCAAAATGTGCTTCTGCTATGGACCCCACACTTACATTTTGGTCACCGTGATGATGGGGGTTTGGACCCCATTGCCACAATGTTCAAAATGTGCTTCAGCTATGGACCCCACACTTACCTTTTGGTCACTGTGATGATGGGGGTTTGGACCCCATTGCCACAATGTTCAAAATGTGCTTCAGCTATGGACCCCACACTTACCTTTTGGTCACTGTGATGATGGGGGTTTGGACCCCATTGCCACAATGTTCAAAATGTGCTTCTGCTATGGACCCCACACTTACATTTTGGTCACTGTGATGATGGGGGTTTGGACCCCATTGCCACAATGTTCAAAATGTGCTTCTGCTATGGACCCCACACTTACATTTTGGTCACTGTGATGATGGGGGTTTGGACCCCATTGCCACAATGTTCAAAATGTGCTTCAGCTATGGACCCCACACTTACATTTTGGTCACTGTGATGATGGGGGTTTGGACCCCATTGCCACAATGGTCATGGCCTGCTTGCATTGTGGGTGCCACACACATATATGTGTGGCACATGTGCTAGGGGTCACATTGTATGTTCAAAGTCATGTTCGGTGTTGTAGGCATTTGACACAGTCTACACACGCTTGTCATGGTGTTGGGGGATGTCTTCTTCTTGCATTCCCTAGTTTGTGGTGTGCTGGTTGTGTCATGCATTGTCCATCCTATGAGTGGGGGTGGTAGTAGTGGTAGGCATCCTGCCCCCTGGCTAAGGGTGGTGGTAGGCATCCAGCCCCCTGGGTGAGGGTGGTAGTAGTGGTAGGCATCCTGCCCCCTGGGTGAGGGTGGTAGTAGTGGTAGGCATCCTGCCCCCCTGGGTGATGGTGGTAGTAGTGGTAGGCATCCTGCCCCCTGTGTAAGGGTGGTAGTAGTGGTTGGCATCCTGCCCCCCTGGGTGAGGGTGGTAGTAGTGGTGGGCATCCTGCCCCCCTGGCTAAGGGTGGTAGTAGTGGTAGGCATCCTGCCCCCCTGGGTGAGGGTGGTAGTAGTGGTAGGCATCCTGCCCCCTGGCTAAGGGTGGTAGTAGTGGTAGGCATCCTGCCCCCCTGGGTGAGGGTGGTAGTAGTGGTAGGCATCCTGCCCCCCTGGGTGAGGGTGGTAGTAGTGGTGGGCATCCTGCCCCCTGGGTAAGGGTGGTAGTAGTGGTAGGCATCCTGCCCCCTGGGTAAGGGTGGTAGTAGTGGTAGGCATCCTGCCCCCCTGGGTGATGGTGGTAGTAGTGGTAGGCATCCTGCCCCCCTGTGTAAGGGTGGTAGTAGTGGTAGGCATCCTGCCCCCCTGGGTGAGGGTGGTAGTAGTGGTGGGCATCCTGCCCCCTGGCTAAGGGTGGTAGTAGTGGTAGGCATCCTGCCCCCCTGGGTGAGGGTGGTAGTAGTGGTAGGCATCCTGCCCCCTGGGTAAGGGTGGTAGTAGTGGCAGGCATCCTGCCCCCCTGGGTGATGGTGGTAGTAGTGGTAGGCATCCTGCCCCCCTGTGTAAGGGTGGTAGTAGTGGTAGGCATCCTGCCCCCTGGGTGAGGGTGGTAGTAGTGGTGGGCATCCTGCCCCCCTGGCTAAGGGTGGTAGTAGTGGTAGGCATCCTGCCCCCCTGGGTGAGGGTGGTAGTAGTGGTAGGCATCCTGCCCCCTGGGTGAGGGTGGTAGTAGTGATAGGCATCCTGCCCCCTGGGTAAGGGTGGTAGTAGTGGTAGGCATCCTGCCCCCCTGGGTGAGGGTGGTAGTAGTGGTGGGCATCCTGCCCCCTGGCTAAGGGTGGTAGTAGTGGTAGGCATCCTGCCCCCTGGGTGAGGGTGGTAGTAGTGGTGGGCATCCTGCCCCCTGGGTAAGGGTGGTAGTAGTGGTAGGCATCCTGCCCCCCTGGGTAAGGGTGGTAGTAATGGTAGGCATCCTGCCCCCCTGGGTGATGGTGGTAGTAGTGGTAGGCATCCTGCCCCCCTGTGTAAGGGTGGTAGTAGTGGTAGGCATCCTGCCCCCCTGGGTGAGGGTGGTAGTAGTGGTGGGCATCCTGCCCCCTGGCTAAGGGTGGTAGTAGTGGTAGGCATCCTGCCCCCTGGGTGATGGTGGTAGTAGTGGTAGGCATCCTGCCCCCCTGGGTGATGGTGGTAGTAGTGGTAGGCATCCTGCCCCCTGGGTAAGGGTGGTAGTAGTGGTAGGCATCCTGCCCCCTGGGTGAGGGTGGTAGTAGTGGTGGGCATCCTGCCCCCCTGGCTAAGGGTGGTAGTAGTGGTAGGCATCCTGCCCCCTGGGTGAGGGTGGTAGTAGTGGTAGGCATCCTGCCCCCTGGGTGAGGGTGGTAGTAGTGGTAGGCATCCTGCCCCCTGGGTAAGGGTGGTAGTAGTGGTAGGCATCCTGCCCCCCTGGGTGAGGGTGGTAGTAGTGGTGGGCATCCTGCCCCCCTGGGTAAGGGTGGTAGTAGTGGTAGGCATCCTGCCCCCCTGGGTGATGGTGGTAGTAGTGGTAGGCATCCTGCCCCCTGTGTAAGGGTGGTAGTAGTGGTAGGCATCCTGCCCTCCCTGGGTGAGGGTGGTAGTAGTGGTGGGCATCCTGCCCCCCCTGGCTAAGGGTGGTAGTAGTGGTATTCATCCTGCCCCCCTGGGTGATGGTGGTAGTAGTGGTAGGCATCCTGCCCCCCTGGGTGAGGGTGGTAGTAGTGGTGGGCATCCTGCCCCCCTGGCTAAGGGTGGTAGTAGTGGTAGGCATCCTGCCCCCCTGGGTGATGGTGGTAGTAGTGGTAGGCATCCTGCCCCCCTGGGTGATGGTGGTAGTAGTGGTAGGCATCCTGCCCCCTGGGTAAGGGTGGTAGTAGTGGTAGGCATCCTGCCCCCCTGGGTGAGGGTGGTAGTAGTGGTGGGCATCCTGCCCCCCTGGCTAAGGGTGGTAGTAGTGGTAGGCATCCTGCCCCCTGGGTGAGGGTGGTAGTAGTGGTAGGCATCCTGCCCCCTGGGTAAGGGTGGTAGTAGTGGTAGGCATCCTGCCCCCCTGGGTGAGGGTGGTAGTAGTGGTGGGCATCCTGCCCCCCTGGGTAAGGGTGGTAGTAGTGGTAGGCATCCTGCCCCCTGGGTGATGGTGGTAGTAGTGGTAGGCATCCTGCCCCCTGTGTAAGGGTGGTAGTAGTGGTAGGCATCCTGCCCTCCTGGGTGAGGGTGGTAGTAGTGGTGGGCATCCTGCCCCCTGGCTAAGGGTGGTAGTAGTGGTATTCATCCTGCCCCCTGGGTGATGGTGGTAGTAGTGGTAGGCATCCTGCCCCCCTGGGTGAGGGTGGTAGTAGTGGTAGGCATCCTGCCCCCTGGGTGAGGGTGGTAGTAGTGGTAGGCATCCTGCCCCCTGGGTAAGGGTGGTAGTAGTGGTAGGCATCCTGCCCCCCTGGGTGAGGGTGGTAGTAGTGGTGGGCATCCTGCCCCCCTGGCTAAGGGTGGTAGTAGTGGTAGGCATCCTGCCCCCTGGGTGAGGGTGGTAGTAGTGGTGGGCATCCTGCCCCCCTGGCTAAGGGTGGTAGTAGTGGTAGGCATCCTGCCCCCTGGGTGAGGGTGGTAGTAGTGGTAGGCATCCTGCCCCCCTGGGTAAGGGTGGTAGTAGTGGTAGGCATCCTGCCCCCTGGGTGATGGTGGTAGTAGTGGTGGGCATCCTGCCCCCTGTGTAAGGGTGGTAGTAGTGGTAGGCATCCTGCCCCCTGGCTAAGGGTGGTGGTAGGCATCCAGCCCCCTGGGTGAGGGTGGTAGTAGTGGTGGGCATCCTGCCCCCTGGCTAAGGGTGGTAGTAGTGGTAGGCATCCTGCCCCCCTGGGTGAGGGTGGTAGTAGTGGTAGGCATCCTGCCCCCCTGGGTGAGGGTGGTTGTGGTGGTGGGCATCATGCCACCCCTGGGTGAGGGTGGTAGTGGTGGTAGACATCATGCCACCCCTGGGTAGGGGTGGTGGTGCGCATTCAGGCCCCTGTGTGCATATGTGGCATTGGTGATGGGCATCCCGCCCCTATGGTGCTGCTGTTGCTGGTGTAAGTATATTCAGCATCCCCGTGTGTGTGTGTGATGTGTCGTGTACGTGTTGTATGTGTTTTGTGGTTGGTGTCTGGCTTACCTTCTGCGCCGTACGCGTCCGTGCCTGTTCCGGTAGTAAATGTAGAATATTGGTATGATCGGGACGAAGGGATTCATGGTTGGTTCGTGTCGTTCGTCCTTCTCGTTGCTTCGCGTCGTCCTCGTCGCTTCGCCTCGTCCTCGTCGCTTCGCCTCGTCCACGTCGCTTCGCCTCGTCCTCGTCGCTGGCGTGTTCGCCTCGTAGCCGTGGATCGTGTTGTGGCGCGACTCGGAGCTTATGTGCGCCTCTCCCGGATGCTTTGACGTGCCGTGCGTAGCGACGGGTTCGGCGCGTACGGAAAGCGCATCGTACTTGTCCGGCCGGACGGGGCTGCATTTTTCCTTCCGTGCGACTCGATTCGGCGTTTCCGGATTCGCCTCGGTCGGAGAACAGGACCTGGTTTGGGTGAGTACGGCTCGGCCGGATTGTTTGCTGTTGTGCGCATCGTACTTGCTCGTTCGGTGTACTGTACGGATCGGTCGGGAAACAGGCTTTCGCATGGCTTTTTTCCCGACCGAATGGTATTGGGTGCGCCTCCGACCGAGATCGGAATCGGCCCCTAAACGGGAGTCTAAACTGGTATGTGTGACTAGACATTCCGTCTTTAATGAAAAAGTGCGGCAAATCATTTGCGCCAATTGGCACATTTTGAACACCAACACAGAACAGAGTGCAGATTTACCATGCCATATGTTTGCCCACAGACGTAACAAAAATCTTAGGGATCATGTAGTTCATTCACGCATGAGTACCAACGCACCTTTTATACAGAAAACCATTGACGGAAGAAAAGCAGTAGTAGGCAATCACAAATGTTCGCAATGTAAGGCATATGACAATGCCATAGTCACAAACACTTTCGAACACAATGCCCATCATATCAGTTTGAAATCTTTTACTAACTGCAAAACCAAGAACATTGTATATCTGTTGTTATGTCCTTGCCACCTCGGATATGTAGGGGAAACATCTCGGTTTTTATCTACACGACTTACTGAACATCGTTTGGCCATCCGGACGAAAAATACTGCTGCGCCCCTCCTAAAACATTTCCTTGATTTAGGACATACACCTGAAGACATCCAGTGGCTTATTTGAGAGAAAATCAATAATAAGCCAGGATGTGATCCAGAGGAGACCAGGAAGCGTAGAGAAGTATACTGGAATTTTACATTAAATACCTTCACCCATGGTTTAAATCAAGAAATACCGTGGGATGAAGTGATCCACCACAATACTGGCTAGTTTGTTTCCTTCCATGAGCTAAACATCATATTCAGGACACACCAACATAATTCTATAGGCATGACCTATTTTTTTATTCCCTTGGTATAGGGCCCTATACCATCCTGATTCCCAGGACTACCACAATTTAGCCTTTCGGCCTTTGGGTGTGAAACATCTTGCACTCTAAAAGAGTCTCCGTTTGTATATACAGATACATTTACTATGTACCCTGTGTTGCATGCATTTTCCTTTCTATTTTATTTATTTGTCCACTTATGTCCTCCACTGGCATATTATCAATTCAAATGATGCTCCAGTGGCACCTACATTTATAACTCTTCAGATTCTCCTTTGGTTTATTCACCGTTTCTCTTTTTTATATTTCCTTCGATTTTTTTCCATTTTACATATACATTTTCCACAGTTACCTTCGATATTGGGATTTCCCCATTACATCAGAGTTTCCTGTATTGGTGATCATGCGCTGCTTACCACGCTGCAATGGCCGCCGTCCTATTAGCATTCTTGCTAATGTATCCGCACTGTCTAACTTCAGAGCCTTTTCGTTTTATTCTTCGTTTTTTTCTTTTTATCTTTCCCATCCTATAAATACATTTTCTATCGCCGCCTTTCCATTTTGGAATTTCGCTATCCTCTATGTAGTTTTACTCATTGGTAATCATCCGCTGCTCACTACGCAGCAATGGCTGCCGCTCTATCAATATCCCTGCTCTGCGACTTACTTGAACATGTGACCTGTCACATGATCCACGTTGTTGGATTCATTACTTCCTTTCCGTTGCGGCATTTCAGGCTCAGACGGCGTTCGGCTGCTGATTCCTCCTTTGTCTGTATCATCGTGTGTACATTTCTATAGTAAGTCGCTAGCAATTGGTTTCTTTTATGTCTGTATTATGTTTAGATCATTCTTTAGTGGTAATATTCACCCGCATATTCTTTGTTACCTTTCGGGCATTTTTGGCAATCATTGGGCTCACGTATGTGAACCTCGCCACATGTGCCTATTTTGGCCTTTCTGTTTGAGCCTATTTTAAATGCTCATTTTAAATGCATGTTTAGACCATCTCCTATGCCAAACTGGCCATGTTGCGAGGTTGTGTGGACACTTCCACAGTAAGTCGCTAGCAATTGGTTTCTTCTAGTGCCTACACTACATATAGCTTATTCTTTAGCTACTCTGTTTACCCGCATATTTTTTGTTATTTTTTGGCAATTATAGGGCTCACGTACTTGTACCTCGCCACGTGTGCCTCTGCCGGTTACTCATTTTTTGTGCTCATTCTAAATGCATGTTTTGATCCTCTCCGATGTCATACTCGCCATGCTGCGTTTTCATACCCTCATACCATCATACTTACACTCAAGTATTGCCTGGTTCCTATATTAAGAGAATAAGGTGCATCATGAGTTAGATCTGTATGGACATATAACCTGGTTTAAATATAAGTATCACATATATTACAGATCTGGTCATTACTTTACTGTGTTTGTTCAGGTAATTACGAAAAAGTCAGCACCCTGGGACCGCAGCATAAAGGTTGGCCAACATTTACCGGATATCCGAGTTTCAGTGGTCTCTTGTTGTTGTTAGGTAAATATGCTCGCCACAATTGTTTCTTTATCTACCTTCACAACAAAAGGAAAAAAGAAACATAATTTCTTGTTTTACTTTATAGACAATTTTACCCTCTGCGTGTTCGAGAGGACCTGTTACATTTCTATCACATTGTTTAAGTGACTCCACCCTTTCGGGTACTTATTGTTTAGGAAATACATTTTACTCCTTCATTCTTTATACACTCTGGGAGTTTAAATGTGATCTATGCATCATAGATTGCTATATCTGATAGATTTATATTCACCACGAAGGAAGGTATGACTTTATGCATGTTTTGCGACAGATTCGACTTGGCCTGGTAGCACGTTCCAAAATCCTCATTCACTGTTTCTTTCTTTCTTCACCTCCTGCCCAGTTGGTGTCTTCTGGGGCTCTTCTATTTCAGTTTCTCTATAATTGATCTGTGGTCCTTCTACATTAACAGCTCACAGATACGAGGCAATCAATTTGTCTGCTCTTAATCTGCTATTCTAATTTAAGGAGGGACGCCCTATACATATATTTTGTTTGTATCCACAGGCATTCCTATCTGCTTTTTGTGGCTTTTCCTGATGAAGATACCATCTGGGTTGCAGCCACTGACTGATGCTGAAACGATTCTCAAATTATTCATCAGACCGAATTAATTGTCTAACAGAACTTGGCTTCTTGCCATTTATGATGACATCACATGTCATGGAGATCTAATAGATCGAATATCATTACAAATGAGAAATTAACAGACATTTTTCTAATTATTTTGTCTCTTATATTATCTATGTATATATATCTTGTTTGTCTTGACTGCACAGTGTGATGTTAAGAGTGAATGTGGATACGACTGTAGTTTGCCTGTGGACTGTTTTATTGTTTTATTATTCATATTTATTGTCTTGCCTTAACCCCTTCGCTGCTAGGCCTTTTCCCCCCCTGTGCTAAGCCTTTTTTGGGCTATTTGGGGTAGTTCGCGCTTAGGCCCCTGTAACTTTTTGACCACATAAGGGGGTCTATTAGGATGGCGGTCGGAAAACCATTCCGACCACCGTGGTAGCGGAAATGAATCGTCCGCACATACCGCGGCAAAACCGCCAGTCCGATTAGGATCAACCGCCAGAAAAAACTGACCGAGGCGGAACGATGCCACAAAAGACCGCCGGTAGCGTGCGGAGCAGGTGAAAATCCGTCCGCGGCGGTCGGATTCGCTGTGGGAAAAGCCAAAACTGCTGCAAGGCCAGCGGATTGACCGCACGTACAATTAGGATACCTTCGAGGTGACAGCGGAACGATCCGCTGTTTCCGACCGCCGCAATTGCAAACAGTGATGAATGGGAGAGCCGGCGGAAGGGCTGTTGCATACCCACCGCCGCGGCCGCTCCGGAACAATTATGGCGGTCGACAAAAAAACACACAACAAGGCCACCAAGTGTACACATCAAACTAGCTCAGCCCCCAAAACACACAACACACCCCAATGACACATCCCCATGGCAACAAAAAAAATACAAATCCCAGGACAACCCACACAACACACCTGACAGCAATACTCCATTTTGACACACCCACATAGCTGAGTATAAAACCAGCCCCTTCCCTGACCAGAATCCTTTGCAATACTCCACCCCTGAAGGAACTAACCCTACAGCACAAAGGAGAGGCAAACCACCACACATCTCACCAGCACAACAACACACACACACACACCACTTACATCACCACCACCACTCTCACCCCTGCACCTTTAACACATTTTCACATCACACACCATGGCACAGAAGAAAATGCCCAAATTCACTGACAATGAGTTGTCAGTCATGGTAGATGAGGTAATCAGAGTAGAACCACAATTGTTTGGTTAACTGGTCCAACAGACACCATTAGCCACCAGAACACAAATGTGGGGAAGGATAGTCAGCAAAGTCAATGCAGTAGGGACCACCCCGCACAACAAGATGGAGATCATGAAGCGGTGGCATGACCTCAAGAGACAGGTGAAAGAGAGGAACAACAAGAACCGTCAGCTGGCTCAGATGACTGGCGGTGGCCCTCCCATTCCACCAAGAACATTCACTGCATGGGAGGAGAAGGTGCTTGCCATACTACATCCAGAGAGTCTCACAGGAATAGCCGGGGGAGTGGAGGCTGGTAAGTACAAACAAATGTCTACCATCACACTGCTATGTACTGTCTTGCACAACTACAAAGCTACACCTCCTAGGCCCAAATGCATTCATGTGCACCACACACTCCCCAACACATGTCTCACAGATCCAACATTCACTCCCGCTCATTCACCCCAAAGGTAGCTAGCAACATTCCCTGGGTTGCATGTGTACAGGCAGCCAGCACTACAACCCCCACCAGGCCCCCTGTCCCACAGCTGAGCAGGATGGAACACTCCCCCCACCCAAGAGCCATGTGTAACCATTCCCTTCCTCTGCTCCACAGGGAGCCAGCCATCTTAACAGGGAGGGGTGTCTGTGGGTAGGCAGCCAGCACTACAACTCCCATCAGGCACCCTTGTCCCACAGCTGAGCAGGATGGAGCAAACCCACCACCCAGAACCATGTGGTAGCCATTCTATTAATCACATCAAACTTACAGGTAGGCAGCCATCTTAACAGGGAGGGGTGTTTGTGGTGAGGAAGCCTGCACTACAACTCCCACCAGGACCCCTTGTCCCACAGCTCAGCAGGATGGAGTACTCCCCACACCCACAACCATGTGTCAGCCCTTGCATTGCCTCATCAAACTAACTGGTAGGTAGCCATCTTAACAGGGAGGGGTGTTTGCTCACATCACACTTACAGGTAGGTAGCCATTTTCACAGGGAGGGGTGTTTGGGGTGGGAAGCCTGCACTACAACTCCCACCAGGCCCCCTTGTCCCACAGCTCAGCAAGATGGAGCACTCCACCCCACCCAGAAGCATGTGGCAGCCATTGCATTGCTCTCTTCAAACTTACAGGTAGGTAGCCATCTTAACAGGGAGGGTGGTATGTGGTGAGGAATCCTGCACTACAACTCCCACCAGGCCCCCTTGTCCCACAGCTCAGCAAGATGGAGCACTCCACCCCACCCAGAAGCATGTGGCAGCCATTGTATTTCAACAACCAAACTTACAGGTAGGTAGCCATTTGCACAGGGAGGGGTGTTTGGGGGTGGGAAGCCTGCACTACAACTCCCACCAGGCACCCTTGTCACAAAGCACACCAGACAAACAATCTGTACGAGGCACATGGTATCTATTGACATGTCACACCATGGACAAGTAATGTATGTACCTCCACATCATGTCATGATGCTCAGTACCGTGCAGCCATACAAAGTGATCTCAATGTAAACTGTGTGGTGTATAACATGTAACATCCAAACATCTAACACCAAGCATGTGGGGTGCACTTCAATGACCATTTCCCCTCTGTTCCACAGGTGACCAAGAACTGACAGCTGCAGATGACAACACCAACCTGCAGAGCCAGTCTCTCCCCCCCTCCCCCCCGGAACATGGACTCTCTGATGCAGACTCCCTAGATTCCTTGGATGCGGAGCCAGAAGCCGGCCCATCAGGCATGCTAGGGCGCAACAGGTCCCAGGACCCCACTGTCCCCACCGCCACCACCTCAGCAACAACAACTGTGCTGACCCCTGCTGTAACGACCTGTGCGGCCTCCACCACCACCACCACCACCAGTGCTGCCTGCAACACTGTCCCTGCCTCAGAGGATGCCCACACCACCCCACAATCTGAGGAGGGCAGGGAGAGTACGCGGGTGCGTAGAGTGGTGACGCCACAGGTCTTGGACAGCAGGGCAGGTGGGAGGGCAACTGGGCGACAAAATCAACCGGACACTGGGACCGAAGCCCTGGCCAACATCGCCAGAGTCCTTGGGGCATATGAACAAGCCCAGGGACACACGGGCCAGGCTCTGGAAGAATCACGTGAGCTCCGCCTGCTGCTGAGGTCCATAGATACACGTATGGGCCAAATCGTGGACCTCTTGGGCCAGCTTGTGGGTGTCCTGCGAGACAGGCCTGCGGCCCGAACAACAGCTCAACCTACCTCCAGTGGCCCGCAGGATGACAGTCCCTCCACCTCCCCTGAGGCCACAGAGAGGGGTGAGTCCTCAGACACCGCTGAGCCGGCAGCAGAGGCCCCCCCTGCCAAACACTCAAGGGGCCGTCCAAGGAAAACCAAGGGAGGAACACGTGGCAACGCACCAGCCAAACGCCAGTCAAGGAGCCAGCCATGATGGCACCCCTCTTCACCTTGCCATTGACTTTGTTGACTGTCCTTATCCACACTTCCATGTTGATGGCAGGCATCTGTTGGACTGTGTCACCACATCAATGTGGTGACTACTCTATTGTCTCATCTACCATCACTGACAACTCATTGATTCCCTTTTCACCTTTTTGTAAATATTCACTTCCCTGTCACATATACCCATTGTAAATAAACACTCCTTACACACCTATGTTTTCGTGTCAGCTCCATGTTTATCACAGGATGTTCAATGTTGACTCTGATTACAATGTACCAGGAGCACTGATTGCTTAGAGGCATTGAGAGGCTGAAGGGACCTAGGAAAACACAAGAGAACAATATTCACCTGTCAGGTGATGGCATCACAGCCATTACACAACACTTGTCATCAAGGTACTCAAATCTGCACACATTACAATGAGCAACAGTACCGACATAGACATCCTGTAGCTGTGCATACCTACCCTGTCCCAGAAACATTAGCAGCCAGCACAGAGCCAACAACAGGCAGCAGTCACAAAGCTCCCCTAGGCCTTTTCACCAACAACAAAATCAGCAGACAATGGCACCGTTGTACGTTTTCACTCACCTTCAAGGGAAGTAGCGGTTGATGAGCTGTTGACGCAGGTCGACACCTTCCTCCTCTCCACTATCCTCGTCACTGGACATGTGTGGGTTTGCAGGCGGGGGCCTCGGCTGCTCATCATCACCCAGGATCAGGGGGATCTCTTTGCGCAAGGCCAGGTTGTGGAGCATGCAGCATGCAACTACGATCTGACACACCTTTTGGGGAGAGTACATCAGTGCACCTCAGGTCTTGTCCAGGCAGCGAAACCGTGACTTAAGTAGACCAAAAGTACGCTCCACCACACGACGTGTCCTCCCATGGGCATCATTGTAGCGGACTTCACCCGGGGTCCTGGGATTCCTCAGTGGGCTCAGCAACCAAGGCCGTTTGGGATATGCAGAGTCACCTAGGTGTGAGACACACAGAACAAACTTGTAACATAACTGTGGCAGAGGACAGCATGTCACACGTATAGCACGCTACTTGTCTCTGTGTACTCACCCACAATCGACGCATGCTCTGGATGCAGATTTGCCATCAGCTGTGGTACGATGCTGTTACGCAGGATGTAGGAGTCATGGGCTGATCCAGGATATTTGGCACAGACATGTGAGATTATCATATCCGCCTGGCATACCACTTGCACATTGATGGAATGGAAATGCTTCCTATTCCTGTAGATGTGCTCACGTGCCTGTGGTGGAACCAGGCCAACATGTGTGCAGTCAACATGTGTGCAGACAATCACCCTTCACAGCCGCCAATTCATGCCTCCTGGGGAAATGGATGTATCTGTCCTTGTAGGTCCTTGTAGGTCATCATAGCGGACAGGACATCACGTAGCACCATGCTGAACATTGGTTGCAACATCCCACCTGCGCTGGACACCGTGTACTGGAATGAACCAGTAGCAAAAAAATGCAGGGCCGCCATCACCTTACACGTTGGTGTCAAAGCAGTCGGATAGGTTCTGCGAGGCCTCAGATGGGGCTCCAACAGAGCACATAGGTCTTGAAGGGTAGGTCGATCCAGACAAAATTTACGTATGATGTCCTCATCCTCAATGTCCGCCAGCACTGTGAATGGACGATGCACATTTGGTCGCCTCCTAGGTGAGATGAAAGGGGACACATGTCAATTCAATCCCCCTATGAGATGTGTCCAACATCTTACGTTTTGACTGACACAGCGCCAACAATGACTGGCATCAAACTTCAGCTTACAGCACAACTTACATGTAGGGACATCTTGATCTAAACTAGTCGTACACTTGTCCAGTATTCACACAGTGGGTACCCCCAAAACAGATTCAGACTATGTGAATGCCAAAAGGTACATTTCGACATCTTGTGTCACCAGCCCTGAGAGTAGTTGACACAGCACATGTGTGAGACAGCAACACTGCTAGCTTCTACGTAGCTGCTGTATCTGCCACATCTTCTTGCGTAAGTAGGACAGGGCACACATTAACAACACAATGAGCAAAGTGTGTGCATAACGATCTAGTATGTACAGGAGCTCGGCAATGTACACAGTGAAATAGGCACATCATGTAGTCAGACCTTCATTACTTACATCAAGCCAAGAAGCAGGCCTCAGGCTCACATGCCTCAAAATCTGCCCCATCCAAGGACACTCCCGTCCCAAAAGCGGCTCCCAAAGACAGGCAAACAGTTGCCGTGCCTGCTGTGAAGCTGGTGCCTGCTAAGAGTCCGCAGAAAAAGCCCTCTAAGGCAGATTCACCCACAACCTCAACTCCCACCCACACCCCTGTGAAGCTGGGACAGGAGGGCACTGTGGGGGGTTCACCTGGTCAACAGGGGATGGAGGGGAAAAGGCAAGGCCAGGCCAAGCGTACCGCCAGATCCAGCAGATCCCCAGAGGGAGGGCCACCACCTGCACCTGATGCACCTTTGGTGGAGAGTGTGCCTGTTGTGCCCGCCCCACTTCCCACTCCTACCAAGACAATTATTACCTATTGAATACCCAAGAAGTGGAAAGGCAGCCCTCCACATTCTCCCTCACACACTGGGTCTCACGGCAGCATGTCTCCGCCTCCACGTGCCAACACGCCACCCGGTCCAAGCAGACCTCCGGCACAGACAGCCACTGATGCCTCTACCTCATCTGGTCCTCTCACTCCCAGGTCCAGTCCTCCAACTGGGCCTGACAATCAGCCACCTCCCAGTTCGACTGACAGCCAAGTCTGAGGCAAAGTCCCCCTCTCACACCTATCTCTCCCACAGCGGTGCCTGGACTGCCCATTGTTATCCCCCTAGCTGTGTTGCTGACCATGGCAGTGTACGGTGTCACCCATTCCCTGTGCAGGTTCTCATGCACACATGTCCCTCCTTTGCACTATGGACTGGCCACTGGCCTTGCTGTTTGTAATTTGGATGCCCATTCCCTGTGCAGGTTCTCATGCACACATGTACCTCCTTTGTACTATGGACTGCCCACTGGCCTTGCTGTTTGTAATTTGGATGCCCATTCCCTGTGCAGGTTCTCATGCACACATGTCCCTCCTTTGCACTATGGACTGGCCACTGGCCTTGCTGTTTGTAATGTGGATGCCCATTCCCTGTGCAGGTTCTCATGCACACATGTACCTCCTTTGAACTATGGACTGGCCACTGGCCTTGCTGTTTGTAATTTGGATGCCCATTCCCTGTGCAGATTCTCATGCACACATGTACCTCCTTTGAACTATGGACTGGCCAATGGCCTTGCTGTATGTAATTTGGATGCCCATTCCCTGTGCAGGTTCTCATGCACACATGTACCTCCTTTGAACTATGGACTGGCCACTGGCCTTAATGTTTGCAATTTGGATGCCCATTCCCGGTGCAGGTTCTCATGCCCACATGTACCTCCTTTGAACTATGGACTGGCCACTGGCCTTGCTGTTTGTAATTTGGATGCCCATTCCCTGTGCAGGTTCCCATGCACACATGTCCCTCCTTTGCACTATGGACTGGCCACTGGCCTTGCTGTTTGTAATTTGGATGCCCATTCCCTGTGCAGGTTCTCATGCACACATGTACCTCCTTTGAACTATGGAGTGGCCACTGGCCTTGCTGTTTGTAATTTGGATGCCCATTCCCTGTGCAGCTTCTCATGCACACATGTCCCTCCTTTGCACTATGAACTGGCCACTGGCCTTGCTGTTTGTATTTTGGATGCCCATTCCCTGTGCAGGTTCTCATGCACACATGTACCTCCTTTGAACTATGGACTGGCCACTGGCCTTGCTCTTGTCTACTTTTGATGCCTATCTGGGTGATATGTAATAAAGACAGTTACTCCTGTTGTCTGCTTTGTCAGTATCCTTGCTAAATAAAAAGTTTTCTGTATGGGCATGGTTTCATGTGACACATGCTCTGTATGCCACTTTAACATTGCCAATTGCTTGTTTTACTTTTTCAGAGTTTGCTAGAGGTGACAGACACTTTAGTTCTTCTGGACTCTGAGGCTTGAGGGTGCAATGATGGTTGTTTGTGATGATCTACTGTTATCCTAATCATTCTATGGTCAGGTTTGCTAAATTGTACACATGTCATGTTAGGATGCAATACCAGCACAGAGGGGAATTCTATCCACAGGATTACATGCAGGCTGGCCAGGGTCCATCATATCTGTGTGATCTTTCTTGATGTGTGAAAAGCAGTGTTGATGTGTGGTCATCTTGTGATGGCCTGTCTTCCTAGTCACATGGGTACATTTGTATGTGTGCACTTGAGTGGTCATGAAGTGTGAAGGGGGTGACTTGGTCAGTAGTGTTGATGTGTGTGTGCCCCTGCAATGCCAACTGCACACATGTATGACCCAGAAGCTGAGTGCCTGTTTGTTTGAATTGTCAGCCATGTGCTTGAGATTGTGGGCACATGTAGGAGTTGTAGGCTGTGCACTGTGCAGTGTGTTGGTGTGTCCTTGCACTCCTGGGGGACACCTACTTGTTGTTGCTGCCAGTTGTGAGTATGCAGAGTGTGTGACTGCCAAGTCTGTGTTGTGTTTTGTTGATCAGCCATGTGTCTTGTTACTGTTTGTGCTCACTGTGCAGACCTGATCAGCCACACTGACATTATTTGTGAGTTTTGTCATGCATTGCTGTCACTTGACCCATTTTTGGCTCCAGTATGGGATGTGGGATGTGGAGTCATACCATCCCCTATCTGTGCTTCTGATGCCTACCCATTGTGAGTGACTCCTCTATGTGTTTGTGTACAGTACACTCCTGACCTGTCCACTACTGATGTACACACCACTTCAATCTCATGTCACTTACCCCTTGGGTTGCCAGTGTGTGAGCCTCCCCACCACTTCATTTGTTACACTATGCTTTGTGGTGCTGATCTGTGCACAGGACCAATGTGCCACTCAGGACAGTCTCCCAATTAGTTATGTGTTATTTGCTTGTACTGGTTTGCAGTCATGGTTGCTCATGTGCAGAGCAAATGTTTGTGCTGCACAGTCCTCTGCTCATGTTGTTTGCACCTGGGTGTCCCTGAGTTGTGCATCTGTGGGTGTTGGGTAAGCTGTATGTGTGTTTGCTGAGGTACTGCTACCCTTCCTGAGTGTGATGTTGTCTGTGTGCTGTGCTGATTTGTGTTGTGGGAGTACATGTTATGGCACTGAGATGTGTGTGCTACTGATTTGGTTGGTGTGCACACACTGCTTGGCCTGCATGCAGTGCTGTCAGTGTATGTTGCCTTGTACTTGCCTGGTTTGCATCCCCCTGATGTCCAGCTGAGTTTGCTATGTGATGGATTGGCATGTGCATCTGTTGTGTTTTTGTTGTGGATGTATGCAGTGTTTGGCCTGTGTTGGCTCTTTCTGCTGACAGATGCTCTGTGTGTGTGATATTCTATTTGCATGACATTGTGTGTGAGTAGTTTGTGCATTGTGATACATTCTGATGTGTGTTGCAAGTGTAGTGTGCATTACTTGTGTGTCTGTCACATGCAGCAAGGTGTATTCTTGTTACTGGGCTTGTTTTGAGTGCACATTAGTGCTATGTCCTCCTATATTTGACCTGTCACTTGTCAGGATTGTGCATGTGCATGCTTGTGGTACACTATGACACCATGTTGACTTGATGGGTGGTGTGGTGTCTCTGTCTGTGTTAGCTTATTGTCCCATTGATCCCAGTTTGTGTTCATGATTGTTTTGAGATGATGGAATTCTTGTTTGTGTTGGGGTATGGTGTCTGTGCATTGGTCCTGAGTGACAATGTTGTGTACTCCTGTTCTGTCTGGGGTCCCATTGCCTTTCCAATGTCTGGGTGGCCATATGTGGGCTTGTTGGACTTCTGTGGATGTTGTTTGTGAGCTTTGTGTTTGGCTATTGTTTTTGTGTCAGCATTGGTTCAGGCATCCCTGAGTGTGTGTGTGATGTTTGTGGATGCACCCCAGGGAGTGTGATTGGTTGTCAGTGAACTCACAGGACATCATTTGTACCATTCTGTGTGTTTAACACTGGTGTTGAGTGCTGCAGGTGTGAGGTGGGTAGAGGAGGGGTATGTGTGAAGGTCCAACTTGGGTTTGACAGTCAGGGAGTGTGAAAATGAGCCATGTGTGTTGTGCTGATGACATACACATGTCAAGTAAGTTGACACAGATGTGTGGCTGATCACTGTTTGACTTCAGACACTTCCTATCATTCCTGTGCCTATGCATGGCTTGCCTTGATGTCTCCCTGAGTTGTTGCACGGAGGTCACATTGGTTTAATTTCACTCACTGTGCCACCCATGTCTGATTTGATGGCCTAAGGGTGGTGTGATATGTTCCTTCTCTTGCATGTGATGTACACATGCTTTGTGGCTTACTCCATGGCTTTCCAGCACTGTCCACTTCACTTTTGGATAGCCCATTTATTGTCCTCCATTGCTGCTGACATCTGGTATGTGTATGTGGCTGTGTGTCAGTGTGGGGTGTGTCTGAGTGACTTGACAGGCAGTGTGGACAGTTCAGTGGATGTTCATATGCAGTGTGAGTCTTCATTTTGTGATTAAACTCAGTTTGCTTGACATGAGTGGAAGGTAGGTGTGAGGAGGAGGTATGCCCTGCCCCTGAGCATCTGTGCAGGGTGTTCCTCTTCACCCCCACCTTCTCAGACAGGCTCCCTGGTTGTTTGGTGTGTGAGGTGCAGGGTCTGGCTACACCTGGAAGATGAATTGTGCAGGGGGGCACAGGAGGAGCACACAGCATGTCCCCAAATGGGTGTGGGGAGCGTAGTGTGTGATGGGTAGAGGTGGGGCCCTGTAAATCTTTGTGGACTGCCCATGCCTGGCGCCGGCCCTGCCTACTACATTGTGTGCAGGTTTTCCCGCGCCTGCACCGCAGCGGTGATGTGACCGGGACATTGCAGTTATTTCGCGGGTGATGGGTGACCCGGATGCGTTGGTGTGATTTTCTTAAAGGTAGGACATGTGTGGGTACACTTGGGGATGTGTTCCTGTCCCCACCAGAGTGTCTGATGTGGACAGGAACCGTATGTCAGCACAGGAGTTGTGTGTTGTAGTTGTGTGCGGAGTTGTGTATTTGCGTACCTGCGGCGTTGTCCGCGACGGTGCATTACTTGCTGGTAGTGGAGGAGGTACAGCACCGGAAAGGCTTGTAGAGCTGGATCCATTGTGGTCGGGACCGGGTGGAGGGGACCGGGAGTCTGGTTTCGCGCTCCGCTGTCGTGCTTCCGCCGTCTCTGGTTGGGTGGTTTCTCCGCTGCGGTGTGATGGGCTGTTTGGGGCATCCTGATTTGTACGGCGGACGGGACGTCATTCCGCACGGCGTGGGTCTCTATTGGCTCCCACCGCCGCGGTGGCGGGCGCATATTTATGGCGGTTCACGTCGCACCGCGGCGGATGGGAAATGGGCTATGTTTGCCCATTGTAATATGGCGGGCGCGAAGACCGCTGCCGGAGTGCGGAAAAATAAATTTTCCGCCACTGCCAGCACCGCGGTTGTGCCTCCGCCCGCCATCCTAATGAGCCCCTTGGTATCCACACCAAATTTGCGTCCTTTTCTTCCAACATCATGGGGATTCTAAAGGTACCCAGGATTTGTGGATTCCCCTGGAGGGTACCCAGAAATTAGCCAAAATACAGCTAAAGTTTGTTTGTTTTTTGGAAAAATTGGAAGACAGTGCTGCAAATGAAAGCGTCTGGTTTTTTCGCTGCAAATGGTATCAACAAAGCGTTTGTGGGGCTGAAATCACCATTTTCCCAGCTTTTAGGGACTCACAGACTTTTGTCAGAAAACCAACACTTTTTACACAGTTTTGGCATTTTACTGGGACATAGCCTATTTTTGCTATTTTTGTGCTTTCAACCTTCTTCTAGTTAATGGTAGAAATGAGTATGAAGGCAATAATGGATCCTGGAAAGCTATACATTTTAGAAAAGTAGACATAATTTTGAATTCAGCAAGGGATCATTTGTGTAGATCCTTCAAGGTTTCTTTATAGAAACTAACAGTTAAATATAGGAAAAATTGAAAATTAGTTGAAAAAAACAGCTATTTGTGCCAACGTTTTCACCTGTAACCTCTTCTAATTACGACAGCTGTTTGAAAGCAATATACCGCTACATCCGCTGGACCTTTCTGGTTGTGGGGATATATAGGACTTGTAGGTTCACCATGAACCCGACGAACCCAGAGCCAATAACTGAGCAGCATCTTGCAATGGTTTTTTATTATGTACCGGGTATATAGCAATTAATTTGGGAAAATATATACATGGAAAAATCGGTATGAAAGACACCTATGTATTTCTGAAATTGGAACAAAATATAGAGTTTAGAAACAGTAGATATTTGCACATTTCCGAAATTGGGAGTACCCATACTAGCATGAGAATTATAGGAAATTTTTCAAAGTGACTTCTTTTTTACACATTGTCTTTCATTTGGAAGGCAGAAATGCATCGAAAGTCAATAGGTAATAACAGTTGCTCTACAATACTGTGTTACCCTATGTCTCCCGATAAAAATGGTACCTCACTTGTGGGTAGGCCTAGCGCCCGCGACAGGAAACGGCCCAAAACGCAACGTGGACACACTTTATTTTTACAGTGAAAACTGACCCTTTTTTGCAAAGTGCCTAGCTGTAGATTTTGAACTCTAGCTCTGCCGGCACCTAGGGAAACCTAGCAAACCTATACATTTTTGAAAACTAGACACACAGGGGAACCCAGGATGGGGTGACTTGTCTGGCTCTCACCAGGTTCTGTTACCCAGAATCCCTTGCAAACCTCAAAATTTGTCCAAAAAACCCCATTTTCCTCACATTTCTGTGGTGGAAAGTTCTGGAATCTGCGTGGATCCACAAAATTCTACCCACCCCGCATTCCCCAAAGTCTTCCGATAAAAATGGTACCTCACTTGCGTGGGTAGGCCTAGTGCCCGCGACAGGAAACGGCTAAAAACGCAACGCGGACAAACCACATTTTCACAGTGAAAACTGACCCTTTTTTTGCAAAGTGCCTAGCTGTAGATTTTGAACCCTAGCTCTGCCGGCACCTAGGGAAACTTAGCAAACCTATACATTTTTTTAAACTAGACACCCAGGGGAATCCAGGATGGGGTGACTTGTCTGGCTCTCACCAGGTTCTGTTACCCAGAATCCTTTGCAAACCTCAACATTTGTAAAAAAAAAAAAAAAAAACATTTTCCTCACATTTCTGTGGTGGAAAGTTCTGGAATCTGAGTGGATCCACAAAATTCCACCCACCCCGCATTCCCCAAAGTCTTCCGAGAAAAATGGTACATCACTTGTGTGGGTAGGCCTAGTGCCCGCGACAGGAAACGGCCCAAAACGCAACGTGGACACACCACATTTTCACAGTGAAAACTGACCCTTTTTTTGCAAAGTGCCTAGCTGTAGATTTTGAACCCTAGCTCTGCCAGCACCTAGGGAAACCTAGCAAACCTATACATTTTTGAAAACTAGACACCCAGGGAATCCAGGATGGGGTGACTTGCCTGGCTCTCATCAGGTTCTGTTACCCAGAATCCCTTGCAAACCTCAAAACTTGTCAAAAAAACCACATTTTCCTCACATTTCTGTGGTGGAATGTTCTGGAATCTGCATGGATCCACAAAATTCCACCCACCCCGCATTCCCCAAAGTCTTCAGAGAAAAATGGTACCTCACTTGTGTGGGTAGGCCTAGTGCCTGCGACAGAAACGGCCCAAAACGCAACGTGGACACACCACATTTTCACAGTGAAAACGGACACTTTTTTTGCAAAGTGCCTAGCTGTAGAATTTGA
Source organism: Calotriton arnoldi (assembly GCA_963921515.1). NCBI lineage: Eukaryota > Metazoa > Chordata > Amphibia > Caudata > Salamandridae > Calotriton > Calotriton arnoldi. The sequence goes on along the minus strand of CAWUFW010016156.1, from coordinate 295,024 downwards.
ATCATAGCTCTGCCGGCACCTAGGGAAACCTAGCAAACCTATACATTTTTTTAAACTAGACACCCAGGGGAATCCAGGATGGGGTGATTTGTCTGGCTCTCACCAGGTTCTGTTACCCAGAATCCCTTGCAAACCTCAAAATTTGTCAACAAAAACACATTTTCCTCACATTTCTGTGGTGGAAAGTTCTAGAATCTGCGAGGATCCACAAAATTCCACCCACCCCGCATTCCCCAAACTCTTCCGAGAAAAATGGTACCTCACTTGTGTGGGTAGGCCTAGTGCCCGCGACAGGAAACGTCCCAAAACGCAACGTGGACACACCACATTTTCACAGTGAAAACGGACACTTTTTTTGCAAAGTGCCTAGCTGTAGAATTTGAATCATAGCTCTGCCGGCACCTAGGGAAACCTAGCAAACCTATACATTTTTTTAAACTAGACACCCAGGGGAATCCAGGATGGGGTGATTTGTCTGGCTCTCACCAGGTTCTGTTACCCAGAATCCCTTGCAAACCTCAAAATTTGTCAACAAAAACACATTTTCCTCACATTTCTGTGGTGGAAAGTTCTGGAATCTGCGTGGATCCACAAAATTCCACTTACCCCGCATTCCCCAAAGTCTTCCGAGAAAAATGGTACCTCACTTGTGTGGGTAGGCCTAGTGCCCGCGACAGGAAATGGCCAAAAACGCAACGTAGACACACCACATTTTCACAGTCAAAAAAGGACCCTTTTTTTGCAAAGTGCCTAGCTGTAGATTTTGAACCCTAGCTCTGCCGGCACCTAGGGAAACCTAGCAAACCTATACATTTTTGAAAACTAGACACCCAAGGGAATCCAGGATGGGGTGACTTGTCTGGCTCTCACCAGGTTCTGTTACCCAGAAACCCATGCAAACCTCAGAACATGTAAAAAAAACACATTTTCCTCACATTTCTGTGGTGGAAAGTTCTGGAATCTGCGTGGATCCACAAAACTCCACCCACCCCGCATTCCCCAAAGTCTTCAGAGAACAATGGTACCTCACTTGTGTGGGTAGGCCTAGTGCCTGCGACAGAAACGGCCCAAAACGCAACGTGGACACACCACATTTTCACAGTGAAAACTGACCCTTTTTTTGCAGAGTGCCTAGCTGTAGATTTTGAACCCTAGCTCTGCCGGCACCTAGGGAAACCTAGCAAACCTATACATTTTTTTAAACTAGACACCCAGGGGAATCCAGGATGGGGTGACTTGTCTGGCTCTCACCAGGTTCTGTTACCCAGAATCCATTGCAAACCTCAAAATTTGTAAAAAAAAAAAAACATTTTCCTCACATTTCTGTGGTGGAAAGTTCTGGAATCTGAGTGCATCCACAAAATTCCACCCACCCCGCATTCCCCAAAGTCTTCAGAGAAAAATGGTACCTCACTTGTGTGGGTAGGCCTAGTGCCCGCGACAGGAAACGGCCCAAAACGCAACGTGGACACACCACATTTTCACAGTGAAAACTGACCCTTTTTTTGCAAAGTGCCTAGCTGTAGATTTTGAACCCTAGCTCTGCCAGCACCTAGGGAAACCTAGCAAACCTATACATTTTTGAAAACTAGACACCCAGGGGAATCCAGGATGGGGTGACTTGCCTGGCTCTCACCAGGTTCTGTTACCCAGAATCCCTTGCAAACCTCAAAATTTGTCCAAAAAAACCAAATTTTCCTCACATTTCTGTGGTGGAATGTTCTGGAATCTGCATGGATCCACAAAATTCCACCCACCCCGCATTCCCCAAAGTCTTCAGAGAAAAATGGTACATCACTTGTGTGGGTAGGCCTAGTGCCTGCGACAGAAACGGCCCAAAACGCAACGTGGACACACCACATTTTCACAGTGAAAACGGACCCTTTTTTTGCAGAGTGCCTAGCTGAAGATTTTGAACCCTAGCTCTGCCGGCACCTATGGAAACCTAGCAAACCTATACATTTTTTAAAACTAGACCCCCTGGGGAATCCAGGATGGGGTGACTTCTCTGGCTCTCACCAAGTTCTGTTACCCAGAATCCCTTGCAAACCTCAAAATGTATTTTTAAAAAACACATTTTCCTCACATTTCTGTGGTGGAAAGTTCTAGAATCTGCGAGGATCCACAAAATTCCACCCACCCCGCATTCCCCAAAGTCTTCCGAGAAAAATGGTACCTCACTTGTGTGGGTAGGCCTAGTGCCCGCGACAGGAAACGTCCCAAAACGCAACGTGGACACACCACATTTTCACAGTGAAAACGGACACTTTTTTTGCAAAGTGCCTAGCTGTAGAATTTGAATCATAGCTCTGCCGGCACCTAGGGAAACCTAGTAAACCTATACATTTTTTTAAACTAGACGCCCAGGGGAATCCAGGATGAGGTGATTTGTCTGGCTCTCACCAGGTTCTGTTAGCCAGAATCCCTTGCAAACCTCAAAATTTGTCAACAAAAACACATTTTCCTCACATTTCTGTGGTGGAAAGTTCTAGAATCTGTGTGGATCCACAAAATTCCACACACCCCGCATTCCCCAAAGTCTTCCGAGAAAAATGGTACCTCACTTGTGTGGGTAGGCCTAGTGCCCGCGACAGGAAACGGCCAAAAACGCAACGTAGACACACCACATTTTCACAGTCAAAAAAGGACCCTTTTTTTGCAAAGTGCCTAGCTGTAGATTTTGAACCCTAGCTCTGCCGGCACCTAGGGAAACCTAGCAAACCTATACATTTTTTAAAACTAGACACCCAAGGGAATCCAGGATGGGGTGACTTGTCTGGCTCTCACCAGGTTCTGTTACCCAGAAACCCTTGCAAACCTCAAAACTTGTCAAAAAAACACATTTTCCTCACATTTCTGTGGTGGAAAGTTCTGGAATCTGCGTGGATCCACAAAACTCACCCACCCCGCATTCCCCAAAGTCTTCAGAGAAAAATGGTACCTCACTTGTGTGGGTAGGCCTAGTGCCTGCGACAGAAACGGCCCAAAACGCAACGTGGACACACCACATTTTCACAGTGAAAACTGACCCTTTTTTTGCAGAATGCCTAGCTGTAGATTTTGAACCCTAGCTCTGCCAGCACCTAGGGAAACCTAGCAAACCTATACATTTTTGAAAACTCGACACCCAGGGGAATCCAGTATGGGGTGACTTGCCTGGCTCTCACCAGGTTCTGTTACCCAGAATCCCTTGCAAACCTCAAAATTTGTCCCCAAAAAACACATTTTCCTCACATTTCTGTGGTGGAATGTTCTGGAATCTGCATGGATCCACAAAATTCCACCCACCCCGCATTCCCCAAAGTCTTCAGAGAAAAATGGTACCTCACTTGTGTGGGTAGGCCTAGTTCCTGCGACAGAAACGGCCCAAAACACAACGTGGACACACCACATTTTCACAGTGAAAACGGACCCTTTTTTTGCAGAGTGCCTAGCTGAAGATTTTGAACCCTAGCTCTGCCGGCACCTATGGAAACCTAGCAAACCTATACATTTTTTAAAACTAGACCCCCTGGGGAATCCAGGATGGGGTGACTTCTCTGGCTCTCACCAAGTTCTGTTACCCAGAATCCCTTGCAAACCTCAAAATGTATTTTTTAAAAACACATTTTCCTCACATTTCTGTGGTGGAAAGTTCTAGAATCTGCGAGGATCCACAAAATTCCACCCACCCCGCATTCCCCAAAGTCTTCCGAGAAAAATGGTACCTCACTTGTGTGGGTAGGCCTAGTGCCCGCGACAGGAAACGTCCCAAAACGCAACGTGGACACACCATATTTTCACAGTGAAAACAGACACTTTTTTTGCAAAGTGCCTAGCTGTAGAATTTGAATCATAGCTCTGCCGGCACCTAGGGAAACCTAGCAAACCTATACATTTTTTTAAACTAGACACCCAGGGGAATCCAGGATGGGGTGATTTGTCTGGCTCTCACCAGGTTCTGTTACCCAGAATCCCTTGCAAACCTCAAAATTTGTCAACAAAAACACATTTTCCTCACATTTCTGTGGTGGAAAGTTCTAGAATCTGCATAGATCCACAAAATTCCACCCACCCCGCATTCCCCAAAGTCTTCAGAGAAAAATGGTACCTCACTTGTGTGGGTAGGCCTAGTGCGCGCGACAGGAAACGGCCAAAAACTCAACGTAGACACACCACATTTTCACAGTCAAAAAAGGACCCTTTTTTTGCAAAGTGCCTAGCTGTAGATTTTGAACCCTAGCTCTGCCGGCACCTAGGGAAACCTAGCAAACCTATACATTTTTGAAAACTAGACACCCAAGGGAATCCAGGATGGGGTGACTTGTCTGGCTCTCACCAGGTTCTGTTACCCAGAAACCCTTGCAAACCTCAAAACTTGTCAAAAAAACACATTTTCCTCACATTTCTGTGGTGGAAAGTTCTGGAATCTGCGTGGATCCACAAAACTCCACCCACCCCGCATTCCCCAAAGTCTTCAGAGAAAAATGGTACCTCACTTGTGTGGGTAGGCCTAGTGCCTGCGACAGAAACGGCCCAAAACGCAACGTGGACACACCACATTTTCACAGTGAAAACTGACCCTTTTTTTGCAGAGTGCCTAGCTGTAGATTTTGAACCCTAGCTCTGCCGGCACCTAGGGAAACCTAGCAAACCTATACATTTTTGAAAACTAGACACCCAAGGGAATCCAGGATGGGGTGACTTGTCTGGCTTTCACCAGGTTCTGTTACCCAGAAACCCTTGCAAACCTCAAAACTTGTCAAAAAAACACATTTTCCTCACATTTCTGTGGTGGAAAGTTCTGGAATCTGCGTGGATCCACAAAACTCACCCACCCCGCATTCCCCAAAGTCTTCAGAGAAAAATGGTACCTCACTTGTGTGGGTAGGCCTAGTGCCTGCGACAGAAACGGCCCAAAACGCAACGTGGACACACCACATTTTCACAGTGAAAACGGACCCTTTTTTTGCAGAGTGCCTAGCTGAAGATTTTGAACCCTAGCTCTGCCGGCACCTATGGAAACCTAGCAAACCTATACATTTTTTAAAACTAGACCCCCTGGGGAATCCAGGATGGGGTGACTTCTCTGGCTCTCACCAAGTTCTGTTACCCAGAATCCCTTGCAAACCTCAAAATGTATTTTAAAAAAAACACATTTTCCTCACATTTCTGTGGTGGAAAGTTCTAGAATCTGCGAGGATCCACAAAATTCCACCCACCCCGCATTCCCCAAAGTCTTCCGAGAAAAATGGTACCTCACTTGTGTGGGTAGGCCTAGTGCCCGCGACAAGAAACGTCCCAAAACGCAACGTGGACACACCACATTTTCACAGTGAAAACGGACACTTTTTTTGCAAAGTGCCTAGCTGTAGAATTTGAATCATAGCTCTGCCGGCACCTAGGGAAACCTAGTAAACCTATACATTTTTTTAAACTAGACGCCCAGGGGAATCCAGGATGAGGTGATTTGTCTGGCTCTCACCAGGTTCTGTTACCCAGAATCCCTTGCAAACCTCAAAATTTGTCAACAAAAACACATTTTCCTCACATTTCTGTGGTGGAAAGTTCTGGAATCTGTGTGGATCCACAAAATTCCACACACCCCGCATTCCCCAAAGTCTTCCGAGAAAAATGGTACCTCACTTGTGTGGGTAGGCCTAGTGCCCGCGACAGGAAACGGCCAAAAACGCAACGTAGACACACCACATTTTCACAGTCAAAAAAGGACCCTTTTTTGCAAAGTGCCTAGCTGTAGATTTTGAACCCTAGCTCTGCCGGCACCTAGGGAAACCTAGCAAACCTATACATTTTTGAAAACTAGACACCCAAGGGAATCCAGGATGGGGTGACTTGTCTGGCTTTCACCAGGTTCTGTTACCCAGAAACCCTTGCAAACCTCAAAACTTGTCAAAAAACACATTTTCCTCACATTTCTGTGGTGGAAAGTTCTGGAATCTGCGTGGATCCACAAAACTCACCCACCCCGCATTCCCCAAAGTCTTCAGAGAAAAATGGTACCTCACTTGTGTGGGTAGGCCTAGTGCCTGCGACAGAAACGGCCCAAAACGCAACGTGGACACACCACATTTTCACAGTGAAAACTGACCCTTTTTTTGCAGAATGCCTAGCTGTAGATTTTGAACCCTAGCTCTGCCAGCACCTAGGGAAACCTCGCAAACCTATACATTTTTGAAAACTAGACACCCAGGGGAATCCAGTATGGGGTGACTTGCCTGGCTCTCACCAGGTTCTGTTACCCAGAATCCCTTGCAAACCTCAAAATTTGTCCAAAAAAAACACATTTTCCTCACATTTCTGTGGTGGAAAGTTCTAGAATCTGCGAGGATCCACAAAATTCCACCCACCCTGCATTCCCCAAAGTCTTCCGAGAAAAATGGTACCTCACTTGTGTGGGTAGGCCTAGTGCCCGCGACAGGAAACGTCCCAAAACGCAACGTGGACACACCATATTTTCACAGTGAAAACAGACACTTTTTTTGCAAAGTGCCTAGCTGTAGAATTTGAATCATAGCTCTGCCGGCACCTAGGGAAACCTAGCAAACCTATACATTTTTGAAAACTAGACCCCCTGGGGAATCCAGGATGGGGTGACTTGTCTGGCTCTCACCAAGTTCTGTTACCCAGAATCCCTTGCAAACCCCAAAATATTTTTTTTTAAAACACATTTTCCTCACATTTCTGTGGTGAAAAGTTCTAGAATCTGCGAGGATCCACAAAATTCCACCCACCCCGCATTCCCCAAAGTTTTCAGAGAAAAATGGTACCTCACTTGTGTGGGTAGGCCTATTGCCCGTGACCGGAAACGGCCCAAAACGCAAGGTGGACACACCACATTTTCACAGTGAAAACGGACACTTTTTTTGCAAAGTGCCTAGCTGTAGAATTTGAATCATAGCTCTGCCGGCACCTAGGGAAACCTAGCAAACCTATAAAAAAAAATTAACTAGACACCCAGGGGAATCCAGGATGGGGTGATTTGTCTGGCTCTCACCAGGTTCTGTTACCCAGAATCCCTTGCAAACCTCAAAATTTGTCAACAAAAATGTTATGTTATGTTAGCATGTTTTGTATAGCGCACAGCTGCCTCAGCAAAGAGGCGTCCCAGCGCTGAAGCAGAACATAGAGGCTGGTGATCAGAAGAAGGCACTAGGCTGTGGAGAAAAGATGGGTTTTAATAGACCTGCGGAAAGCCAAGTAGTTCACCATGGAACGAATGGGAAATGGCAGAGCATTCCAAATCTTGGCAGCCAGTAAACGGAAAGAGCGCCCGCCCGATCGCGCCCTCCTTGTACGAGGCACAATCGCCAGATGTTGTCCCGAGGAGCAAAGTTGGCGCGTAGGGGAGTAAGGTGATAGTAGATTGGACAAGATGGCCGGAGAGGAAGATTTCAAGATTTTGAATGCAGTGCAGAGGACCTTGAATTCTACTAGGTTGACAACAGGCAACCAATGCAACCGGCGAATTGCTCTAGAAGTGGGGCAGGTTCTGGGGAGACCCAGCAGGGTTCTAGCAGCCGCATTTTGAACTCACTGTAGTCTCAGGGTTTCGGTCTTATTTACCCCTATGTACAGTGCATTGGCATAGTCCAGTCTTGATAAAATGGAGGCCTGAATAATCATTTGCCTAACGGGTGGGTCAAAAAACCCAATCAGCAGTTTAAGCCCCCGTAGTATGCCAAAGCAGGTCCCTGCAACTTTCTTGGTTTGAAATTGAAAGCTGAGGTTGGAATCGACCCAGACACCAAGATCTTTCACCACCTGCTTAGGGGTAGGTGCACAACCCAAAATGGCCGGCCACCACCGATCCCCCCATAGCTCTTGATGGTTTCCCACCAGCAGGACCTCTGACTTGCTGGAGTTCAGTTGGAGACAATTATCAGTCATCCACTCGGCGACATGGAAAACACATTTTCCTCACATTTCTGTGGTGGAAAGTTCTGGAATCTGCGTGGATCCACAAAATTCCACCCACCCCGCATTCCCCAAAGTCTTCCGAGAAAAATGGTACCTCACTTGTGTGGGTAGGCCTAGTGCCCGCGACAGGAAACGGCCAAAAATGCAACGTGGACACACCACATTTTCACAGTGAAAACTGACCCTTTTTTTGCAAAGTGCCTAGCTGTAGATTTTGAATCCTAGCTCTGCCAGCACCTAGGGAAACTTAGCAAACCTATACATTTTTGAAAACTAGACACACAAGGAAATCCAGGATGAGGTGACTTGTCTGGCTCTCACCAGGTTCTGTTACCCAGAATCCCTTGCAAACCTCAAAACTTGTCAAAAAAACACATTTTTCTCACATTTCTGTGGTGGAAAGTTCTGAAATCTGCGTGGATACACAAAACTCCACCCACCCCACATTCCCCAAAGTCTTCCGAGAAAAATGGCACCTCACTTGTGTGGGTAGGCCTAGTGCCCGCAACAGGAAACGGCCCAAAACGCAACGTGGACACACCACATTTTCACAGTGAAAACGGACCCTTTTTTTGCAAAGTGCCTAGCTGTAGATTTTGAACCCTAGCTCTGCCGGCACCTAGGGAAACCTAGCAAACCTATACATTTTTGAAAACTAGACATCCAGGGAATCCAGGATGGGGTGACTTGTCCGGCTCTCACCAGGTTCTGTACCCAGAATCCCTTGCAAACCTGAAAATTTGTCCAAAAAAACACATTTTCCTCACATTTCTGTGGTGGAAAGTTCTGGAATCTGCTTGGATCCACAAAATTCCACCCACCCCACATTCCCCAAAGTCTTCCGAGAAAAATGGTACCTCACTTGTGTGGGTAGGCCTAGTGCCCGCGACAGGAAACGGCCCAAAACGCAACGTGGACACACCACATTTTCACAGTGAAAACGGACCCTTTTTTTGCAAAGTGCCTAGCTGTAGGTTTTCAACCCTAGCTCTGCCGGCACCTAGGGAAACCTAGCAAACCTATACATTTTTGAAAACTAGACACCCAGGGGAATCCAGGATGGGGTGACTTGTCTGGCTCTCACCAGGTTCTGTTACCCAGAATCCCTTGCAAACCTCAAAATTTGTCCAACAAATACACATTTTCCTCACATTTCTGTGTGGGAAAATTCTGGAATCTGCGTGGATCCACAAATTTCCTCCTACACAGCATTCCCCCAGGTCTCCCGATAAAAATAGTACCTCACTTGTGTGGGTGGGTCAAGTACCCGCGACAGGCAAAGGCCCAAAACGTATTGAGGAGACATCAAAATGACCTATCACAAAACAACCTGGTTTTGCAAGGGGAGTCACCTGGGTTTTTGGCCCCGGGCTCGGCGGCCATCTTGGGAAACCTACCAAACCCACACATTTCTGAAAACTAGACACCCAGGGGAGTCCTGCAAGGTATGGCTTACGAGGGTCCCCCAACATTTCCCTAACCAGAGTCCCCTGCAAACCTCAAATGTAGCTGAAAATATCACTGTTTTCTCATAGTTCTGTGTGGGAAAGTTCTGGAATCTGCGTGGATCCACAAATTTCCTCCTACACAGCATTCCCCCAGGTCTCCCGATAAAAATGGTACCTCACTTGTGTGGGTAGGCATAGTGGCTGCAACAGGAAATGGCCCAAATCGTACTGTGGAGACTTCAAAATTACCTATAACAAACCTACCTGGTTTTGGGGGGGGCACCTGGGGTTTTGGCCCCGGGCTTGCCGCCATCTAGGGAAACCTACCAAACCCACACATTTCTGAAAACTAGACACCCTGGGGAGTCAAATGAGGTATGGCTTGCGTGGATCCCCCAACGTTTCCCTACCCAGAATCCCCTGCAAACCTCACATTTGGCTGAAAAAAACACATTTTCCACATATTTTTGTGTGGAATCACCGTGCCGGCACAAATGTCCTGCCCCCCAGCGTTCTCCTTAGTGTCCCGAGTAAAATGATACCTCACTAGTGTGGGCGTCCAATGCAGAAATGGCTACAAACTTATTTTTTTTTAAATGTAGCGCTTAGAATTCTCGGTGCTATACCCTTAATCTCTATGTTTTGGGCTCTTCCCAGTCACAGGCCCTTGCCCCACCCACACAAGTGAGGTATCATTTTACTCAGGAGACTGAGGGGAACGCTGTGGGGTGGGACATTTGTGCCGGCATGGTGATTCCACCCAAAAATATGTGGCAAATTTGGTTTTTTCAGCTAAATTTGAGGTTTGCAGGGCATTCTGGGTAGGAAAACATTGGGGGATCCACACAAGCCATACCTTGCTGGAATCCCCCGGGTGTCTAGTTTTCAGTAATGTGTGGGTTTGGTAGTTTCCCAAGATGGCCGCCGAGCCCGGGGCCAAAAACCCAGGTGACCCCCCTTGCAAAACCAGGTTGTTTTGTGATAGGTAATTTTGATGTCTCCTCAATACGTTTTGGGCCCTTGTCTGTCGCGGGTACTTGACCCACCCACGCGAGTGAGGTACATTTTTTATTGGGAGACCTGGGGGAACGCTGGGTGGTAGGAAATTTGTGGATCCACGTAGACTCCAGAACTTTCCCACACAGAAGTTTGAGAAAAAAGTGATTTTTTAAGCTAAATTTGAGGTTTGCAGGGGATTCTGGGTAGGAAAACGTTGGGGTACCCACGCAAGCCATACCTTCCTGGACTCCCCTGGGTGTCTACTTTTCAGAAATGTGTGGGTTTGGTAGGTTTCCCAAGATGGCCGCCGAGCCCGGGGCCAAAAACCCAGGTGACTCCCCTTGCAAAACCAGGTTGTTTTGTGATAGGTCATTTTGATGTCTCCTCAATACGTTTTGTGCCCTTGCCTGTCGCAGGTACTTGACCCACCCACGCGAGTGAGGTACCATTTGTATCGGGAGACCTGGGGGAATGCTGGGAGGTAGGAAATTTGTGGATCCACGTAGATTCCAGCACTTTCCCACACAGAAATTTGAGAAAAATGTGATTTTTTTCATCAAAATATGAGGTTTGCTGGGGATTCTGTGTAGGGAAACGTTGGGTGATCCAAGCAAGCCATACCTCCCTGGACTCCCCTGGGTCTCTAGTTTTCAGGAATGTGTGGGTTTGGTAGGTTTCTCTAGATCAGTGGTTCCCAAACTGTGCGCCGCGGCACCCCGGTGCGCCGTCATGAGTAGCCAGGGGCGCCGCGCTCACGTTAGGTGGAAAATGAAGTTTATTGCAGCTGCAGCGCAAAATACGTGCCACCTGCATAATCCGGGAACATGGTTTGGCCCAAGAGTGCACATACGTTCGTACGTAGGTACGTGCTTTCACAGGCATAGTAGTCTCCATTACTGGCATACGCAGCTCGCCTTCAGACATCAGGGGACCCAGTCAAGATGAATGTTCGTTTTGGGACACGGTCAGGGGCCAACAATACATTTATCCAAATCTACATTCAGAGACCTGTCGAACTGAATGTTCCTTCTGGGCCAGAACAAAAGGCGAACCAGCCATCAGGGCAATCTTCCCAGCGGACACCAACTGCTGTCGCTCGCTCAGAACGGTCACAAGTTTGTTAAAATAGCGAGACGGTCTCCTACCGTCTGATTGGCCGTGAGTGAACTGCTCAAGTGACTGATCGGTGCGAGAAACGCAGAGTTAGCTTTTATGCTGTAAACCTCCTGTGAGCAAAGCAGCTGTTCCAGGTAACTCCACTGCGACCTCACCCCTTCCGTATAAGAGGGGGAGGTTTGGTTCCCCGGTGTCCTGGCTGTGCTCACACCAGCCCAGGCAAGTATTGGTGATTCGTCATCATCACCTTTCCTCATGATGGCAGGTGAGTGAACACGCACACGGTGATGCACGCTCCTATGAGGCAGCAGCTTCTTAAAGTCCAAACAAAGTGGCAAAGCTCGGAGGGTGTCCTCGTCCACTTTGGAGGGCCATGGTCAGAGTTTACCAGAATGACCATCTCTTTGGCTCTTTTATCGTACCACAAGTGTCTGCTTTCAGGATTTTTTTTCTTTATCTAAAAGCACTCCATGAGAATGCCTGTTTCCCCTGTTCCCTGTGTTTTTGCCACATTTAAATAAATGTGGCAAAAACACAGGAAACAGGGGAAACAGGCATACTCATGGAGTGCTTTAGATAAAGAAAAAAATCCTGAAAGCAGACACTTGTGGTACGATAAAAAGAGCCAAAGAGATGGTAAACAGGCTATGTTTGACTGGGACAAAGACTAGATGTGCAGTGCTGTATTTTCAGCATTTGCATGCGTTTATGTGTGAATGGTAGTGTATCTGTGTGTGCTCTCTTGTGTTTGCTTCGATGACTTGAATGTGCTACAGCTTGTCTCTGGTCTGCTGTATTTGCAGCATTGGTGCATGCAGGCATGTGTGAGCTCTGTTATATGTGCTGTATTGGCATGTTTGTGCTCCGTTTAAATTTGCTGCACATGCCCAGGAAGTACTCCCGAGGTCGGGCTTACACCCCCCCCCCACCCGCCCACCGGTAAAAAAATGGTGGGGAGCCACGGCCAACTGCCAATTAGGTCAAGGGAGCCACAGGTCAAAAAAGTTTGGGAACCACTGCTCTAGATGGCTGCCGAACCCGGGACCAAAAGTGCAGATGCCCCCTATGTATCCGAAAATGACCAGGTTTTGCAAGGAGGGTCACTTGAGTTTTTTGTCCCGGGCTTGGTGGCCATCTAGGGAAACCGACCAAACCACACATTTCTGAAAACTAGAGACCCGGGGGAGTCCAGGAAGGTATGGCTTGCGTGGATCCCCCAACGTTTCTCTACCCAGAATCCCCTGCAAACCTCAAATTTTGATGAAAAAAATCAAATTTTTCTCACATTTCGGTGTGGGAAAGTTGTAGGATCACCGGCCTGACACAAATTTCCTACCACCCAGCATTCCCCCAGGTCTCCCGATAAAAATGGTACCTCATTCGCGTGGGTGGGTCAAGTACCCGCGACAGGCAAGGGCCCAAAACGTATTGAGGAGACATCAAAATGACCTATCACAAAACAACCTGGTTTTGCAAAGGGAGTCACCTGGGTTTTTGGCCCCGGTCTCGGCGGCCATCATGGGAAACCTACCAAACACACACATTTATGAAAACTAGACACCCAGGGGAGTCCAGCGAGGTATGGCTTGCGTGGGTCCCCCAATGTTTTCCTACCCAGAATCCCCTGCAAACCTCAAATTTAGTTGAAAAAATCACTTTTTTCTCAAATTTCTGTGTGGGAAAGTTCTGGAATCTACGTGGATCCACAAATTTCCTACCACCCAGCGTTCCTCCAGGTCTCCCAATAAAAATGATACCTCACTCGCGTGGGTGGGTCAAGTACCCGTGACAGGCAAGGGCTCAAAACTTATTGAGGAGACATCAAAATTACCTATCACAAAACAACCTGGTTTTACAAGGGGGGGTCACCTGGGTTTTTGGCCCCGGGCTCAGCGGCCATCTTGGGAAACTACCCAACCCACACATTTCTAAAAACTAGACACCCGGGGGAGTCCAGCGAGGTATGGCTTGCGTGGATCCCCCAACGTTTTCCTACCCTACCTAATGTGTGGGTTGGGTAGGTTTCCCTAGATGGCGGCGAGCCCGGGGCCAAAAAACCAGGTGCCCCCCCAAACCAGGTAGTTTTGTTATAGGTAATTTTGAAGTCTCCACAGTACGATTTGGGCTATTTCCTGTTGCAGCCACTATGCCTACCCCCACAAGTGAGGTACCATTTTTATCCGGAGACCTGGGGGAAGGCTGGGTGGTAGGAAATTTGTGTCTGCCCGGTGATCCTACAACTTTCCCACACAGAAATGTGTGAAAAATTTGATTTTTTCAGCAACATTTGAGGTTTGCAGGGGATTCTGGGTAGGGAAACGTTGGGGGTTCCACGCAAGCCATACCTTCCTGGACTCCCCCGGGTGTCTAGGTTTCAGAAATGTGTGGGTTTGATAGGTTTCCCTAGATGGCCGCCGAGCCCGGGCCAAAAACTCATGGGCCCCCCCCCCTTGCAAAACCAGGTTGTTTTGTGATAGGTAATTTTTATGTCGCCTCAATAGGTTTTGGGCCCTTGCCTGTCGAGGGTACTTGACCCACCTACGCGAGTGAGGTACCATTTTTATCGGGATACCTGGGGGACGCTGGGTGGTAGGAAATTTGTGGATCCACGTAGATTCCAGAACCTTCCCACACAGAAATTTGAGAAAAAGTGATTTTTCAGCTAAATTTGAGGTTTGCAGGGGATTCTGGGTAGGAAACGTTGGGGGTCCACGCAAGCCATACCTCGCTGGACTCCCGGGTGTGTCTAGTTTTCAGAAATGTTTGGGTTTGGTAGCTTCCCAAGATGGCCGCCGAGCCCGGGGCCAAAACCCAGGGGACCCCCCATGCAAAACCAGGTTGTTTTGTGATAGGTAATTTTGATGTCGCCTCAATAGGTTTTGGGCCCTTGCCTGTCACGGTTACTTGATCCACCCACGCAAGTGAGGTACCATTTTTATCGTGATACCTTGGGAAACGCTGGGTGGTATCAAATTTGTGGATCCACGCAGATTCCAGAACTTTCCACCACAGAAATGTGAGGAAAATGTTTTTTTTTTTTTACAAAGTTTGAGGTTTGCAAGGGATTCTGGGTACCAGAACCTGGTGAGAGCCAGACAAGTCACCCCATCCTGGATTCCTCTGGTTGTCTTGTTTTAAAAAATGTATAGGTTTGCTAGGTTTCCCTAGGTGCCGGCAGAGCTAGGGTTCAAAATCTACAGCTAGGCACTTTGCAAAAAAAGGGTCAGTTTTCACTGTGAAAATGTGGTGTGTCCACGTTGCGTTTTGGGCCGTTTCCTGTCGCGGGCACTAAGCCTACCCACACAAGTGAGGTATCATTTTTCTCGGAAGACTTTGGGGAATGCGGGGTAGGTGGAATTTTGTGGATCCACGCAGATTCCAGAACTTTCCACCACAAAAATGTGAGGAAAATGTGGTTTTTTTGACAATGTTTGAGGTTTGCAAGGGATTCTGGGTAACAGAACCTGGTGAGAGCCAGACAAGTCACCCCATCCTGTATTCCCCTGGGTGTCTAGTTTTCACAAATGTATAGGTTTGCTGGGTTTCCCTAGGTGCCGGCAGAGGTAGGGTTCAAAATCTACAGCTAGGCACTTTGCAAAAAAGGGGTCAATTTTCACTGATAAAATATGGTGTGTCCACGTTGCGTTTTGGGCCGTTTCCTGTCGCGGGCACAAGGCCTACCCACACTAGTGAGGTACCATTTTTCTCGGAAGACTTTGGGAAATGCGGGGTGGGTCGAATTTTGTGGATCCACGCAGATTCCAGAACTTTCCATCACAGAAATGTGAGGGAAATGTGTTTTTTTTAACCAAGTTTGAGGTTTGCAAGGGATTCTGGGTAACAGAACCTGGTGAGAGGCACACAAGTCACCCCATCCTGGATTTCCCTTGGAGTCTAGTTTTAAAAAATGTACAGGTTTGCTAGGTTTCCCTATGTGCCGGCTGCGCTAGGGCCCAAAATCCACAGGTAGGCACGGTGCTAAAAACAAATCTGTGCCTAGTGGGCTTTCTGCCGCCCTGGGGGGTAATCGGGGGGGGTGTTTTGCCCCGATATGCCCCCAAGGGGGGCAGAAAGACTGTGGCTATTTTTCTGGTGGGGGGTGGGGGCATTGCCCCCACCCCCACGCATAAAAAAGCTAACATAATCGCTGGCGCCTAGTGGGCTTTCTGCCCCCCCCGGGGGCAGATCAGGGGCCACTGCCCCCATCCACCCCCCGGGGGGGCAGAAAGACTGTGGCATTTTTTTGGGGAGGTGTGGGCATTGGCATGCCCATTCTGGGCTGACCTCACCCCTGAATTAAAAAAAATATATATTTCTTAAGGCCTAGTGGGCTTTCTGCCCCCCGAGGGGGGGCAGATAAGGGGCTATTGCCCCAATATGCCTCCGGGGAGGGGCAGAAAGACTGTGGTAATTGTTTTTGGGGTGGGGGCATTATCATGCCCATTCTGGGCAGACCCCACCCCTACATCATAAAAAAAAAATCCCTGGTGCCTAGTGGGCTTTCTGCCCACCCCTGGGGGCAGATCAGGGGATACTGCCCCCATCTGTCCCTGGGGGGAGCAGAAAGACTGTTGCATTTTTTTGGATGGGGGGTGGGGGCATTGGCCTGCCCATCTTGGGCAGCCCCCACCCCTACATCAATAAAAAGAAATCCCTGGTTTCTAATGGGCTTTCTGCCCCCCGGGGGGCAGAAAGACTGGAATTTCACTGGGGGTGGGGGCATTTTCATGCCCATTTAGGGCAGCCCCCACCCCAACATCAATAAAAAAAAATCCCTGGTTTCTAGTGGGCTTTCTGCCCCCCCGGGGGGGCGGATTGGGGGTTACTGCCCCCATCTGCCCCCCAGGGTGGGCAGAAAGACTGTTATGCCCAAAAAAATATGGGGGGAGCAAAGGTCCTTGCCCAAGGGGCCGCTCCCCCCTCCCTGGTGCTAGTGGGTGGATCCCTGCTTGGGGATCACCCTCCTGGGGTGATCCCCAAGCAGGGATCTACTAGGGAAGGGTACCATTGGAAAGGGGAGATTCTCCCCTTTCCAACGATACCTATCCCATCTGTTTCGGTGCTCGGGGGGCTGAGATAGCCCCACAAGCACCGAAACTGAGAAACTGAAACTAAGTTTCAGTTTCGTTGCAATGACGATTGCGCGCCATGCGCGCGATCGTCATTGCAAGGAAATACAAAAATAGGCCTGGGGAGGTTGGGGAAGCTCTTCCCCACCTCCCCAGGCAAAAAACTAAAAGGGGAAATCCCTCTGCTGTCTGCAGCAGAGGGATTTTCTGAGCATGTGCTCATGACGGAATGGTTCCGTCATGAGCACTGGTGCTCATGACGGAACCATTCCGTCATGAGCACCCAAAGGGTTAATAAAAGCAATTTTTGTATTTGTTTAATAATTTATGTTTCCTTGTCCCTCCATGTGCTAGTTATGAATTATTGTTACGTCATTAACTATGTTTGAGTTGCCCTAGGTATTTGCATTTTCAAGCCTTTCCGTTTGACCATCCGCTTGAGGTTGAAAAATGAAGGCATGGCCGTAGTGACCTGTTGAAGACGTTAATTTGTGCCAGAATTTTGAAGTCAATTGAGTCTTTCAATCTAATAAAATCTTGGAATGTCAACCATGAAGACAACAGAATATATTAAGAAACTGTCTTGCAAATTGTTGGGCTGTTGGTATCTGGAGAGAAGGTGAAAAACGGGCCATTTTAGTGGTATAATCTACTACCACAATAATAATGTCATCTTGTAAGAAGGTGGTAAATTAGTTATGAAGGTCTATGGAAATTTGAGACCAGGGTAGACGAGGAATAGGAATAGTTTGTAATAGTTCCTTGTTCTTATGATAATGCTTAGAAGAAGCACACACATGGTAGGCATTTACGAGATAATAGAAGGTGCACCAGAAAAAAGTCAAATTCCAATATGAATTTCAAAGTATCTCCTTTATTATTTTTCGTCAATATAGAAAGGGTTAAAATCCAGCCAACGCGTTTCATTTCACATACACCTGGAACTTCATCAGGGCTCTGAACCATGTATGGCGATGTATTTATAATAACTATGTGACTTGATATTCCATCCATGTGATGTAACATAGAAGATTCTCAGCATTAGCTCTTCAAATTGTTTAATGGCATGCGGTTACTACCGTAAAAAGTCATCAAATTCCATGTTTATTACCTTAGTAAGTATCCATATTTTGAGTAATCTGCGGCCATGGTAAGCATTCACTTACCTGTATATATTGTCCTTCATTTTAGGCCACCAAAATATTAACACACAAAGTAATGAATGAATGATCATCTTATAGAGCGCAAACTTTGCCCAAGGGCGTCAAGGCGCTAGGGATAGAAACCAGCGGTCAAGAGTGACAGGAATAAGCCTTTCAGATACTAAAGTGCGAAGAGCCATGTCTTTAAAGACTTGCAGAAGAGAAGATGCGACTCTTGGCAAGAGATCGATAAAGGGAGAGTCTTCCAAAGCTTAGAAGCGGCGACGGCATAAGCTCTTCCACCCCACCTAGCCCTCCTGAACCTTGGGACTACCAGCCAATTTTTGTTGGCAGATCACAGCTGTTTGGAGGGGACGTACGGTTGGAAGAGTTGTTTGATTCCTTCAGGACCAGAAATTATGAAGAGCCCTGTGGACAATGCACAGGGCCTTATATAGAATTCTCTTTTCTAGAGGAAGCCAGTGTAATTTGCGAATTGCCATGGAGATTGAGTGAAATTTAGGAAGCTCCATGACAAGTCTCTCTGCTGCATTCTGGACAAGTTGCAGTTTATGGATGGATCCCTTGTTAATGTCCAGGTAAAGAGCGTTACAATAGTCAAGCCTAGACAAAATCAGGGCAACAGCTGCCTGCTTTCGAGAGGAGAGAGAGAGACATGGGAAGATCTTCCTCAGGATCCTAATGACCCAGAAACAGGTTGAAACAGTTCTGTTGACCTGGGGATCAAAATGAAGTGAATTGTCCACTAAAACACCAAGATTCTTTGCTGATACAGTAGGACAAGGGCATGGGCTGAGCATTTCTAGCCACCAAGAGGGAGACCATATGGATTATTGGCTGCCAAAGACCAGGACCTCTGTTTTATCCCCATTGAGTTGCAGATAGTTGTTTACCATCCAGGCGGCTACGGCCAGCATGCAGCTGTTAAAATTTGCTGCGGAGGCCTCAATGCTGTTTGTGATGGACACAATTATTTGTGTGTCATCGGCATAGGACAGGGCCTCCAGCCCGAAAGATCTGATTACCTTGGCCAATGGGGAGACATAAATGTTGAATAAGGTAGGAATCAATGAGGACCCCTGTGGAACTCCACAGAAGGTGGGAGTGGGGTCAGAGTAAAATTGATCAATCTTTACTTTTTGTGACCTACCTGTGAGAAATGAGGACAGAAGCTCCAGAGCGGAGTCTGATACCCCAGTTTCCTGGAGGCGGTAGATCTGCCTTTTGGCGAGATGGTATCAAAGGCTGCAGATAGGTCCAAAAGTATTAACAGAGAGGTATGCCCAGCATCTACTTGGGTACGTATGTTATTTACTGCAGATATTAAGGCAGTCTCAGAGCCGTGGCCATTTCTGAAGCCATGTAGGGAGCCGTCAAGCAGGTGATGTTGCTCCAAGTAGGGCTTAATTAGGTATTTAGATGCTTTTCCAGAATCTTGGCATGGATGGGTAGCAACGAGATGGGCCGGTAGTTTTTAGGTTTTGAAGGGTCCAGGTTGGTTTTTTTCAATAGAGGCTTGACAACCGCTGTCTTCCAGCTGAGAGGATAATGCCCCGCAGAGATGGCCAGATTAGGCGTAGATGTTAAATGAGGGAAAATCAGCTCCCTTGCTTATTTCATGATCCTCAGGGGGCAGGATTCCAAGGGGGACCCGGATGTGATTCCCCCCTTGGAGATGGTCAGTCTGCACGTGGGACAGGGGAAGAAAAGCGCACAGTCTAACTTCCCTCTTATCTGTTTTAGGAGGGCTGTAGGATTCAGAACTGGTCATTTGACCCGTGTTAGAAAACTCCGAGTTGAGGCTGTCCAGGGAGGAATGAATTTCTAAAATTTTAGAGTCGAAATATTTGCCCATCTTGTCACAGAAATCCTGCGAACTGTCATTATATGGTGGACTAGAAGGAGAAGAGAGGAGATTGATCACATTAAATAGTTCCCTAGGGGATTCGAGCGATTCTGTCTTCAGAGAAAAAAATAATGATTTTTCTTCTTTGATAGCTGTTTTGTATTCCGCTAGCTTCCTCTTGTGATTATCCCTTTCGATAGGGTCAAGATGTCGCCGCCAGATCCTCTCTTGGCGGCGACAAGTTTGTCTAAGTTTCCTCAACTTATCTGAAAACCAGAGGGCAGTGGATTCTTTCCTGCCTACATAATGTTCTTTAATTTTGCCTATTCTATCCAATCGTGATAGGGCGTATCCATGTGGAATTGCATCGACCAGGTCAGGGCCGGAGGAGTCCTTGGCCCAGGTCTCTGTGATAAAATTCAAGTCTGGCCTTTGAGAGGAGACAAAGTCAGAGAACTCTAATTTATTTTTGATCAATGATCTTGCATTGATTAAGTATCCCGAAAGGGAGTTCTCATGAGGGTTAGAGGGAGAGGAGGGGTCATGGGCAAGCGTTTGGCTGACTTTAGCGGGAGGTAACTGGAAGTTACAGATAGGGCAGACAAAGAACTGGCCAAGTAAGTCAGCTTCCAATTTTAAAGTATGGCATTCGGAGTTTTCATGCCCCCGTAGGTCAAGAAGCCGATTTTTAGAATGAGCAAATGGTTTAATTATGTCCCTTGTAAAGATGCCAGGGGTTCTGGCGCAAGGCGCTGCCCAGGCACGGACGGGCGCAGACGGGCTTGCCTTAGGCATGCCTTCGGCTGCGCACTTCCGGCCCAGCATGCTCTTAAATAGGCTGAGCCGGAAAACACTGGGCTGCTGACCCCACCAGGAGAGTAGCGTCGGAAGTGTAGCGAGGTGACAGGAAGGAACCGCTTTCCTCCACGACAAACAGCAAAACAAGGTCTTTTGTTGCCCAAAATGATTAGCACTAGGGACATCATGACACAAATGCATGACTAACTTTCTGAACCCACCAGAAGGTATTACAATTTCTTACATGCACAAACAAGTTTCCTTGTAATGAAAATTGATAAGGATGTTTGTTTTTTAAAGTCTGAAGTTATTCAATTTTGCCACACCGTTTCTTTTAACCTTAAAAGGTTGTTACCCAAAATTGTGCTATAATCTGCTGAGGTGAAAAGATGCCAGGTGTTTCTATCTTCCCCATACTGCGAGAGTAAGCGTCAGCACACTGATTATTTTTGAAAGGTTTAAAAGTGATCACAAAATCAAAACATGAAAAGAATAAAGTTCGGCTAACTAATTGTTGAGTCAAACATACAGTGCATAGATGTTGCAGATTCTTATCATCTGTTAGGACAGTAATCTGATTAGGAGATCCTACTAAAAATGGTCCCCACTCTATGAAAGGTGCTTGAATGAACAATAGCCCCTTCTCTAATAATGCATAGTTTATTTCAGAAGCAGTGAGACATTGAGAGTCGTAGGCAACATGATGCAGTTCTCCATCAAATTCTTCTCGCTGTAGCAAAATGGTATTGGTAGCTGAGTCAGAAGCATCTGTTAAAAAAAGGGGGGGGGTTCATTTTCTTTTGGGACAGACTAAAATTGACTCTTTGGCGAACTTGGATTTGGGAATTTGTTTTTCCTCTGTTCATTTTTATACTTTTTTTTGTGTTTGTTTGGTTAAAGGAAGCACAAGTTCAGAATTTTTTTTTAAATGTGATTTCTGTACAAGTTTGGAAAACTAAGAAACATCTGAAGTTCCTTTTTATTTTGTTAAACTTTTCATTCCACAAATACATGTATATTTGTAATGTTACTGATACTCCCAAAATGAAAACTTAAATAATCTACTGCTATTTGATTTTAGAAAAACTTTTCTAGTTTTGCCTACATATGATGTGTAGGCATTCTTGGTAAAACTAGAAAACATATAAAATGCGATTTAATTAAGTCTGAGAATAGACTAGAATATCATTCATGTATACTGCAAGAAACTTGCTCAGCACTGCTTGAAACAAATAATTCATAAATGTAGTTCTGCAGTGTAGAAATCTTCAGTGAAGTCATAAATGTTAAAATAATTTCTCACTGTATGTGTGGATCCTGGAACCTTTCTTAAATAATTTTTTACATAATTATAAATACAGGGTGCTGTTGTCAATATGAGTAGCTGCCTTCAAAGGCCTATCCAAGGGAAGGTTTTTCTGAAATGTAGACTGCATTTATTTTTGGCCGAATGAAGTAAAGCCAGAATATGTTAAAAATAGCAACAGTTGTTGTTTCGAATGACAAGGATAACCCAGCCAGGGAGGCGGGTGGCTCATTTAGGTCATCAATGAAAATTCCCACAATGCAGAACCAAAACGACAAGAAAGTGACCATTTCTTCTGCATCATACCATCTTCATCTATAGTTATAAACGTTAGAATAGAGGACCAAGCTAAGAGATAATTTCTTATTGCAGCTCTCAGGCAGAGGAAACAGGAGTTTATTTTAGAGTTTTTAAGCTCAACAGAGAATCAAATACGGCTAAGTGAACACATTTCTCAAAGTAGTCCACTTAGTACCACTTTAGCATCAACTTGTGTATGTCATTCAAGGCATAGTGTTTTGTGAAAATGCAGCTCTGGAAATGTGTGCCAATAGAAAAGTTCTGAGCTCAGCCATGATGGTCGCTTTACCCCAGTGGAATGGTCTCTAGGGGGCATATTATCAAGGGCTTTATCGCCGCTTTAGCGGCACTTTTTGCCGCTAAAGCGGCGATATTTTTAACGCCCTATTAGCAAGCTGTCGCTAACAGGCGTTAGCGACAGCTTTCAGGCGTTAGCGTCCGGGTTTTACATCGCCTTGCATGTCAGCGATAATTATCGCTAATGACATGCAAGGTAGGAGTTCCCCACTAAAAGCGACTGTAAACAGTCGCTAACACAACTAACCCCTATTAACAAGGCAGGCGAGCGATAAAATAAATCGCGCTAAGCGCGTTTATCGCTAGATTTTAACACCTGCTACTGAGGATGACTTACCTGTTTAAAGTATAGGAGGTGGATTGTCAGGCTGAATCCATCCTTGCGTTAATGCGAGAATATCGCTGCTTTTCCAATGATATTCTCACATTTTGCCGCTATCGCTGGAAATTTTATCGCTATGGAGATAAACCTTGTTAATAGGGTGTTATCTCAGCGATATTTTCCAGCGATAGGCGGCGTTAAAAAAATTCGCGCTAAGCGCGGTTAGCGATAAATATCGATATTCCTTGATAATATGCCCCTTTGTCTTCCTGGGAGGGGATTATCAGCAAATTGATGACACTATGAAATGGTTGCCACTATCCCCCTTGCAACAGAATATTTAGATGTGGCTAGACCTTGCCAGACATGGCTATAGTTAATGAATAACTGGCTTGATTTTATAAGCAATTTTGTTTTATCTAAATAGAACCGAAGTACCTTTCTTACATTTAATGAATGCTTGGACTGTTGTGCTGGGATTGTAGGAATAGGAAAGAAGACAATGTAATGGTTGAATAATGTGAAACTCTGACACTATCTTGGGCACAAAAGATGGATGCATCCTCATTACCACCCGATTAGCATGAAAAACTGCATGGTTCCACACCAGAAAGGGCTTGAATCTTGCTCACCCTTCGAGCATATGTTATCGCTATTAAGAATGCCTTTTTCCAAGAAAGATGCTCCAATGTAGCCATGTCAATAGGCTCAAACTAAGTTCAGGTCCCATGGAGCAGATGGTGCTCTGATTGGAAGAAACACCTACTTTAGGCCTTTTAGGAAATAATTATTATAAGAATCTTGAAGGAGGACACTTGATTTGGAGTCTTTATATAGGCTACAACTGCATCAAAATGAACAATTATGGGAGGAAATTGCAACTTTAATTAGGCCAAGTGCAAGAAGTATGGGCTCATAATGTCCTCAAATGGATCATGTCCATTATTTTGGCACGATAAACAGAATCTTTTCCATTTAATTGCGTAGAATGAGCTTGTTGATGGACGCTTCACTTCCTTCAAAACTTCCATACATCTTGGCATCAAGTTCAAATGTATATACTGTATCACTACATGTGCCTAAATGCCAAATTAGGTGATGTTACAATTAGATTCAGGAATTAGTCCCTGAAGTCTGGTAAGAAAAACTGATTTGAATGACAGCATCTTGTGTGTATTTATGGACATTTGAAACAGGTCTGGGTATCACCATTGTTTTGGACAGTCAGGTGCTATTTAAATCATCCTCACCTGAGTTTTGCATACTTTCTGAATGAGTGGGATCGAAGGAAGGACATTAAGTAATGTTTTTGAGCAACTTATCCAAATGGGCATTTACCATTGATCTTGGCTCAGGAACTTTGGATACAAAGACTCAGCATTTTCGATTTTGAGCTGTTGTAAAGAGGTCCAACAATGGGGTTCCCTCAAGATGTTTTGTACAATTTTGTCATCCAGAATAGCTTTCAGGGTAAGAACTCTGGCTATTGTCCACAGTCAGATCTTCTCTGCTTCCAGCTAGAGCTGTGTCAATCTTGTGCCTTTCTGCCTGTTTAGATAATGCACAGTTGTGTTATTGGTTGTCTGAATTAATGTGTTCTTTGTATGCTCTTCGTCATCAGAAGCAGAAGGAAAGCCTTGAGGGCTAGATCAACCACTCTCAACTCCAGGTCGTTGATCTGCTAAGTGCTCTTTTTGTTTGTCCAACGGTCCAAACTGACAGATGTTCTAGAAGTGCTTCCTACCCTGTAAGGGATGCATTTCGGACAAATGTCTGCAACAGTGTTTACTACTGAAGATGGATTCCTTTCCGAAGATTCTTTCAGCTGTACCACCAAAGGAGGCAATGCATTGCCTGAAGTGAGAAATGCAGCTAACCATCCTAATTGTTGTGCCTTTGAAACCACTGGTCTTCTTGGCACTGCTACTGGGGTCTCATAGGTAACCTTGCATTTTGGACAATGTCGATACAGAAAGCCACAGAATTGAGAAGGGAGGAGATCCGCCGATAGATGATACACTCTCCTCAGAAGGATACACATTTCATCACACAATGTCAATCATGGCCCTAGATAAAATAGATGCTGCCTCAGAGTTGACACTGACCATTGTAGACTGATCTGGAGACCCAATTAGTTGAGCAACAAAGTTGTTGCCTAGAAGTCCTGCATCACCTTTGACTGACTGAGATTTGATTAGCAAGTTGTCCACATAAGGGTAGACAAATATTCCTTGTCTTCACAGGTGAGCAGTCACTACGGCCATACATCTGGTGACCATGTGGTGGACTGACTTTATGCCGAATGGTAGTAGTGTGAACTGGAAATGTGAGCTTCTGACCACAAACTATAGACATTTCCTGTGATAACTAGCTATGGGAAAGTGCTAGTAATCCTGTAGGTTGTTTCTTAAACGTTGATGGAGATCCAGCATCTGAAATTGTTTTCAACTGATGTACTTGTAGGTAAAACACAGGCTCTACTCCAACTTCAGAGTAAAATCTATGCCCTTTTTGCTGAGGTGGTACCAGTTTGATTGTATGTTTCTTTAATCTGGTGCTTCAATGTTGGTTTTGGAGGAACTGCTCGTGAGTTTGCCTTGAAGCATACAGCGTATCTATGAATCACAATAGTTAGCACCCACTTGTCCACTGTGATTGAATTCCACTCATGGAATACAGAGAGGAGAGGGTATGATGATGTCCCTATCTGTTTCCAGAGAAGTGTCTTGCTCCTGAGTTCGAAAGTCTTGAGGATGTCGAGAAAGCCTTCAATGATTTTCTCTGGTATCTCTGGGCTTGCTGTTGATGTTGTTGCAGCTGGTATGGCCAGCAAAGGGACTGAACCCTCTGAGGGCTGAAAAGTTCTTTTAGCTTTATACTGATGCCTGAAAATGATTTTCCTTTCTTTAGGGTCTCAGACGCACTTTTCATTTTAATCATCTGCTCTTCCATTTGTTGGACAAATAAGGCTGTGCCTGGAAAGCAGAAATACATTATTTTGTTATGAGTATGTGGTTTTAGAGTTGTGAACCTCAGACAAGAAGATATGCACAGGGAAACTCTATAAAGGTATCTTGTTGCTGCTAGCTGTTTGCCTTCCACAGCAGCGCTGATTAACTTGTTTGCCACTAGTGAGCCTTCTTTTACCATTTATTCAAAATCCTGCTGTCTGGGTCTCAGGAGATCATCCAAAAAATATCTAATTCCCTACCAGATTTCTCCATCATATCGTCCATGGTGATCTTTAGCACTGGCATTTTTTAAAGCGGTAGGTGCAGTACCGCACCTCTTCCTTCCTGTTAAATCAATGTGTTTGCTCTTTCTTTCAGGAGGAGCAATAGTTTCTGGGGATGGGGTTAGGCATCTTCTGACTGATGTGACATTTACTGAGCCAGGCATCTGGTATGAGCTTGCTTCTGAGGTTTATATTTTTTAAGGAGGCAGGGTATAACTGCCTTCACCATGGTGGTTTTAGGAACGTATCCTTAGCTATTTTAAAGTAGACTTTGTACTAGAGGAAGGGGAGGCCTTTGTGTAGCATTTTGGTTGCAAAGTCTACGATATTATAGACACTGCAGTTTGGGGTTCTTCCAAGGGAATGTTTAATTTAGTTGCTCCTCTCATTAGCATGTCATGGAAGTTGGTAATTACATCCACCAATAAACTCTATAAGGAGAAGCTACAGGTAATGTCAGGGTATACAAAGTCGAAGATCTATCACTTGATCTTGAACATGAAGATCTTGAGGGAGAGCTGCACATTTTTGTGTTATTCTGGGATGCACAGAGTGTGAGGCCTATTCTGAGGAACGCTGGAGTTTTTTCTGTGATATGGGTGAAAAGGTGCCACTGGCAATTTTCTTATTAGTGACTTTGATGTTGATCATGAAACCATTCTTGGTGGTAGAGTCAAGATGAAAGGCTGTGGTGGTGGACGCATCTTGTGGGGCTCTGGTGACGGAGGGGGTAAAGGGGGCCAAAGGAACCTGTAGACGATCCTCTGCTGGTATAATGAATTTGGAGTGATGTAAGAAAGTGGGTTTCTGTTGCAGTAACCCCCCACCCACTTTTTGCCAGACCTGTGATGCACTTTGACTTGATGTGCCCTGGGTCCCTGCCAATCAGGTTCCAAGGGCCTGTCTTCTTTACCAAAACTGTAAATTTGTACCCCCAATTGGCACCTCTCTGGCCACATGCAAGTCCCTTGTAAAAGGTACCATGGGTACCAAGGGCACTGTGACCAGGGATGTCTTCTAAGGGCTGCAGCACATAGTGTGCCACCCTTAGAGGTCCTGTACCTTAATACACACACACCCATTGCAGGCAGCGTGTTTTGGTGCAGAGAAAAGTGAAGTCGACATGGCACACATACCTGTGTGCGATGCCTGCAACCCAGTGCCTATGGTATAGGTAAGATACCCTTCTGTAGGGAAGGTGGACAACTGTTAGTCACAGTTCCAGTGGGCCAGGGAGAGTCTATCCCAATAAGGGAGAACTCCAAAGTTGGCACTGGTAAAGTCCTCCCTAGCCCACAAGAAGACCTGACTAGTCAGGCAGCTGTCCAGCCTGAGTTGGTGGCTCCTTGGCTGACAGAACAGAGGGTAGAAGAAGGGAGTTCACTACAAGGTGTAGTGCCCCCCCACCCTAAAACAGCAGACAGGCGACCAGAACCCAAAGAAGCCTGTAAGTCAGCCCCTTCACCTACCAGTGAAGAGCTAAAGGTGTGGTTTCGGGCACTGACTGCTGTCAGTGGCCTCTGCTGGGTGTTAGCCTTCATGGCAGCACTGTCCTTGGTATGGTGGTCTAGCCCCATGCCAAATAGCAAGTTAGGCCCCCTGACCCTATTGGTCATGGTGGGGTTACTCAAGCTGTGGGTAACCTCTGTGGGGAAGCTGGGTTTTGCCCTAGCTAAGTTAGAATTTGCAGAGGTACCAAACTAGAAAGATGGGGTAAAGACACTAAAGAGCTAGGAAAGGAGCATTGGAAATTAGGTCCAAAAACTGTGAGGTAGGTAAGCTCCCATAGGGACTGACCTGGACAGAAGGATGTAAGGCAGAGTAGGCCCTGCAACTTTCAAACCACTCCCTCTACTCTTTCTCGTCTGAAAGACTAGGAAGACTCTCCCAGGCCAGGTTTGGCTGAGTCTCCTGGCCTTTGGGCTTGGGGGGGAGGGGGGGGGGGCTTGTGTAGGAAAGTGGGTTTCTGTTGCAGTAACCCCACCACTTTTTGGCCAGATTTCTGATGCACTTTAACTTGATGTGCCCTGGGTCCCTGCCAATCAGGTTCCCAGGCAGTGGCGGCTCCTCCGCTATGGCGGAGGAGCATAGCAGGGGAGGAGTGGTTTGCCCACTCCTAAGTGTGCAATGACTGTTTGGTCAGCCCTCTAGGGCCGCCCAAACCAGTCATGCGCACTTTCCCCATTCTCCATGCAGGCTACATTACAGCCTGCATGGAGAACATGCCCAGGCCCCCATTCCCTGGTTGAGCGTTGAACCAGGACGCTCAAAACCAATGACAACGCTGCATTGCAGCACTGTGATTGGTCAGGGGGGCCTGGGTGCTTACCAATGACAACGCTGCATTGCAGCGTTGTAATTGGTCAGGGGAACCTGGCTGTTCTTCCTGGCTTCCTGTCCCACGAGGAGAGCAGGAGCAAGGAGCAGAGACGTGGCGGCGGGACCCGGCGGTAAGATAAATGTATAATTTATTTCAAAATTGTTTTGTTTTACATTTACCTCGCGCCCCGCACCCCCCTCCTGCGCCCGCCCCCACCCCGCCACCCGCGAGTCATGCCAGCCACCACTGTTCCCAGGGCCTGTGTTCTTTCCCAAAACTGTACCTTTGTACCCTCCATTGGCACCTCTCTGGCCACATGTAAGTCCCTTGTAAAAGGTACCATGGGTACCAAGGGCACTGTGACCAGGGAAGGCCTCTAAGGGCTGCAGCACATATTGTGCCACCCTTAGAGGTCCTGTACCTTAAGAACACACACAGTGCCATTGCAGGCTGCGTGTTTTGGTGCAGAGAAGAGTGAAGAGTCGACATGGCACACATACCTGTGTGCGATGCCTGCAACCCAGTGCCTATGGTACAGGTAAGATACCCTTCTGTAGGGAAGGTGGACAACTGTTAGTCACAGTTCCAGTGGGCCAGGGAGAGTCTATCCCAATAAGGGAGAACTCCAAAGTTGGCACTGGTAAAGTCGTCCCTAGCCCACAAGAAGACCCGACTAGTCAGGCAGCTGTCCAGCCTGAGTTGGTGGCTCCTTGGCTGACAGAACAGAGGGTAGAAGAAGGGAGTTCACTACAAGGTGTAGTGCCCCCCCACCCTAAAACAGCAGACAGGCGACCAGAACCCAAAGAAGCCTGTAAGTCAGCCCCTTCACCTACCAGTGAAGAGCTAAAGGTGTGGTTTCGGGCACTGACAGCTGTCAGTGGCCTCTGTTGGGTGTTAGCCTTCATGGCAGCACTGTCCTTGGCATGGTGGTCTAGCCCCATGCCAAATAGCAAGTTAGGCCCCCTGACCCTATTGGTCATGGTGGGGTTACTCAAGCTGTGGGTAACCTCTGTGGGTAAGCTGGGTTTTGCCCTAGCTAAGTTAGAATTTGCAGAGGTACCAAACTAAAAAGATGGGGTAAAGACACTAAAGAGCTAGGAAAGGAGCATTGGAAATTAGGTCCAAAAACTGTTGAGGTAGGGAAGCTCCCATAGGGACTGACCTGGACAGAAGGATGTAAGGCAGAGTAGGCCCTGCAACTTTCAAACCACTCCCTCTACTCTTTCTCGTCTGAAAGACTAGGAAGACTCTCCCAGGCCAGGTTTGGCTGAGTCTCCTGGCCTTTGGGCTTGGGTGGGGGGGGCGGGCTTGTGTAGGAAAGTGGGTTTCTGTTGCAGTAACCCCACCACTTTTTGGCCAGATTTCTGATGCACTTTGACTTGATGTGCCCTGGGTCCCTGCCAATCAGGTTCCCAGGCAGTGGCGGCTCCTCCGCTATGGCGGAGGAGCATGGCAGGGGAGGAGTGGTTTGCCCACTCCTAAGTGTGCAATGACTGTTTGGTCAGCCCTCTAGGGCCGCCCAAACCAGTCATGCGCACTTTCCCCATTCTCCATGCAGGCTACATTACAGCCTGCATGGAGAACATGCCAGGCCCCCATTCCCTGGTTGAGCGTTGAACCAGGACGCTCAAAACCAATGACAACGCTGCATTGCAGCACTGTGATTGGTCAGGGGGCCTGGGTGCTTACCAATGACTACGCTGCATTGCAGCGTTGTGATTGGTCAGGGAACCTGGCTGTTCTTCCTGGCTTCCTGTCCCACGAGGAGAGCAGGAGCAAGGAGCAGAGACGTGGCGGCGGGACCCGGCGGTAAGATAAATGTATAATTTATTTCAAAATTGTTTTGTTTTACATTTACCTCGCGCCCCGCACCCCCTCCTGCGCCCGCCCCCACCCCGCCACCCGCGAGTCATGCCAGCCACTACTGTTCCCAGGGCCTGTGTTCTTTCCCAAAACTGTACCTTTGTACCCTCCATTGGCACCTCTCTGGCCACATGTAAGTCCCTTGTAAAGGTACCATGGGTACCAAGGGCACTGTGACCAGGGAAGGCCTCTAAGGGCTGCAGCACATATTGTGCCACCCTTAGAGGTCCTGTACCTTAAGAACACACACAGTGCCATTGCAGGCTGCGTGTTTTGGTGCAGAGAAAAGTGAAGAGTCGACATGGCACACATACCTGTGTGCGATGCCTGCAACCCAGTGCCTATGGTATAGGTAAGATACCCTTCTGTAGGGAAGGTGGACAACTGTTAGTCACAGTTCCAGTGGGCCAGGGAGAGTCTATCCCAATAAGGGAGAACTCCAAAGTTGGCACTGGTAAAGTCCTCCCTAGCCCACAAGAAGACCTGACTAGTCAGGAAGCTGTCCAGCCTGAGTTGGTGGCTCCTCGGCTGACAGAACAGAGGGTAGAAGAAGGGAGTTCACTACACGGTGTAGTGCCCCCCCACCCTAAAACAGCAGACAGGCGACCAGAACCCAAAGAAGCCTGTAAGTCAGCCCCTTCACCTACCAGTGAAGAGCTAAAGGTGTGGTTTCGGGCACTGACAGCTGTCAGTGGCCTCTGCTGGGTGTTAGCCTTCATGGCAGCACTGTCCTTGGCATGGTGGTCTAGCACCATGCCAAATAGCAAGTTAGGCCCCTTGACCCTATTGGTCATGGTGGGGTTACTCAAGCTGTGGGTAACCTCTGTGGGTAAGCTGGGTTTTGCCCTAGCTAAGTTAGAATTTGCAGAGGTACCAAACTAAAAGATGGGGTAAAGACACTAAAGAGCTAGGAAAGGTGCATTGGAAATTAGGTCCAAAAACTGTTGAGGTAGGTAAGCTCCCATAGGGACTGACCTGGACAGAAGGATGTAAGGCAGAGTAGGCCCTGCAACTTTCAAACCACTCCCTCTACTCTTTCTCGTCTGAAAGACTAGGAAGACTCTCCCAGGCCAGGTTTGGCTGAGTCTCCTGGCCTTTGGGCTTGAGGGGGGGGGGGGGGGGGGCCTTGTGTAGGAAAGTGGGTTTCTGTTGCAGTAACCCCACCACTTTTTGGCCAGATTTCTGATGCACTTTAACTTGATGTGCCCTGGGTCCCTGCCAATCAGGTTCCCAGGCAGTGGCGGCTCCTCCGCTATGGCGGAGGAGCATGGCAGGGGAGGAGTGGTTTGCCCACTCCTAAGTGTGCAATGACTGTTTGGTCAGCCCTCTAGGGCCGCCCAAACCAGTCATGCGCACTTTCCCCATTCTCCATGCAGGCTACATTACAGCCTGCATGGAGAACATGCCCAGGCCCCCATTCCCTGGTTGAGCGTTGAACCAGGACGCTCAAAACCAATGACAACGCTGCATTGCAGCACTGTGATTGGCCAGGGGGGCCTGGGTGCTTACCAATGACTACGCTGCATTGCAGCGTTGTGATTGGTCAGGGGAACCTGGCTGTTCTTCCTGGCTTCCTGTCCCACGAGGAGAGCAGGAGCAAGGAGCAGAGACGTGGCGGCGGGACCCGGCGGTAAGATAAATGTATAATTTATTTCAAAATTGTTTTGTTTTACATTTACCTCGCGCCCCGCACCCCCCTCCTGCGCCCGCCCCCACCCCGCCACCCGCGAGTCATGCCAGCCACTACTGTTCCCAGGGCCTGTGTTCTTTCCCAAAACTGTACCTTTGTACCCTCCATTGGCACCTCTCTGGCCACATGTAAGTCCCTTGTAAAAGGTACCATGGGTACCAAGGGCACTGTGACCAGGGAAGGCCTCTAAGGGCTGCAGCACATATTGTGCCACCCTTAGAGGTCCTGTACCTTAAGAACACACACAGTGCCATTGCAGGCTGCGTGTTTTGGTGCAGAGAAAAGTGAGAGTCGACATGGCACACATACCTGTGTGCGATGCCTGCAACCCAGTGCCTATGGTATAGGTAAGATACCCTTCTGTAGGGAAGGTGGACAACTGTTAGTCACAGTTCCAGTGGGCCAGGGAGAGTCTATCCCAATAAGGGAGAACTCCAAAGTTGGCACTGGTAAAGTCCTCCCTAGCCCACAAGAAGACCTGACTAGTCAGGAAGCTGTCCAGCCTGAGTTGGTGGCTCCTCGGCTGACAGAACAGAGGGTAGAAGAAGGGAGTTCACTACACGGTGTAGTGCCCCCCCACCCTAAAACAGCAGACAGGCGACCAGAACCCAAAGAAGCCTGTAAGTCAGCCCCTTCACCTACCAGTGAAGAGCTAAAGGTGTGGTTTCGGGCACTGACAGCTGTCAGTGGCCTCTGCTGGGTGTTAGCCTTCATGGCAGCACTGTCCTTGGCATGGTGGTCTAGCACCATGCCAAATAGCAAGTTAGGCCCCCTGACCCTATTGGTCATGGTGGGGTTACTCAAGCTGTGGGTAACCTCTGTGGGTAAGCTGGGTTTTGCCCTAGCTAAGTTAGAATTTGCAGAGGTACCAAACTAAAAAGATGGGGTAAAGACACTAAAGAGCTAGGAAAGGTGCATTGGAAATTAGGTCCAAAAACTGTTGAGGTAGGTAAGCTCCCATAGGGACTGACCTGGACAGAAGGATGTAAGGCAGAGTAGGCCCTGCAACTTTCAAACCACTCCTCTACTCTTTCTCGTCTGAAAGACTAGGAAGACTCTCCCAGGCCAGGTTTGGCTGAGTCTCCTGGCCTTTGGGCTTGAGGGGGGGGGCCTTGTGTAGGAAAGTGGGTTTCTGTTGCAGTAACCCCACCACTTTTTGGCCAGATTTCTGATGCACTTTAACTTGATGTGCCCTGGGTCCCTGCCAATCAGGTTCCCAGGCAGTGGCGGCTCCTCCGCTATGGCGGAGGAGCATGGCAGGGGAGGAGTGGTTTGCCCACTCCTAAGTGTGCAATGACTGTTTGGTCAGCCCTCTAGGGCCGCCCAAACCAGTCATGCGCACTTTCCCCATTCTCCATGCAGGCTACATTACAGCCTGCATGGAGAACATGCCCAGGCCCCCACTCCCTGGTTGAGCGTTGAACCAGGACGCTCAAAACCAATGACAACGCTGCATTGCAGCACTGTGATTGGTCAGGGGGGCCTGGGTGCTTACCAATGACAACGCTGCATTGCAGCGTTGTGATTGGTCAGGGGAACCTGGCTGTTCTTCCTGGCTTCCTGTCCCACGAGGAGAGAAGGAGCAAGGAGCAGAGACGTGGCGGCGGGACCCGGCGGTAAGATAAATGTATAATTTTTTTCAAAATTGTTTTGTTTTACATTTACCTCGCGCCCCGCACCCCCCTCCTGCGCCTGCCCCCACCCCGCCACCCGCGAGTCATGCCAGCCACCACTGTTCCCAGGGCCTGTGTTCTTTCCCAAAACTGTACCTTTGTACCCTCCATTGGCACCTCTCTGGCCACATGTAAGTCCCTTGTAAAAGGTACCATGGGTCCCAAGGGCACTGTGACCAGGGAAGGCCTCTAAGGGCTGCAGCACATATTGTGCCACCCTTAGAGGTCCTGTACCTTAAGAACACACACAGTGCCATTGCAGGCTGCGTGTTTTGGTGCAGAGAAAAGTGAAGAGTCAACATGGCACACATACCAGTGCGCCATGCCAGCAACCCACTGCCCATCGTATAGGTAAGACACCTCTCTAGCTGGGTGCACTATACCACTGGTGAGGGTACAGTTGCATGAGCACTGGTCCCATGCAGTGTCTAAGTCCATTCTTAGACATTGTAAGTGCAGTAAAGTCATAAAGAGTATATGGTCTGGGAGTTTGTCATTACGAACTCAACAGCACCATAAGGGCTTTACTGAATTCTGGGAAATTTGGTAGCAAACTTCCCCACATAATAAACCCACACTGATACCAGTGTGGGATTTATTATACAATGCCCTCAGAAGGCATCTTAGAGATGCTCCCTGAAAAACAACCAGCCTCTGGTGGGTTCCCTGACTGGTAAACACCAGCCTGCCACCACGAGACACTTTTCTGGACCCCTGGGATGGGAGTCTTCGCAACCTGAGGCCACAAACAAAGCTTTCCTGGGCTGAAGTGTTCACACCTCTCCCAGCTCAGGAAGAGTGATCTGTGGCAGGGGAGGTTCAAAGGCCTTGCCACCTTTGCAACGCGACCCCCAGCCTCTCCTGCTATCATGTGCCGGCCCCCTTCCGGTCTCACCCCCTTTTCGGCAGGGAGACAGGCGGGAAACATTAGAACAGCTCAGAAGGTGTGCCCACCTCTGCCAATCACACCCCTCAAGGGAGGGAGGAGGAGGTGAAGCCCACTCTTCAGTGCCCGCCATCTGGCAGATGGCAGGCACTCTCCAATCAGGATTAGAGATTGTGCCCACTCCCCCACGTGGGGTGAGCACACCAAGGGTGTAGGCACCCTAAGGTCAGTAGCCCATTGGCTACTAACCCGAGACCCCGAAAACGTTTCCTAAATACAGTATTTAGGGGGCAGCCCTGAACCCAGAAGGCAGATTCCCACAACCTACGAAGAAGGACGAAAGTAGACACACAGCAGAGGAGACTGCAGAGAAGAACTGACTTGGCCCCAGCCCTACCGGCCCATCTGCAGTTTCCAGAGATCCTGCGCCAAAATTCGCCTTGTCCTGCAGCCAGCGACCTCCAGAACCCCTGGGAGGACTGACTCCCTTCAACAAAGACCGGATCTCCTGTGAACAGGAGCTCTGTTCAAAAGAATCTCCAAAGAAAGACTTCGAGCCTGCTGAAGACAAAGAAACCCGATGCCTGGAACCACCGCTGCAACCGTCGCCTACGGCCCGAGTCCAAGTGGCCCACTGGTCCCAGCGAGGTCTCCCAGCGCTCCAGAATCCGAGTCCACCATGGGCTGACCCCTCCAGGATTCCCCGATGCCGCCTTCAGCCTCGGCACGGAGACCCCTCCAAACACGAGTGGCCCGGTAAGGTGAAATCCGCCCTCAAAAGGTCCCCCTGCATCCAGCCGCCCTGCACCCTGGAGAAGAGGACCTGGGGTGCACCTACCTGCCCGAGCCCTCCAACTTACCTGCCCAGCTGTTGATTCCTCCCAGGAGACTTCCTGCACCGAGCCTGCAGCTAAAAAACAAAACCGGCAATCTCCATAGGATTGCATTGGGTTCCCAACCCCTCCTTAGCACTCTGCATCTAGCCGCCCCTGCGCCGCTGGTGGTGTGAACTTAGTGCTGACTTGGGGCCCCCTTTGTCCTGACCTTAACCCTAGGAGCTTGGCTCCCAAGACCGAGTGGCCTGCCCGTGAGCAGCCCCCAACTGAGGCGCCCCCTAGCCACATTGGTTAACACTTGCATCCTGCACTCTGCACCCGGCCGCCCTAGTGCCGCTGGTGGTGCAAACTGAGTGCCTACCTGGACCGTGGGGAACCTTGGTCCTAATCCCCAAAGCTCACCCTCGTGAGCCGAGTACTTACCTCCAAAACCAATAACCATTTTTCTCCCATAGGATCCCATGTTATAAGATTTTGGGCCTAAAATTGTTCTATGTGTGGACTTACTAATGTATGGAGAAAAGTGAATTCGATTGCACAGTATAAAAAGGCGTGCTTACCTTGTATGTAGAACTCTTAGGGTGTGGTATCTAGGCATACATCCCCCAGTACTCCAAAGTAATCTAAAGTAACTCAAAAGTAATTTAAAAGTATTTACTGTATGATACAGACTGCATTTAAAAGTGATACACACCTGTAAGAATTGTAATTCCAAGCACAACTGCATTTCCTTGAACAGCCTTGCATTTGAAAGTATATTTTACTCACCTGTGCCAAGTCCTGCTTGGTTCTAAAATAAAACTTAAGTATATTTTTTTATACTTACCTAATTGGTCTGGATTCTGTCTCTGAATGTGTGTCTTTCTGGATAAGCCTAACTGCTCGCCCACACTACCACAAAGAGAGCTGTTGGTACTCACCTAATTTAGCCTCTGCTATATCTCTGGGGAACCCTGGACAATATGCACCCTATACCTTACTTTGGTATAGTATATACACAGCCAGCTTCCTACAAGTGAGCCTCAATTTTTTCTTCTGCATCAATCTAACTGGCAACGTTAAAAACTTTCGTGTTGATCTTGGCAACATCAAGAAATGCAAAAGCGATTTCAGGCTTGGGCAATGAATGAATACACTGGATCAACAGTGACCATAAAATGATTTTGGAAGGTCTCAAAGGTGTTGGTGATGGTGTTGCCATTGGCTTGTGCCTCTTCGACATAGAAGGAGAGTGTGACGGCAAAGATCTTGTGAAGATGTTGAATGAAGATGTTAAAAATGAGAAACAAATCTCTGGAAAACAGAGGTGTAAAATCCTCTGGGTGTTCTGTGATCCTTTTCTTTTGAGTCAGAAAAAAATACTGACTCTGGGAGGCAACTACTAGCACACTGCATCACGAGTAGTGGAGACTTCTGGAGTCTTAAAGTCATAAACTTCTATTTCACAGCTTTACAAATTAAGTCTTTGAGGCTGCACTTTACCCTCAATGAGAGACATTTGCCCTTTAGGGCTTCTAACAGTCTACATTTCAGAAAACGCTAGCCCAGGTAGGCTTTAAGGATGCTGCTCATCATATGGACAACATATATGTAATACAAAGAATAAAGGACCACACACGCATAGTGGAATTATTATAACATTTATGACCATCAATGACTATTCAGTAAGCAGAATTGAGCATTACAAAGTCCAAAGTCCATGACAAAGTACTCATAGTCAAATATTGTGTGCGAAACAGTTTTCCATTCATCTCCTGGGCCTATATTTTATTAATTACTGACACCCATTAGATCTAACTTTCTTTTCCAACAGGTTCCTAAGGAGTAAAGTTTGGCTGAGGGACAAAATATGCTAATATGCTCTGTTTTTAATAGTGACAGAATTTAACACTTAATAATCTACACAAAGTCTTACATCTCCATCCTTTTACTTTACAAAGAACAAAGGTGCCCCTGCTAGAGATTGAGAAACACTTATGAATAATTTTTTTAAACTGTCTCAATATAAATTTTCTATACTTATCTATAGGATCAGTAAAAGGGTATATCTTAACATAGGGTATAGGAGAGCCTAGAATTATGGGCTAAATTTACTAACCACTTGTTGCAAAATACTGGTCGCAATTTGCGAAACATAGTTTTGCGACCAGTGTGGCATTTTGCAAACTGAATTGCAGTGAGTTGCAATTCAACCTACCTCATGAAGATCAATGAAGTAGGTCTCAAATTGCAACCCACTACGATTTACTGCCATCATAGGGATGGTGGCTTGCTGAGGTCCGCAGACCACTATGTCTGTGATTGCATTTAAATAAAGATATATATATATATATATATATATATATATATAGCTTTATGTAAATGAAACCTATTTTCCTTTCATAAAAAACAGAAACGTGTATAAAAAGATACGTTTATTTCTTTTTTGTTTAAAAGGTGGCAGTGGTCCCAAGGACCACTGCCACCTCGTATACAAACTTTTTTACATTAACAAAGCAGAAGGGGTGACAAGGGGGCCCTTTTGCAAATGGGTTACCCCCTCCTTTGAGGTGTCAGTAAGATATCAATGTTTTGCAACCAGGTTTCGGTCGCAAAGCATTGAAACCTAGCATACAGATTTGGTATTTGGAAAGAAGGCGTACAACAAGCCCTTTCGAAATATCAAATCGGTATAAATTTCTAAACACATTTAGTGATCCATAAACACTTTTCAGAATCACTAACTGTATTTAGCATATAGGAAAAAGAGTTTTAGCTGTCGCAAACCCTCGGATTTACTGTTTTAGAAGGCTTTTGAATGCTAAAACTCTTTGTAAATCTCACCCTATGTCCGTAGGACTATCATATGGCCTATTTGGTGGCAGCTGTTCAGCTTCCTTTTTGCGGAATACATCATAAAAATCCAAATATTGTCAAGGTATCACTTTAATTAGCACCAGCTAAAAAGCTGAATTTATGGAGGATTCTAAAGAGACAGATGTATTATCCGTTGGGAAAAAACATTGTTAATGACAGTAAGTAAAATGTAACGTAATCGTTCTTCGTTGCCAATCTAGCTGGGGAAAGTGCTTGGCCAACCACGGTATTCTTGATATAATTGGAAATGGAGAAGTTTGAATAATACCAAAAAACAGATGTTTCTGACAAGATATCAGTAACCATAGAAAAGAATGCAATGGAATGCCATTATCTGTACTAACTTCCTCAGGTTGCTTTTTTAGTAATTTGTGGAACTCCCAGAGAGTCAAAGAACTCTTGATCCATATAGTTTTCAAAGGCATCAGAATCAATCAAACCTGAAGTGCAAAGTAGATAACCAGTAGAGAACTGCATCAACATTGGAAGCAAATCTAGGCCGGTGATTTTCTTGTCATGCGCTGCCGAGACTCCGCCTTCACTTCACCTTGCTAGCCCTCCCCTGCACGCCAAAACAGTGTCTCGTGCGGTAATGAGTAACGTCTTATAAAGAGTGTCGGTAGCCGGTCTGCGCTACAGAAACTGCTGGCATGGATTCACCCAGTCAAGGAGATCAACAAGACCAGTAGAAACAGGCGGGTCACGCGGGTAGATTGCCAAATGGCTTGAGTTGCCTAGGTGGATTCCCCTGAGCTGCTGAGAACGCCGGAGTTCGTGGAATTGATATGGACGCCGAACGGACTCGTGGGCGTCTCCCTGAGCCGCTGTGAACCCTGAATGCGGCTGGGCGTTTTGAAGGAGGCTATGAGCGGGCGAATTCCAAGGGCTGCCAGCAGATTCGAGGTAGTGTGGTGAAGGCTGCTTGCTCCACATGATTGGATGTCCTCTTGGTGCAATTTGAAAATGAGCCCCTCTTAAGTTTCTCTGCCTTTTTTGGTCTCTGGGGGTTCTAACTCCTGCATTTTACACTGTTATATCCTTAGCGGTGCTCATCTCTATTTCTAATTGCAGGGGCTGGCAATCAGGGATAGGTGGACTTATGAAACCTAAAGTGTATATAGGCTCCCCAAGGAAGGCTAAACCCCTGACTGAATCACAGCATACGAAACGCTCAGCGATTTCAGGGAGGATGAATCACAAGAAGGGCCTCATTAAAGACTGGCCCCCCCTTGCTCCAACTCAGAGGTTTTGCCAATGGAGGGCTCTTTAGGGAATGCAGAAATAATTTCGGACTCTCCGAACTCTGGGGTGATTACGACAATCCAGGACGCTGTTGTGGAGGGATTGACAATGTGGGATTCTATAGATACTGCTATATATACTGCTATGGGTAGTGATACCCCACCCCAGCATCCCACTTCCAGGCTCAGGAACTATCAGAGGGCGCCATAGCAACTCCAGCACATACTTATCCATTGTTTAAACTCTTGCAGCAGCGACAAGAAATTGCAATTGTCCCTAGGAAGGGAGATGAAGGCTTAGAAATGCCTAAGAAGGCTAGAGGCGTCCATCAATTACTTTCCAGCTTAGCTAATAAGCAAAGGTCAAGGTACCTAGATAGGGTTGAACCTGTTGTCATAGATAAGGTGTCTGTTTTTGAGCCATTGGAATCTTCGCTATCCCTTCCTCAACAGTTTTTTTAAAATATATTTTATTGGCATTTTTGTATATTGACAGTTACAAGAGTAAGTGAAAGAGCACCTAGGGAACAAACTGATCCTGTCTATACAACCTTCTAGGTAGACTAAATCCTTCAGGACATTTCCAACCAATCAGCCAGTTCTTCTCAATAAGTAGTACACCATACTTCTTCTACATTGTGTACTTGGGGAGTTGCATTAATTGCCAAATCACAGACACATTGTTAATAAACTAAAACAGATACTCAACATGCAAAGTAGCTAGCGTGTTAACCAGTATGGCATCCAGTGGTTCTATAAATAAAGTATAAGTTCAGGTTCTGTACTAATCTATTAGTGGTGGCTCCCTGTTGTGCAGGGATGTCTGGAACTACTATGGGGTCTAGGGGGAGTCTCGGTGAGTCTAAAATGCTATCTCCAAAGTGTCATGTCTCAGTGTCCTGAAGGTGTGCCGCCGGGGGTTTCCCCTACCCGCTCCTCAGTCTTGGTCTCAGTACTGGTACTCTCTATGTTATCTACTCCCCTGCTGTCCCATGTCCTCAACACTTCTGACCACAACCCTGCTAACGGGTTCCGACGTAACCATCGGGTGTCTTTTCCCATCAGTGCTCTTTCAGCCGCTCTGGTCCACATTTCTATGTCTTGTTCCCAGGCCACTACTGAGGGTCCTGTTTTCGATTTCGACCTTAAGGCAACACATCTTTGTGCAAGGACCAAGGCCAGGTCTACGAATCTAGTGCCCACCTTCTTAGCTTTGGGTCTGGGGAATAGCCCCAGGAGGCAGACCTCCGCTGTGCAGGGCAGCGAGCGCTACAGCACTTCATTGAGCATGGATATAACTGTGAGCCAACAGTCGCACAGTTTTGGGCAATCCCACACCATATGTGCAAACCCAGCATCAAGTTCACCACATCTCGGACATTGCTGATCTATGTTCCCGTACATAATGCGAAGCCTGTGTGGGGTGAGATAGGTCATGTGCAGGAAATTTAACTGAATACATTTAAAACTGGTATTCCTAGAGACCCTCTTCGGGCCACTCAAGGCCTTACACCACTCCGAGTCAGTTAGCTCCCTGTCCAGTAGGGATCCCCACCTTTCTGGTGTGTGGTCTAGGGGCTCCAGGGTCATCTCCAATAGTGCCCTGTACAGCCATTTTACTAGGTGACTTGCCGACCCTCGCATCACTATCGCCTGAAGCACCACATGTGTGCAGGGCTCCTGTCTGCCCCCTTGCCACAAATCTCTGAATGTTCCCACCAGAGTGTGGTAATGTAAAAACTGACCAGGGGGAAGACCATAGTGTGTTAGGGAGTCATCTAAAGGAATTAGTTCCCCGTTCTGGAAACAATTTCTAACCATCACTATGACTGCCGCCGACCAATCCCACAGCTGACATTCTGTGAATGGGGAGGGATTATATCCATGTGGAAGCCCCACTAAGGGGAGGTCCGGCGCATAGAGGGGAGCCCCCGCCGTGCGTTGGAGACATCTGCGCCAGCACTTCAACGCCACCTGAAGTAGAACCCCTGACGTGGGAATAATCACCTTAAGATGCAGGAGTTTGGCAAGCAATAGCCCTTGATTTTCCAACAGAGCCACAATACCTACCATCTCCAAGCCCCTGCCGTTCAGCCATTGAGCCAGTCATTGAAGCTGGGCTGCCAAGTAATATAATTAAAAATCTGGGGCGCCTAGCCCGCCCGCCTCCGGGGCCCTCCGCAACACCGTCAGTGAAACCATTTTTCGCTTCCCGTCCCAGATCAGATCCCTCAGCAACGCATCTAGGCCCCTGAACCACCTCTGCGGGACCACACCTGGGAGGTTGACTAAGTAATATAAAAGCCTTGGGAGCATAATCATTTTGGACAATGCCACTCGGGCCATGACTGGCAGTTGAAGGTAACACCATAATTGTATGCAAGTTTTGAGGGAGCGTATAACAGTGGCCAAATTGCCCTCTAAGAGATCGTCTGGGTCGTGAAACACCTGTATTTCCAGGTAACGGAACGAGCGGTGAGCCCAGTTTAGGCCAGACGGCATAGTCATTGGTCGTTGTTGTGCGGGTGCTATGGGAAAAATATGGGTCTTATATTTGTTAACCCGGAGGCCCGTACCAACAGTGCAAATTCTTCCGGTATAGTCATGGCATGGGATACCCCCCTGACACGTCCCTCAGGTATAAGAGTAAATCATCGGCATACAGTGATATTATGTGTTCCTTACCCTCCAGTAAGAGGCCATGTTGTGCCCCCTCTTGCCAGGGGTTCAAAGGCCAGGACAAATAAAAGCGGGGACATGGGGCATCCCTGCCTGGTCCCTCTGTGGACACCATAGAAGGCAGAGATAATGCCCCCTGTCATGACCCTCGCCGTAGGGTGAGTGTATAACAACCTTACCCATCCAAGCCACGCTTCCCCTAGTCCCATTTGCTTCATGGCAGATAGTAGAAAGTCCCACCGGAGGCAATCAAAAGCTTTCTCCAGATCAACTGCCATTAACAGTGCATCAGGATAACCAACATCACGATGATATAAGACGTGGTAGAGCTGACTGAGATTACCTAAGGGTCGATCTAGTAGAGTTGAACCCATTTTGGTCTGCATGTATCAGGCCTGGCATAAACGGAAGCAGTCTCATAACTAGCCTTTTACTAAGTACCTTAAAATCCATATTTAACATGGAAAGAGGGCGAAACTCATACTGGCGGGCCATCCTGGACCTTGTTTTCGGTAGGGGGACCACAAGTGCTACCCTGGTGGAGTCTGGTAGCG
Source organism: Calotriton arnoldi (assembly GCA_963921515.1). Classification (NCBI taxonomy): domain Eukaryota; kingdom Metazoa; phylum Chordata; class Amphibia; order Caudata; family Salamandridae; genus Calotriton; species Calotriton arnoldi. The sequence goes on along the minus strand of CAWUFW010016156.1, from coordinate 252,610 downwards.
CACAAGTATGTAAAGATTCCGCATATACCTTGTGAGGGGCAAGGATTTGTGCAAACATAGAGTAAAACTCCGCCGTGAGCCCATACGGGCCGGGGGTCTTGCCCCTGGCAATGTCTTTGATGGCAGTCCGGATTTCTTGTACTGTTATCGGTCCCCCCCAGTCCCTCTCGCATGGCAAGGTCCAATGTTTTCAGCCATGAGGGGCTAGGAATGCCGTTCGATCTCTAGGCGATTGTTCATCCGGTTTCCTATAGAGGTTATGATAGTACTTACAAAAAGCAGTATTGATGGCTTTAGGGGAATACAATATAATCCCGTTGTCCGATAAGATCTGAGTAATAGGCGTGCCTCTACTACCGGGCCGAACAAACCATGCCAATAGTCTCCCCAATCGTCCCCCCTCCGCATATGTCCTTGCCTGGTAGTCACAGAAATCCAGGAGACGTAGCTGTTCCAGGGCTGCATTATAATTACTTCTGGCTTCCGAGAGTTGTACCCGGGCAGGGCTCTCCATTCCCAGGCTATTACCCAAAGCGTGCAGTGAAGTCTCTAATGCATTAAGTTCCCTACACAGTTCCCGCCTCACACCCACAGTCTGCCCCATGCACTGGCCCCTCACCAGTACACTCGAATGCATCCCATTCAAGTAGCGGGTTGCTCGCCATGCCCTGATTCAGTCGGAAGGAGTCGGAAATGGAAGCCTGCAGAGAGTCCCTAAAGCATACGTCCACTAAGAGGGCGGGATCAAGGCGCCATGTAGGGGTGACCATAGGTTCAGCTGTGGGGTGAAACCCTAGAAGCAGCAGGTTGAGGTCCGATAGCGTGCGCCCCAAGTACTCTGTGTGGGTCACAGTCAGGCCGAGAAGACGAACATGTCCAAGTGGGTGTGTAAGCAATAGGGAGAAGAATATTAAGACTAGTTCCCCTGCCGCTCATGCTGTACTCTTCAGATATCTATGAGGCCCCAGTGCCCCATCCATTCCCAAAAACCCTGCGAGGTCTTAGCAGCTAGTCTGTTGCGTATCGGGGGTGTAGACCAGTCCAGGCTCACGTCCACCACACAAATAAAATCTCCGCCCAGGAGTAGATCATCTGCTAAAACTGTAGATAAAGGCCCCGACAACTGTTGAAGAAACTGCACTTGATTGTGATTTGGGGCATATATATTCGCCAGTGTCACCTCCCTGCCCAGTATCCCGCCTTTAACCAGGACACAGTGACCATCAGGGTCGATGATAGTGTGGGTAGCCTCAAATGGCGTTCCCGCCCTCACCCACAACAAGATTCCCCGGGAAAATGCAGAATACAAGGTTGCATACAGCTCACCTCGCTACCTACACCTAAGACGTGCACTCTCCTCTGCTGTGAGGTGTGTCTCCAGTAGCATCACTATCTGTACACCACTACGACACGCATATCTATGAATATTATGATGTTTGGCAGGGGATCCCATCCCCCAGACATTCCAGGACAATAGCTTTATTTCCTTAAGCAGATTACTCATTGTAGGCATAGAAGCGGAGAATGTCCCGTCCCTCCCCCAGTCTCCCCCCGTTATCTTCTGATCCGCCCCCACATCGGCAACAGAAATATAAGCAGACCTCTGGATGCTTACTCGAAACTCCCAACTACAAACTCCCCTTCCCGAGGGCAGTGTCGCAACAGCTAGCCGCACAAACCTAAAAGAAAAAAAAAAACATTATGAGTAGAACGCCTCTTCTAGGCAGCCAGGAGCGGAGTATGGGTTGAGCACTGATTCCCCGGTCCGGCCCAGCGCTGGTGTCCATGGCTTCCGGCGCAGACTTCAAAGCGCTACGCCATATCTTCCCCCGTGCCCAAGAAGGGCTGGGTATCGCTTCCGGATGACAGCCTGTAATCCAAAATCAAGGGGACAACAGTCACTCAGGAGAACTGTCAATTGTAATTAAGGGCAAGGCAATACCCCTGGGGGGGAGGTAAAAGCGTCTCGTTAGGTGCATCATATTATTTCATCTGCCTATCGAGGGGTCACTTATTATAGTTCTGTATAACAGCCTGTCGAGTCTCCGGAGTCCGAAGCTGCATATTTGGATTCTGATGAAACATCTGTGGCCATGTCGGATTTCTGTGGGGACATGATCTGTGTCACGGAATGCAACGCTGCTTTCCATTCGCGCTCCGTCTGAGAGGAAGTGGGTTTCTTCAACAAGGCTTTCTTCATTTACAGTCGATGTCTTTTCCTGGTGGATCGATTCACTTTTTGTGGGCCTGCCTGGGGTTTCGGGAGGGGAGCCCCGGCCTTGTAGGTCTTTAGCCAGGACACACCACCTCAGAGGTGTTGCATAAATGGGTGCTGCAATTGAGGACGATGTAGAGTTTGTCAGGGAACATCAAGGAGTATTGGATACCTTCTTCGCGGAGGGCTCTCTTTGCTTCTAGAAAAGATGCTTGTTGAGCTTGTACTTTGGCCGTGAAGTACAGGAACAACAGTATCCTGCTCTTGTCCATCATGTAAGGACCATGCACACGGGCCTGCTGGAGTAGTATGTCACGATCCCTGTAGTGGAGGAGTCGTGCCACCACTGAGCGGGAGGGGGCCTCCTGGGGGCCCAAGGTTAAAGCAGGGACCCGATGCACCCTTTCCAGAGCAAAAAACTGAGTAAGACGTCCGGAGCTACTTCAGTGCGAAGCCAATTCTCAAGGGAAGTTATCATGTCCGTGCCCTCAGCTCCTTCAGGGACCCCCACCACTCTGATGCTATTTCGGTGGCTGCAGCCCTCAGTGTCTCAGCGCATCTCTCTAGGGCAGCCACTCTGGCTCTGTGCTAATCGATCTTGCTGGATGCGGCTTTCTGTTCTGGTCGAATGTTGTCTACGGAGCGCAACACTCCCGTCACCCGGTCCACCAGCTTATGGTGCTCTGCCTGTAAAAGACCCAGGCCCACTGACACTGCTCCTATGTCCCGTTGTAGAGCAGCCTTGGTGTCTGCTATGGCTGCCAGTACTTTGTCCAAATGAGAGTGAATGGAGGCATCCATGACGGTGCTCCCACCATCCCCTGTATCTGGAGGCTCTGGGGAGGCAACCCTCGCGTTCACCTGCGTGTGCCGCTGTTTCTGCTTCAACTTCCCCATCGCAGCAACTGGGGGTGTTGGTGTACCCTACGGTAGAGCGGTCTTGAGTCTTCCGTTCCCTGCGGTGCAGTGCCGATTGTGGGGACCCCTGTTATCGTCCTGTGTGTTCCTCCAGGGAGACGGGGGTCCGCCAGCTCCCCGCCCTAGTAGCGGCCTTTTAGAAGGCAGATTATTACTGCGTGCCCTAATGTGGGATTAATTCTCGCCTGTGCCGGCCTGACGAATCTCAATGGCAGGGTGGGCAATGTTGTGCAGTTGACGCGGACGCCTGCCGCCAAGAGACGCCCTCTCACTGTCAACCTGGTTACTTGGGCCACGGGTCAGGGGCCCTCTTACTGTCCTCCTCGTGTTCGGGCTACTATTGCCCCACCTCTGGCCATCGGATCTGCCCCTCATCAGGGCAGAGTCAAGGCCCTGCCGGCATGGTTCCCTCCTGATCGGTGGAGGGCTAAGGGAGGCTGCGCCCTACCCCCAGCCCAGCCCTGTACCTATTATAGTCTCTCAGGCCTCCGTCAGTGTGGGGTGTCCAGCGTCACTCCTAGCGTTCGGGCCTTGACTACCCCACCACTCCGCTCAGGCCTTCCTCGCCGGGGTCCACTCCGGTGCAGGCCCGGGATATTGTCCGCTACACGGGTGTGTCGTTCCCTTCATGTGTGCACTCCCTCCACCCCGGGCCTCGATAATGGCCCAACATCCCTTGCCGTCACTGGATTCATGCCGCCGAGTCCCGCAAGACCGCTCACCTGGCCTCTGCTCTCACGGCTGCGCCTGTGCTCTCTGACTGCAGCCCTTCCTGTAGGAGTACCTCCGGCGACCAGCCAGCCCAGGCCACGGTCCACCACCTCTACCCTTGGGGTCCCGGCCGGAGGTCAGGCATGCCCTCCGCCCGGGCGCAGCGTCACTGCTCTCTCGGTGGTAGGCAGATGCATAGCCCCCATCCTCGCTTGCCTCTCAGCAGTTTGCCACCCTCACTGCTTTCACTCCCTGGCTCCTCTATTCCGCACCGCAGTAAGGCCGCTGCAGTAGCTATGCTGCCCATGGGGCGGCAGGGAAGAGTCGCTCCTTCCCAGAATGATAACAGCAAGCAATCTTCAGTCGGGGCTTCGAAATCTCTGAGAAGCCATTGCAGCCATGGCAGCAGCCCGATGCGCCAGGATTACTGTTAGGCCAGAACGGAGCCGGGAGCTCACACGTCCGCCATCTTCGGTGTCTTGGCAAAGCGCCCCCATCCCTTCCTCAACAGTAGTCGACGCCTAAGATGGCCACTCGGTCTATAAGATCCCCTTCAAACGATTCTTCTGCTAGTCACTGGTTTGCAATTCTTCTAGCAGAAATCAGGGACTTTTAAAAATTGCTTCTTTACAGGAGCAGTTGCACAGGATGGACAAGAAATTTACTTGTTTTTCTGAACGGCTTAGGTTGAGCAACAAGCTTCAAATCTAGAGGATAATATAAGTAAGCAAAAGAAATCTGCGGACAATGTGGGGAAGGAACTCTCCTCACTCAGAGTGAAATTGGGCGAGCTATAGTATAGTTTCATTCAAGATGGTCAAATCTAAGATTTGTCAGTATTCCAGAGGGTAATGAGGCTCGGGAGGTAGGGCTAAATAGCTTAGTTGAAACTCTGATTAAAAAGCATTTACTCACTAACACCCCAACGTACCTGGCTATCATGCGGGCCCATAGGGTCCCTTTGTATGCATCTCCAAATCTAAGACAGCAACAAACAATTGTAGTCAACTTTTCGGAATTTAGAGTTAAGGAACTGATTCTATCTAAAGCAATTCAACAAAAGATGTTCCTATTGGAGGATGACTCTAAGCTACAGATATTCTCTGACATGTCCATTACAGCAGCTTGCCGTAGAAGAGAATTTAAGATATGAGTGGCTTGTTTAAAGCGGCTGGAGCACAAGTGGCCATATATCAACATTCCAAACTAAAAGTACTCTTTAAGGTCGCTTGTGGATATTCTCCTCTGGTACTGAGGCGAATGATTTGTTAAAACAGATCCAGATGGGCACGATCAAAAGGGTTGTTGATACATGTTGCCATATGTATGATGTACTGTTGTGACTTTATCTAGCTGCCGAGTTGAGTTGGAGGAGTTCTCTTCTTCTTTTCCCTATAAAAGGGGGTTGGGATGAAGTGAAGTGGAGGGTTGGTGGAGTCAAGGTGCTACTCCAGAACACCCATATAGTGAGGGGTAAAGGGTTCAGGAGGGGGTTGATGGAGGAGCTTCCATCATATCATTTTAGATAAAGCAATTTTCCGTGTCGTGGCCAGGGAATAGGCCTTACAAAAGTGTACCTGCGAGTTTACGGTAGTGAGGACCCTACTCAGATTGCCCTCGAAGAGGTCTACTGGGGAGTGGTAGAGTCTGATCCCAAGGTATCTGACTGTGTTGCGCCTCCATGGTAATTAGGTACCGCCTAGACGAACCTCGCGGGGGATTGCGTTGTGGCATAACGGGAAAATAATTTGGCCCCGTTGACTCAAAGGTCAGAAGTTTGTGCAAATTGATGCAGTGTGGCGTGTATTGGGGCAAGGTCTGAGCGAATTCTTCCACGTCTCCTTTACTACTTTGTCAACTTGCCTGTCATCCCTCCCCATTGCTTATTCCGTGCATTAGACATGATGCTGGGAGAACTCATCTGGGGCACCAAGTTTCACCGAACTGCACTATGTAAATTACAACTCCCAGTAGCGGGGGGAGGGTGGAGGATGGAGGCGCCCCATCATTTGAGGCCTACTTCCTGGTGGCCCAACTACAATGGATCTCTCGGTGCCCCCTCATTTGAGGCTTACTTTCTGGTGGCCCAACTACAATGGATCTCAGGCTGGTTGGCTGAGCGCTATACGGGGTAAACTAGTAACGGATCTGGTCCCCTGTCTCTTCCCACTCAGGGCTTTTTTCCTATCTCATGCCACCCCTCGAGCCTCCCAATCTCTTCAGGTAACGATCACCTGCAAGTGCCTAAAAACAGCCTACCACCTTACACACCACATCCCACCCTATGCGCCTGTGCTTCTCTTGCTGAGCCTACCACACTCTCGGGACTCCTACTCCATAGTCGATCTAACACAGTGGCACTACTTCTCCCTATCCACAGTGGGCGACCTATATGCCGAAGGACACCTTCTCCCCTTTTATCAACTCATAACCAACCATGTTCTCCCCAGGGGCTAGTACCTGACATACCAACAGCTCCGCTATACACTCCGGGCTCTCTGGTCTAGACCGGATGCACAAGTTACTAACTTGTGTAACGATATATCTGTAAGAGACAGTAGTTAGTGACAGATTCCTTACCTTAGAATATCCCCAGGCGTCAGGCTGGATCCGGAAAGTTTTTGCGTAGCAGTACCCTTGCGCGTCGGTAGGCGGCGTTGTGCGGCTCCGCGTCCGTCGTCGGCGTCGTGATCGCCGGGATGACGTCGCGGGCAGTACTTAGACGCCGCCCCTGCGCGCTGACGTCAGTTCTGTACACGACTTTCCGCGCCAGGAACGCAGAGCCATGCAAGAAGCTGACATAGGTGTCTGAAAAATACTAGGGCCCTGAAAGGGATGTCCTTAACCCTAGAAATCAGTTCGCAGAACGGGGAGGATGGGTGGGGCGGTAAGGAATCTGTCACTAACTACTGTCTCTTACAGATATATCGTTACACAAGTTAGTAACTTGTGCATCTGAAAGAGACACGTTAGTGACAGATTCCTTACCTTAGAATAGATACCCCAGCAATACCAACCCCGGTGGTGGGTCTGCGAACAAAGATCAGACAAGGAAGTCCCGGAGGACAGAACGGCCAAAGAAGCCGTCCCTCCGGACCTGACTGTCAAGGCAGTAATGCTTGGTAAACGTGTGCAGCGAGGCCCACGTAGCTGCCTGACAGATATCCTGCAGCGGAACACCGCGGCCTAAAGCCGTGGTAGCAGCCATTGCCCTGGTGGAATGGGCACGCAGCCCAACAGGAGGCTCCTTCTTAGCCAAAGAATAGCAGGCTTTGATACACAAGGTTACCCAGCGGGAGATGGTTCTCTTGTGCACCGCCCGACCTTTTTGGCGCCCACGTAGCCAACAAAGAGCTGGTCATCCACCCGGAAGTGTTGTGTGCGGTTGATATAAAAAGAAAGCGCACGTTTTGGGTCCAGACGGTGGAGCCTCTCTTCCTCTTTGGAAGGATGCGGAGGCGGAAAGAAGGTGGGCAAAGTGATGGTCTGCCCAATGTGGAAGGCAGTAACCACCTTTGGCAAGAAGGACGGACGCGTCCTAAGAACAACCTTGTCTGGATGGACAGACAGAAAGGGAGGTTTGCATGAAAGAGCCTGGAGCTCACTCACCCGCCGAGCGGAGGTAATGGCCACCAGAAAGGCTGTCTTCAGAGTGAGAAGACGAAGAGGACAGTTATGTAGAGGCTCAAAGGGAGCGCACATAAGAAAGGTAAGAACCAAGTTCAAGTCCCACTGAGGCATTACAAACGGAACAGGAGGGAAGAGGTGTGTAATGCCTTTTAGAAACCTGTTAACAACAGGGGACTTGAAAAGGGAGGGCTGATCAGGAAGCCTGAGGAAGGCTGAGATGGCACAAAGATAGCCCTTGATGGTACCCAGGGCAGAACCCTGTTGGGCCAGGGAAAGAAGGAACAGAAGAACCTCAGAAAGAGGGGCAGAGAGAGGGTTCACAGCCTTTGCTGTGCACCATGCCACAAACTTGTTCCACCTGCAGGCGTATACCACCTTAGTGGAGGGACGCCTGGCTGCCAGAATCACATCACAAACTTCGGGAGGCAAGTCGAAAGGAATCAACTGCCGCCGCTCAATCTCCACGCAAGCAGGTGGAGGCTGGACAGGTTCGGGTGGAGGACCGTCCCCTGCTGCTGCGACAGAAGATCCTCCCGAAGAGGCAGACGGATCGGGGAATCTACGCTCATACTGAGTAGCTCGGGATACCAAACTCTTCGAGCCCAGTCCGGAGCCTCAAGAATGACTTGGGCCCGGTCGTGCCGAATCTTCTTCAACACTCTGGGTAGAAGTGGTATAGGCGGAAAGGCGTACAACAGACCGCAACTCCACTCGCGACGAAAAGCGTCGCCGAGCGAGTGCCGCCTTGGAAATTCCAACGCGCAGAACTGATGACATTGCGCGTTCTCTTCGGTGGCGAATAGATCTAACCAAGGCTCTCCCCACTGTAGAAAGAGTCCTTGCGCCACTTCCGAGTGAAGACGCCATTCGTGATCCATCATGCACCTGCGGCTGAGGTTCGTCCGCCCTGGCGTTCAGGGAACCTGCCAGGTGTTGAACCATCAGGAACATGCCCTGATGTTCCAGCCATGTCCAGAGGCGCAGAGCCTCCTGACAAAGGGTCCACGACCCCACCCCGCCTTGTTTGTTGCAATACCACATGGCGGTGGTGTTGTCTGTGAACACCTGCACTACCTTCCCTTTGACAGAGGGAAGGAATGCCTTGAGTGCAAGTCGGATCGCCCGGAGCTCCAGAAGGTTGATATGGAGCCGGGACTCCGCCGGAGACCAGAGGCCTCTGATCTCCGCCTCTCCCATGTGACCGCCCCATCCCAGAAGGGACGCGTCCGTCACAACTGTGTGCTCTGGCTGGGGAAGGGAGAGGGATCTGCCCATGACCCATTGCCGGTTCGAGAGCCACCACTGCAACTGTTTTGCAGTCCCCTCCGAGATCTGGACGTGATCGGACAGGTTGCCCTGGTGCTGCGCCCACTGGAACTTCAGGTCCCACTGCAGAGCCCGCATATGCCATCTGGCATGATTGACCAGCAGGATGCAGGAGGCCATGAGGCCCAGCAGCCTCAGGGTCATCCGTACCGAAACCCAGGATAAAGGCTGAAAGATCGGAATCATAGCCTGAATATCCCGGACTCGCCGTTCGGGAGGATAGGCCCGAAACTGCGTTGTGTCCAGAACTGCTCCGATGAAAAGGAGCTGTGGAGAAGGAATCAGATGCGACTTCGGCACATTGATGGAGAACCCCAGCGAGTGCAGGAGTTCGGCCGTAGTCTGGAGGTGGGAGACGACTGCCTGGGACGAGCCCGCCTTCAGCAGCCAGTCGTCGAGGTAGGGGAAGACTGGAACCCCTGCCCGGCGCAGATGAGCTGCGACCACCGCCATCACTTTCGTGAACACCCGAGGGGCACTTGTAAGGCCAAAGGGAGCACGGTGAACTGAAAATGCTCGAGGCCTACCGTGAACCGCAGGTAACGCCGGTGGGCCGGCAGGACGGGGATGTGAAAATAAGCGTCCTGCAAGTCCAACGCTACCAACCAGTCTCCAGGGTCGAGGGCAGTCAAGACCTGAGCTAGGGTGAGCATCTTGAACTTCTCCTTCCGGAGGAAGCGATTGACGTTCCGGAGGTCCAAGATAGGACGCATGTCCTCCTTGTCCTTTTGGGCACCAGGAAGTAGTGGGAGTAGCAACCACGTCCTACTTCTGGGGTCGGAACATGCTCGATGGCCCTCTTGGCCAAGAGGGCCGTGACTTCCTTCTGCAGAAGTACCAAGTGATCCCCTGACATGCGGTGGAATTGAGGTGGCATGGCTGGGGGGTGGTCTCGAAGGGGAGGGAGTAGCCCCTTCGGACAATGTCCAAGACCCACCTGTCCGAGGTGATGGGACGCCAGTGGTGAAGGTGATGGCGGACCCTGCCCCCTACTGGCGTGCTGTGCACCGGAAAGGAGGGACTAGGAGGGCTTGGAGGCCGCGGACGGGTTGGAGGTGGTGGCCTGACCCGCACGCTGGTTGCCCGAACCGCCACGGTGGTATCCACGTCCTCGGCCACGCGAAGACGCTTGCTGCGCGGGCCGGTGGCTGGGCAGCTGACGTGACTGGGCGCCCCTTCCGTGGCCACGAAAGGGGCGAAAAGCAGAGGTGAGCGGAGGGCGTACAACAGAAAGGCCCAGGGACTTGGCAGTAGCCCGTGAGTCCTTAAAACGCTCCAGCGCATGGTCTGCCTTTGAACCAAAAAGACCGACTCCATCAAAGGGCATGTCCATGAGAGTATTCTGGACATCACCCGAGAAACCAGTTGTTCTCAGCCAGGCGTGGCGACGTAGCGCCACCGTCGTCGCAAGCGATCTGCCCAGCGAGTCGGCGGTATCAAGGCCACAACGTATGGTGTATTTAGCCGCATCTCGCCCTTCCGCAATGGCGCGGGTAAGCAGTGTCTGGACCTCCTCAGAACACTGCGGCAAAACAGCCGCCACCGAATCCCACAGGGAGTGGGTATATCGGCCCAAAAGGCAAGCGGTGTTGACGGACCGCAAGCCAGCACTGGAGGAAGAAAAAGCCTTCTTCCCAAATTGGTCCAGGCGTTTGGATTCCCTATCCGGAGGGCGGTAGGGAAGGCGGTTTGGGAGGCAGAGGCTTGGACAACCAAGCTCTCGGGGTGGGATGTTGGGAGAGAAACAAGGGGTCGCCCGGAGCAGGGCGATGGCGTCGGGCCACGTTCCTGTCCACAGGAGCCCCTGTGGTGGGTTTGGACCAGGCACCCAAAAGAACGTCAGTGAGTGCATCATTAAACGGCAGCACAGTCTCCGAGGAGGAAGCCGCCGGCTGAAGCACTTCTGTCAGGAGGTTAGTCCTGACGTCCACAGTAGGCAATTGGAGATGTAAGGCTCCAGCTGCTCTACGCAACACCGTTGCAAAATTAGCTCCCTCCTCCGTAGCCACGGGAGGAGACAGCATGCCAGTGTCAGGGGAGGTGTCTAGACCACTGGCATCCCCAAGTTCCTCAGCCCAGTCCGGATCATACTCACACTGTTGTGTGAGAGGGTCCTCAGACCCCTCCCAGCTCTCCTGGTCCTCCTCTTGTTCAAAATATGGAGGAGGAGGGACATTTGGGACCCAAGGTCTCATCGGCGCCGGAGCCGGCGTCGAGCGACGTCGGTCCGGCTCCATGTCCGGAGCCGGAGAGAGCCGGGGAACGATGCCGTCCGGAGCCCCGGACGGCGTCAGGAACGGCACCGGGGACATCGGCGTCGGCGGAGGCGTGGTTAGGTCAACCGGCGTAGATGGGGGTTGCGGTACCACCGGAGCCGGTATCGAGGCCGGGGCCGGAGCCGAGGCCGGGATGAAGGCTGGTGGGACAGGCGGCGCCGGGACCGGAGTCGACGGCGGCGCCGGGGCAACCCCATCAGGGCCCGCGGGGCCCGAAGGCGCACCGGAGGGACCTGGAGGCCCGAAGAGGCGGGCCATGGCCGACAGGAATTCCTGTATTTCGGCCGGAGTCGCCCCCGAACCCGTAAAGGACGGGTAATGCGGGGGCGGCTCTACAGGCATGTCCGGGGCCGCGGGGACGGTGCCGACTGGGGCCTCAGCCGAGTCGCGAGACCGGCGAGGCGAAGTCTTAGAGCGATGATGCTTCTTAGACTTTTTGTGCTTCGACTTACCCGAGGAGCGCGAAGACTTGGACTCCGACGACCGGCGGGGACTCCGCGACCGGCCCCTCGACCTCTCCCGGGACCGGGGCTTGGTGCGGCGCGGAGCCGACTGCCGGACCTCGAGTAGCTTTCGAGACCGCTCTCGCAAACCCTTCGGGTGAAGTTTCCGGCAGTCAGGGCACGACTTCGTGTCGTGGTCTCGGCCGAGACAGAAGAGACACTCCAGATGCGGGTCCGTGATCGACATCATGCGACCACAGGCGCCGCATGGCTTGAAGCCGGGCATCCCTACGACACCTAGGAGTCGTGAAGACTCGAAAAAGAAACAGTGAAAAAATTCACAAAAAAGTTAGTCAAAAATTGACTAGGGCACTGCTCTTCCCGGATCTGCGCTTACTGGCGCGGAAAAGAAGAACTGACGTCAGCGCGCAGGGGCGGCGTCTAAGTACTGCCCGCGACGTCATCCCGGCGATCACGACGCCGACGACGGACGCGGAGCCGCACGGCGCCGCCTACCGACGCGCAAGGGTACTGCTACGCAAAAACTTTCCGGATCCAGCCTGACGCCTGGGGATATTCTAAGGTAAGGAATCTGTCACTAACGTGTCTCTTTCAGATGAAGAACCACAAACTCACCCTGTGCTACACACCCTATTGCACATGGGAACAGATCGCCGCCTAATAACCTAGCTTTACAAAGCCTTGCAAGTCCACACGGGGTTATCTCTGGCAGGCCTACGGGGTAAACGAAAGGATGACTTCAAGCGGGCCCTCCATGACACAGAATGGACCACGGCCCTCAAATTCGCCCATCGGGTGTCCCACACTGCGCGCTTTAAGAGTATACAATCCACAATCCTCCACAGAGCTTACCTGACACCTGAACAGCTCAATCGCTTTTTTCCCCACTGCTCTCTTTGGCTGCCCCATTGCCACACACCACCCATGAACCTCCATCATATGATATGGTTCTGCTCAGCCCTCTCTATCTACTGGTACCACATTGATACAGCTCTCCGAGAGGTCATAGAGCTCCCTGATGTCTCCACATGGGAGGACATGGGCCTGGGCATTTTTAAACGTAATAGGTGGACGGACGTGAGGGCGTAATTTGCCCGCCTCGCGCTGCTCCTGGCCAAGCAAACCCCTTACCCTACATTGGAAAGCGCCTCAGGACCCCAGAGTTGATGCCTGGTGGGGTGGGGTGCAGTCCAACGATGGGGAAGGGCTGAAGGTAAAGTCCTTTGCTAAGAGGAGGCCAGCGGTCCCCGCAGGCACCCCATCTCTGCGGCCTGGGACACGCTCCTAGACCACTTCCTGCAGATCAACAAAAACGATAACCTACCCCTGTGAACCTTTGCTTGCCGGATGCCACTAATTATCTCCCCCCGCGGCACTCCTGGGATCTCCAACTGCCTCTCCCTACTGCTGTCAAATGCAAGCCCCCCCCCCCTTCTTACTCTCCATATTGGTCCAGAACACCGTGCCCTCCCCCCCCACTTACACCGGATCAACCCCGCAATCCTCGCTGAAGGTCACACCTCTCCACACCCCATCAAGGATCGCTCCCCTAACCCCCTCCTCAGTTTACGCTCAGACCCCTCGACTTACCCTGTCCATAATCTAATCTCTAGCTAGCCTTTACGCGGCCATTGTACCTCTTACGGCTGTTTCAATTCCTCATAATAACTGTTGTTCTCGAATACTTGTATGCCTGTCTTCAACTTGTACACTCTTGCAACTAATGGCATACCCAATGTTATTATCTGCCCTGCGAGTCCTTTGATGTTGATGCTTTTGTTAAAAATCTAAATAAAAACCGTTAAAAAAAAAGAGGCATCATAACATTGCATTTAGTGATTTAGAATGGTAGGGTAATTTAAGGTTATTTCCTGTAATATACATGGGTTAGGTAATAGACGAAAGTATATGGCCACTGTGAGTTGGTTAAGGATGTTTAGCCCTAGTGTTGTTTTGTGGCAGGAAACACATTTAAAATCAAATTTTCCTAAGTGAACTATTTCCCCTTGGTTTTCCCATGTTATCTTTTCATCTGCTGGGTTGGAATGTCGTGGGGTAGCAATCTTTTATACTAGATTTCTTAAATGGGTAATAGAGAGCAGTAAGAGAGATAGTCAGGGACAATGGCTTTGGGTCACAGCACGGTTAGATTCTCCACCTTTGAATTTTATCAATTACTACGGCCCTATAGAGGACAATATTCAGCCTCTTGAACAAATATATTAAGCTTTGATGGAGGCTAGGGGGTTGATTATCGTGGAGGGGATTTTAATCTACTCCAGAACCCTCTGATAAACGCTTCTCATAAAGATAAGAGACAATTAAAACTTAAATCAGCGACCTTGGTGGACTGACTTAAGGAAGATTATGGGTTGACAGACCCATGGCGCATTGCAAATCTAGATTCTAGGCAGTACACGTGTTTTTCCAAATCTTTTTAAGGCTGCATCAAAAATTAATTTCTTTAAATTTCCTCCCAGTTTAATAGGTTGGATTCACAGAATATGGGGAATGGCTTCTCAGATGATTCAATTGTCTCTCTTCAAGTAGAAACTATCTTGATCAATGCTAAAGATATTAGATGGAATTTTAACAGGTCTCTTCTAGTGGATAAAGCTGGAAAAACGATATTCAGACTTTTATTGAAGAGTTTTTTTGAATTAATAATTCTCGGCCTCTACATTAACTATGTGGAAGGCCTTTAAGGCATGTTTTCGGGCCTAGGTTATTGCCTTTATAGCAAAACAAGTTAAGTCTCGTAGAGCATTGATAAAGGAAATGCAGGGGAATAAAGAGAAGGAAATCAGTATATGTCTTAGCTCAGGCGCTCCTTTTCCTACAGAAACACTGATACTTGCCAAACAAAGGCTCCACAACTTTTTCTTGACTAAAGCGGTAGTCAATGAAAGGACTGTATTACAGAGGGCTTATGAGGAGAGTGAGCATGTGGGCCGGGTCTTGGCAGGGTCGGTAAAATCTAGGGCCACCGCCAATGGGATACTGGAGGTGAAGGATCGTGAAACTAACTCCCCTACTTCTAATAGAAAGGATGTCCAGAGAATTTTTTTAAGCACTATTCTACTTTTTTATATGGCTCAGGCAGTGATATCAGAGGATGCCAACCTGAACCTTCTCGACTTAATTCCAATCCCCCAAAGCTACTTGATTTCTATCACTATTATCAGGCAGCCTTTTGCGTAAGAATGAATGCGGGATAAAATATAACATATTTGATTGCCATACATTTTTTCCCTGCAGGATTGTAATAGTCTGGGTTTAGGGATCTTGGAATCCTCAATTATACTTTGGAATGGACTGGGGTTTGGTCTATTATCTGATTTTACCATAAATGGTAGATGGAGCACCTGGTGGCAGCTAGCACTCTAGGACTATGAGAGCTCTTCTTCTCTATGGCTTAGCTTTGCACAAATTGCTAGTTTTTTGCAGCACCTTAAACAAGATATAGATCTGTTTACGGAGAATTTTTGAAATTATTTTATAAATTTAATATGGTAGGAGTCGGGAGCTGGTATAAGGTGTTACACCAAAATGTTCAGCAGAATACTATCCCAAAGTGCCTCCACAAGATAGCATCAGTTGTGTCATCTCGCCGAACCAATAGGGGGGTATTTCTGTTTTTGGTCACAAACTGTTCAGAGCAGCTAACTTTAGAAGAATTACGTTTTTTTTCAAGATGGACACTTTACTAGAACCCTCACTTTTTAAATAAGTGTTTTCCCAATGTTTCAAATAAGTGTTTTAGGTACACTACGATGGCACAGGAAGACTGGGTGTAGATATATATATATATATATATATATATATATATATATATATTTCTTTTTACTTGCCCAGCTCTGCAATTGTTTTGGCAACAGATATTCATGTTTATAACTCAACAATTATTTATAAAGGGTGGAACCAGGCTTATTAGTAGCTCTTTTTCGGGTACTGGGCAAAAATTAGGTTTTTACGAGATCGGAGCACAGGTTTATTTTTTTAGCTGTCTCAATTGCTAGATCACTTATTTTACAATGTTGAAAGACTTCTAGATTCCCATCATTTGGTCGATGGCAAATTAAAATAAATAAGATACGAAAGTTAGAGGAATAACCAAGTTGATAAATTTGAACAGTTGTCGCGATTTTCTTCGCCGAATGTGTGTGTTTGGGGAGGACAGTGGTATATGAGCAATGTGGGAATATGCATTTGCACTTTGGGATTTTTTCTTTCCTGTACTTTTAGAACTGCTTGTTTGCACATTGATCACTGCACTTTATTGATATTATTGCACTATCTGTGATTTGCACTTTAAACTATTTGCTTTGATTAGGTGGAATTTAGGATTGATTAGGTGCATGCTGTCCCTGGAAAGTGTCATAAAACACTTAGTTCCAATATATCCAGCATAACATCCTCCATAGGGCCTACCTTACCCCAGTGGTACTTCATAGAATGTTCAGGTCCTCTCCCGATTGCCCTAGGTGTCACTAAGAAGGTGCTGACTTGGTGCATGTGTTTTGGAGCTGCCCAGAGGCAATGACACTGTGGAAAGCAGTTTCTGCCGCACTGACAGAAGTGACTGGCCACACAGGTGTGTGCACCTTGGAGGGATCATGGCTGGGACTGTTCAAACGCCTGAAAGCCGCAAACAGATTAATTGATTTGGCATTACTGATCACACGTAGACTTATATCCATGCACTTGAAGGCCCGACAATGCCCAGTAGGGCTCACTGGTGCAAGGCGACACTTAAATTGGACCGCTGGAGGCTGTGGCTCTCACGCGAGAGGAGGCTCGTGGCCAGCGAAAATATCCCATAGGGTCAGATTGGGAAGTACTCTTGGCAGACCTGTAAACATATAGGGAGGACCTGCCTGCTTATCGCCAAGGAGCATGCTTGCAACTCTGTGTAGCCCCTTGGGGGTTTGAGGTGCTGTGATCTCCTAGCTCTTTGCCTCTTACTGCTGCCTAGTTGACTCGTGTATGAGCTCCCACTGATTACTGAGATTGTTGCTCATCCTGTTTTCTTTTCCACATGTGTGCTAATTCTTCTGTACTCCAAGCCTTGATGTATTTGGGAAATGTTATTAGGATACCTGTGGATATTACAGATGTGATGTAATGTTTCAGAGAGAGCAGGGCAGGACAGATCCGGCTTGGTCAGGACTGATATTAGCGACTAGGTGTGGATTGTATGGACCATTGCTGCTGCATGTTCTTTAAGGTTATGCTGGTCTTGCAGGTTATAGCTACGAACCAAGTCTCCCATGGATAACTGTATGTTGAACTGTCACCATGGTTATACGATGTGCATCTATATCACTGCCAATGTAATCTGCTGATGTGACGTGTCATGTGCTGCAAATAAAAAATAGTTAAAAAAATTAAAAAGATTAGGTGCATGTTTTACTCAAAGTTTTTAATCCTTTGCGAATATTGTATGTTTGTATTTATGCACTTTGTACTTTGAACAGTATACCCAAACTCTGCAAGTATTTTGACCTGCTTGTTTTACTCATGGATATATTATTGTTGATTGTTATTGAGTATGTTTATCATTTTCAATCTGTCTCTGTATTGTTGGATACTCAGTATATACGGATACGTTTGGCCGTTTAGGGCTACATTTTCAGCGATTAGGCGAGATTAGCAACTATTGCTGCATGCAATGTTTCTTTTTAGCCGTGTTTAAGATATTTTCCACATTCCCTATTTATTGATTATCTGTGGTAAAATCAGTAATAGTAACTTCAAGGGACAACCTAGTAAAAATAAAAAACATAAAAAGGCTGGAAGCAAATCATGTGTAGATCTTTCAATGTGACACAGCAAAAGTACCGGGCTATTAGCAATTACTTTGCTTGAGCTTGACAGCCACTTTAAGGTCAAGCCTACGTTTATCTGAGCTGGACAGTTTTTGATGAAATGATGGTCTTTGCAGCAGTAGAGCTATTACGTAACATCAAGTCTCCTCTAAAGTTCTTCTCGTGTTAAAGAGTTTCTTCACTTGATCCAATTTGGCTACCGCTACTTCAGAAGTTGTTTCCATAGGCTGTCTATGACACGATGCACAAGGTATTAAGACTGCATTCTTGAATCTCTGAATACGTTTTCTTTTGATTTCGTTTTGGATTTGTTTCTCAATCTGCAACACCAGATCAATTAAAGCCCTGGCTTTCTATGTACCATAGGCGATACAAATGCTGTCAATTTTCTTGGTACTGCTTTACATCATACTTAGTCTCACTGGTAATACAGCTCTTTTTGTGCTCTTGATCACATTTGTTCTGATTAGTTATATGCGGAGGTATCCCTCCGTTGTGTCCTTGCTCATCTGTTTAAATTCTCTGACTCTGCCGTACCAATTTGCTCTGTGTAATCAACTGTATTCTCGAGTGCATCTTGTATTGCATGGATTGTGCCTGTATCACATGTATTTATGAATGTATGCCTCTTTTTTTAATTCTAACTAATAAAAATACTTGAACTAAAAAAAAAAACAACATGTACGAGGTAGAGTACCTCTGCCCAGTTCATCCTTAATATCATCTCCCAAACCTCTTCTGAAATGAGGAGCTAATGATTTGTAATTCCAATCAGATGTTAAACCTAAATGGTTGAAGTGGGAATCTAGCAAATTCACTCTAAACTGTTCTGTCTCAAATCAAGTAATTAACTTTCAGAGGCATAATTGTCCATGGGTCCTGAATGACAACTTAAAAATCCGTTCCAAAGGCAGCTAAAGAGATTAATAATGCCTGTAGGAAAAGAGTTTGGGCCCTTGGAGGACAAAGATTGGGAGGCAGCAATAATGCACCCCAGAGAGGTAGCTTTCAAGGCAAGGCCACGCCTCATACAATATAAGGTGCTACACAGAATTTACTATGATAAAGACAAACTACACAAGATGGGAAGGTCAGAGACATCCTATTGCCCCTCCTGTAAAACTGTCAAAGGTGATTTTTTCCACACAATATGGGCATGTCCCGAGATACAGGCATATTGGGAGACCACAATCGAGACACTAGGGACAATACTGGGAACAACACTGCTGGTCGAACCTAGATTCGTCATACTGGGAATCCCAAGTGAGGTGGACATTACTAGGGCCCAACTAATCTTTGCCTCCCTAGGACTGGTGGTGGCCAAGAGAGATGTGGCCAGGCGGTGGGGAGTGGCGGAGAATCCCACGGTCCAGGAATGGACAAGAGGGATGGACCTTTATAGGGCCGCTGAGCACACCACACACCACGTACCTAAGTAGGGCACGCCCCAGAAAATTCCGCAAAATATGGGGTCCATGGAGACGACACTTTGGGCTTGACATATGGGAGGATACGCAACAACCCACGTCACAAGCAACACAGGTGGCCCCTACGGTTAGTAATGAAGAACGGCACAAGTAGAGGGGATGCCTGGTCGTTCTTTACTCCGGGGCCCAAAGGGGAGAGCAGTTGTTATGAAAGAGCAATGGTACCGAAATAAATCACCACGAAGTGATGGGAAAGGGGGTGCTTCTGTTGAAGATGGCGGGATTAATGCGACCAACAATTGTAGTACTGTTTGTTGAATGTATGAAGAATCTGAAAATAAAAAAGATTTATTAAAAGAAAATAAAGCCTGTAGGGAAATAGCAACAGTGAGAGTGTCCCACAGGGCATCATATCTAACCAACACATACTGGATATGCGCTTGGAAGTTCACAAAAGCCTACCCCCTAAGGCATTAAATATAAATGACACTGGTTTTTGAAAACCTGATATTTCTTAGTATCGCTATTAAATTTCTTTGGAACTTGCATGGTAATAAATAACGAAATTCAGGATGCTCTAGGTGAAGAAACTGCTGCCTCAGAAGTCTGAAAGTCTTCACCTTTTTAGGTCACGCCTACGCAGCGCGCAAGCGCGCTAGGAAAAAGACCTTTCGGAATCGATTCGCTTTTCGCCCTAAAAACGTGCACGCGTTGCATTGCTTTCAATGGCAATGCATGCACGTTTGGCGATTCCCTTGCGGGAGCGAGCTTTGACACCATATGTTTGTAATTAACTTGCAAACACATGGTGCCCCTGGCTCGCTCCCGCAAGGGAAACGCTGTGTGTGTCTGGCAGGCTCTGATTTAATAGCTTTTATAGCACTTCCGGCCTTTCGGCTTGTCGGCTGAATACCCACAGTGTTGATGACGGGAAAGTCTACGCTCTAGAAGTAACGGCGTTAACATAAAGGTAATTTAATTCAGTTGTGGGGCCAGAAAAGTCAGTCAAATGGAAACATGAATACCGATGCAATTTGTGTAGCGCCTGCTGCCAGCGCCATGCAGTGCGTGGTTGTAGCACTAAAATTAGAGTTTCACCATATAACCACTCTGTGGCTTTCATTTTTATCGAACTTGAAAGGGTGAAAGGAGGAGCCTATCCGAGATTTAAGCTTGGTTTTACCCACGGTACACACATTTCTGCAGCTTGTTTGAGAACTGTTTTTCTGTTTAAGCCAAGCATGTTTAAGTGATTTAAATTGTAATTCAGCCTTTGTCGGACTCCTCCAAGCCAGAGAAGTTTTACCTAGAAGTCGTGCTGAGATCCGGTCGTGTTTTGCGTTATACGATTAATGATGTAAAAGTGACATATGCAATTTTTGACAAAATCTGGTTTGTTTATGAGTTAGTGTGGCATGGGCTTCAAGTGGGGTGTGTATGTGTTTTTTTCAAAGTCTGGGGCAAAGGTGACTTGGAAGCTGAGGGTGCCCGACAAGCCAGGGCGCGTGCTCATGCGGGGGCGCGTGCCAGTACGACAAGCCAGGCCCATGCCAGTAGGGCCTGCTCCGGGTCACTCAGCAGCAGGACAACCCCCCCCCCCTCCATTCTGTCATCTCACCCCATATCATTGGGTCGTGTGGGGGACTCTAGTCCAGTCTTGTCAGACAGCATCAAAGAGGAAGCCGGGCCCAGAACGTCCAGTCCTTATTTTATTTTATTTTATTTTAAAAGTTTTATATAGCGCTAGCTAGACCCGTGGGTATCAGAGCGCTTTACATACACACTGTACAAAACCAAAGGAAATTGCATTACTTAGTAGGAAGGCAGTAGGGAAGCAAAAACAGAGATAAAAAATACAACATGAAAAATAGATAAACAGTGCAGCGGAGGGAGAGAAAACAAACGAAGGTGGTTAACACAGACCGGACACCACTATCCTTGAATGTCAAGAGAGAGAGAGTTAACTCGGATATTGAAGTCTAGGTTAGTTGATGTTGGTCAGGAAAGTATTTGTTAAGGAGATGGAGTTTCAGGTCCCTTTTGAAACAGGAGAAGGAGGGGTTGCATCTGAGGACTCTAGGGAGAGCGTTCCATATCCTGGGAGCGTTGCCAGAAAACGATCGGTATTGGGTGGTTTTCTTTTTCAGTTTCGGAGGGATAAGAAGGAGTGAGTTAGAACTTCTCAGTGTTCTGGATTGACCTGCTCTTACCAGTTTGTTGTTCAGGTAGTTGGGGGCCGGAGAGTGAAGGGTTTTGTGTGTGATGCAGGCCAGCTTGTAAATACACCTCCCTTCCATAGGAAGCCAGTTGAGGGAGTTGAGAGCTGGAGTGATGTGTTCAAATCTTTTCACTCCAGATATGAGTCGAGCGGCCATGTTCAGCACTGCCCTTAGTGGGGCTAGGTGAGCTTTTGGAGTCCCTGTTAGGATGGCGTTCCCGTAGTCGATTTTAGAGAGAACTAGGGATTGAACTACTGTCTTGAGGTCATCCTGGGGAAGAAAAGGTTTCAATTTCTTGAGGTGTTTTAGTGAGAAAAGAGCACCTTTTGCAGAGTTTTTGATGTGGGCCTCCATTGATAAGTTCTTGTCAAGGGTGATGCCTAGCGACTTCACTGAGTCGGATAGGACGAGGGGGCAGTTTAGGGCAACCAGATTCTTGAGCCACTCTTGGATTGGTCGATGGTTGCTTTTTGGAGAGAATAGGATTAGTTCCGTTTTATCTGGGTTGAGCTTTAAGTGGTTAGTGTTGAACCAAGTTTGGATCTCGGTTAGAGTGACATTGAGGTGTCGGATGTCGTTGGGAGACTTGATTTTGAAATAGATTTGGGTGTCGTCAGCGTAGAGGTGGTAGTTCACTTCCGCTTTTTTCAAGATGATTGTGAGGGGCTCCATGAAGAGATTGAAGAGGGACGGGGAGAGGATCGAGCCTTGCGGGACCCCAAGTGTGACTTTTGTTGGCTTCGAGAGACAGAGGTTGATTTTAATTTGTTGCGAGTGGTGTTGAAGGAAGGAGGTGAACCATTTTAGTACTGTGCCATTAATGCCGGAGCGTTTCGACAAGGTCTCCAGAAGAGCTGGATGATTTACAGTGTCGAATGCCGCAGATAGGTCAATAAGGATGAGAAGGCAGGCGTCACCTTCATCTAAAGCCTTGTGAATATCGTCAGCGATGTTGAGCATAGCTGTTTCAGTGCTACAGCCTTTCCTGAATCCTGATTGAAAGGTGTCGAGGAGGTTGAACTCATCAATGTGTTTGTTGAGTTGGTGGAGAACGCATTTCTCCAATGTTTTCGCAAGGAACGGGAGGTTGGAGATAGGTCTGAGGTTGTTAAGATCATTAGGGTCGGCCCCTGGTTTCTTGAGAATGGGTGTGATTTGTCCTAGTTGAAGGGAGTCTGGGACACAGCCTGAGATGAGAGAGGCATTGATTATTTTTGTCCAGAAAGGGGAAATGGTGTGGTTGAGTTCTTTTATAATTGTGGATGGGAGGGGGTCCATAGTGTGGGAGGAAGGTTTTAGGGTAGAGATTATACTGAAGACCTCGTTTTCCGACATTAGCTCAAAGTCGGACCAATGCGCATTGTTTTTTAGCTGGAGGCAGACCTGATTGTCCTTGGTAAGAACTCTTTCTGATTGGTCAAGGGTGGTTAAAGGGGGGCAGGTTAAGAGGGAAGGAGGGTTTGCGGTTTGGAGGAAGGATTGATCAATTTTTGAGACTTTATTAGAGAAGAAGGTGGCAATTTCTTCACATCGCTCTTTGGTGGCTATGATTTCGTTAGAGGGAGTGCAGTTTGTTTGGCATTTGACAATGTTGAAGAGTTCTCTCGGTCTGTTTTTCACCAGATCTAGTTGGTTGCGGAAGAAAGACGCCTTTTCACTGAAAATGTGTTTTTTGTATGCCTGCCGAGCAGATCTAAGTTGCGCTAGGTGCAAGGTCGAGGGTTTAGTCTCCAACACCTTTCCGTTTGTCTGAGTTGACGCCTTTCGTTATTCAGATCCATATTGAACCAGGGTTTAGATTTGGTTCGCCTCATTTGTTTGAGTTTGAGTGGAGCTACTTGGTCTAAGACCTCTGTCATTTTAGAGTTAAAGTGTGTAGTGAGGTCATCGGCCATCCATGATGAGGGTTGGGGTTGTAGATGGGCATGAATCCTGGATTCAAGTTCGGGTAAAGGGACTTTTTGATGTTTCTGGTCCAGTGCTTAGGTTTGTCATCACGAATAGGTTGGTGTCTGACAAGTGCATCAATCTTGAACAGAATGAGGTGGTGGTCTGACCAGTCAATGGGAGAAATCGCTCTCAGAGAGACCAGTTCATTGTTGGTAATGATCGCATCCAGTGTTGCACCTTTGATGTGAGTTGGTTCATTGCAGAGTTGTTTGAGATTGTATATTTCAAGTAGGTTGGATAGGTTCTGGACAGTGGAGTCTTCTGGGTCATTCCAGTGGATGTTGAGGTCACCCAGGAAGACGTCTTTTGTGTCTGTCATGGAGAAACGTGTTATTAGGTCTGTTAGTTCTTCGGGGGAAAGGGTACGCTCTCCAGGAGGATGGTAGATGGTGTGGAATTTGATGGGAGAGGTGCCCTTGGCAGTGAGTTCGACACCCAGGTATTCAAACGATAGGTATTCTGCAGGTTTAAGTTTGGTGATCTGTATTCCAGCTTTGTGAATGATGGCTAGTCCCCCCCCAGTTTTGATTGGCCTGTCTTGTCTGATGATGTTGTACCCTGGAGGGGTGAGAATGTCAAGAATGGGGGTGGAGTGGACATTAAGCCAGGATTCTGTGAGGAAAGCGATGTCAATTTCTTCAGCGAGTAGAGCTTCAGCAATGTCTGTGGCGTGTTGTACTGCTGATCTGCAGTTTAGGAGCATGCAAGAGAGAGGGCGGGGAGCCTTGGTGGTGGGGGGAGCTAGGTGGATAGAGGAGTATTGAGCAGGAGGTCTAGGCGAGTGGACAGTTTTAGGGAGTCTGTTAGTGCCAACAATAACAGGGATGGGGAAAGGGGCTGATTTCTGGCTCAGAGCGAGGTAAGGGTCGTTGGTCACATCAGGTTTCAATACCGAAAGGGGAGGCGATCCCGGTTGGGTCGAAGTGCCTGACTCGTTGACGGACTGGAGGGTCGGGGGGTGCTCTGTGGGGCCATGGGAGAGGTATTGAGGGGGGTTTGATCAAATCTACCCGACGAGAGGGAGTACGGTGGCTTGGTCCTGTTGAGAAGGTCTTGTTGTAAGTGTAGGAGATCGGCAGCAAGGGAGTTAATTTTCTGCTCCATTCTGTTCAGTTGCTGTGTTATTGAGCTGAAAAAGTTTAAGGTTTCTGGCAGGGGTCGAGAATGACTTTGATGTCCTATGATGGAAGATGGTGAACTACACCTACCAGCATGCCCCGGGCTCTTGGCTGAAAGTCAGCACATGACGTAGCGACATTAGGCAGCTGTGCACTTCCTGATGCGCCTGGGTCTGTATTTTTGGGAGGAGTGGTGAAAACATACGCAAGGCAGCTTACAGACCACGAGTGCAAAACCAGGAGGGCCAGCTCAGCCTTTCATTCTTGCAAGGGTGCTAAAATGAGTACATTTATAGATTCTTAAAACAATTTGGATAGTTAAAACTTTTGCTGACTACAAATATTGTCACCAAAATGTACTGTGAGAATGTAAACTGCTGGGTGTAAGCACCCTGCGTGTTCGGCTAGTTCCACAGACCTTTGGCCTCGTTCCCCTATGGTCACAGATCTCCTTGGCGACTTGAAATATCCTTACAATGTACGCCACGGGGTACTGTATCCATTATATATCAGGCTCACAGTTCACATTTTTACAGCTAAATGGAGACAGGAAAAGATCTATTTCTTGGTCTGTATTTATTTTTAAATGTGGAAAAAAATACTTTCGGATGAGTGATTTTTGATGCTGTCAGTCATGACCGCCAGGCCAATAATTGTGCAGGCTGACACACAGGTGAGTTAAAAACACACAAGGACGGATTTTCTTACTGGAGCATTAAACCGGTGCAGGCGTGCACGTCTGTACTGAAATGCATATGAGTATATTGCTTCTTATATCCCTAAAACCCATCGTGCATCCAATTGTGGGGCTTTTAGAGGTGTCGGGGTCACTGAAAGCTCGAGCCTGAAGCCCGGCTCTGGCTGAGCTCGAGGTCCTGTCGGAACCTCGAGCCCATAACGAGCCGAGCTTTCATGTTCCTTCTGCCTGCCTCCATTCCGCACTCTACCCAGGATGTGGTGTTAGTCAGAGTAGGCAACTGTAAATGTTGGAGTCTCGGCGTGTGCTCAGCATCCTGTGATTCTGGACAAATCACTTAATCATCCCGTGCCTATAAACAATGCACGTGGCCTTGTGTAATTTAACTGGGTCTCGCGTAAAGCGCTCCAATGCCAGAAATGCACTGAGGTGTAACTCGACATAATGAAAGACAAATAGATACCCATTTACTGGCTCACATCAAGCACTGGCCATTTAGTGACAGATTTGTACCAAGTGAAACCAGAGAACCTGGATAAATCGCGGCTTCCCTGCTTAAATGGTGTGATATTCGGCAAATATTTTATTTCACCAACACTCTTTTCTGTTGATTATCGGGCATGAAAGCACTTTCAAATATGCGAGTTCAGACTACCAGTGGTACAAAACTTTCACTTTTAATAAGTACTTCTCAGTGCGGCGCTATAAGGGGTCCTGTTAACGTCAAAGCGTAATACACTTTTTATCTTACTTATCTGGTTCCTTGTCCCGTTCCCCAATCACCCTCCTCCCGCTGAATCAGACCATGTGTGCACATTTGTTTATTTTATCATTCAGTAAAAAAGCGATTAATTAACTAATTTCAGTTTCCTCCATGTTTTGCCACAAACAACATTCTGAAATATGCATAGGAGAAAACTGTGTTTACAATTTTCCATGTGAAGCAAGCAGCAAAGGTCTATGTATCGCGAATTTTTATGTCTAAGCAGCAGGTCCTGCCAAGACTGATAAAAGGAGTACCACTGAATGGAGCGATAGTAACTCCTAATTTTTGCAGCTCTATTCAACATGTGCTATACCTAACACGTAGCGGGAAGAACTGGTCCCTTCTCATCAGCCAGACCCCAGGCTTGCTGCATACCCCCCACCCCCACCCCCGGTTACTGATTAACCTCCGTAACTCTCATTATGTTGACTTTGGAAAGTCAACTCCGCCTCTGGCTAATTTCATTCATTTTTATTACTATGTGCGTTCCACAGATTTAAAGTAACTGTGTCCCTTATTTATACAACCGAGACTACACAAGTCCGGCACCCTGCTAGAGGGGTGGGTGCTTTACATAATAATTACATCATAATTACATCATAATATTTAGACAAAAAATACAAAAAAAACAGAATTGACTTTAAAATAAAAGGTGCATTGATAATAATCATGGCAGTAGTACTTGTGTTATCTTCTTCGGGATGGTGAAGAGCGGAATATATCTCCCCCCACTGCTCTCCAAGCCCACACACCTCTGCCGGCCCTCTACTAAACATTCAGAGGACTCACATTCTTTCTCTCTCTGGCTCTCAAACACACAACCAAACACACACACGGATGCACAAACCGACCATACATGAATGAAATCCATATCTGCCTGGTATCGAGTTAAACATGTTTCGTCGATTTGCATGCACTTCTGTAGGCTCACCCCAACACATTGCCGCCCGTTACATGCATTTCGGCACTCTCTACCACACTGCCTTCAAGAGCAGCTCATACTTTTGCACAATCTCTCACTGCTCTGAGGAGCTATACACATTTCTGCAGTTTCAACCCGCCACTGCTGTGCACGTCACATACATTCCAAGCAGTCACTCGCCCCCCACACTTCTGTCACAAGTTATACATACTCCTACAGTCTCTCCCACACTGCTCTCGGGATGGGATCACTGGCATGGGTCACAGAATAGTCAGAGAAGGAACCGCAGGGATAGGCCACACACACTGGAATAGTGCACCCTAACACACACACTGGATAATGTGCTGCTCATTTAGTAACAATAGATGTTGTAGCACCCAGGTTAATCTGCTGCATGGCTAAACACATATACAGACCTAAAAGCGAGACCTATTGGCTATGCCAGTGCTTGTTTATTTAAGACTGCATTATCCGTGTGCAGAGCTTTCACCCTTTCCTGCAGACAGTAAATCTGAGCATTGATGACTACTGGATTCATGCCACCGACATCTGCTTTTTGAGCTTTTACAATCTGTCAGGTCAGTCCGATGTGCAGGTGCAAGCAGCAGTATTTCCTCTGCAACAACTCAGCAGAGTAATACTTCAGATCCAAGAAGTCAAAGAACAGAAACTACTGCAGAAACAAGACAAGTGAGATAAAATAGTATCACCAAAACGAAACGGAGACGACATGTAACACAAACGTCACAGGAATTAATAGCAATCCTTGCTTTAATCTTCAGGTGAGAGTGGCAGGTAAAGAAATATTGATGCAAAAAATAGCTGGCACTACTAAACATAATTCAGGACTTCTAAGTTCTAATGGAGACGCTAGGCTGTAGTGAGCACAGTTGTAAAGCCATATCAAGTTTCAGGGAACTCGTTTTAGAGTGCTTCTAAACAATGTGAATGTGCAGTGATGAAACCGGCAAATTAATATATGTGAAAGATACTGATCCCTTTACACATGCACAGACAAAGGCAACGGCGAAGCCCTAGAAGAAGTCTGGCATCCCTACTACAATAATTTTCTAAGTAGTAAGTCAAGCCATTTGCTGAATTGTATGAGTGCATGCTTTGTTTGACACCAACTGAAAGCTCCAAGCTGTATGAAGGATCCATATATCTTGTCAAAGCCATCACCATTTGGCTAGAAAAAGACAAATCCTCCACCCTAGAAGAACCAACCGTGGAACACAGATTGAGTTTAACCTGTGCTTCCTCTGGAATAGTAGTAGTAGTAAAATCTCTTTATTCGATTAAATAAATATCCATAAAAGATATAAAGCTGATAAAAAGCTCATAAGACATGCAAAAACATTCATAAACAGATAAAATACATTATACACAAGCCATAAAACATGGGTAAAAAGAGAAAGCAAGCACAATTACTGCATGTCAGCAACAATAAAATGTAATCAACTAGTGCACACAGATTAAGGCCAAATCCCACAGATCTTGACGATGCTACTCAAAAAGTGACCCATGTTTATACAAGTGCGCATCTCACCCAACATGGAGATGAACACCATTGTAGGCTTTACTTGTGAAAACTGGGCCTCTACCAGAATGGGAAGCAAGAACTTCTTTCTTGGAAGAGTATATAAGCTACAGAACATTACAACATGTATCATGGACTGAGCTGAGACTTTATCGCATGGAATCGAGAAACAGGAGTAAACCAGTTAACCCAGTCGAGACCCGAGTAGAGTATGTAGCCAAAAATACAATGTCTCAACCGGTAATCAAATTAGAGGACAGATACAAGGAGAGTATTAATCACTCGGAGAAGGGAAGAAAGGGAGACCACAAGAAGTTTTTAGGGAGAAAGTAAATTCTTATTTGGAAGTAGTTGTATCAGCATTACAATACAATGTATGCAAAAGTAACCAAAAGCATGAGTGTGCACTTAACATGCTCGTGACAGTGAACGGCGCAGTGACACAATGGGGTGAAAAACAGCGTGAGCGGCGCAAGGGGATATACAACAGAATAAGCAGTCAACGATACAATGGAGAATATATACAAGATAAGTATTTTCGTTTAGGCTTCTTGGGTTGACCACAGTGACACCAGAGGTTACGCTGAGTGGTTGACGGCGTTTCGACCTGTTTAATTCCAGGTCATGATCAGGACTGGGTTACTTAATTCAATATAGTGCTGTTGTGGTAGTTAGGAATCAATCCAGATGAAGTGTGAAGAATTAGGGAGTCCAACCGGCTGGCAATGGCAGTATGGAGGATCAGAAAGGATCTCTGCAACGGAGATGCAGGAACTACGTCGGGACACGGGGGTCCGTGTGGGGTAATTCGTGCTGGGCACAGTAGTTGAATACCGAGGTCGTGTGGATACAGACCTCAACTGTCAAGACGAGGTGGAGGATTGAAGACACGGTCCTCGTGAAGTGTGGGACGAAATCAGGCGGGAGCATGTGGTGGAAGGAATCCAGCAAGGACATGCGGCGAGGACGGGCGAGTGAAGCGCCACGTACAACCAGCCAGAAGTGCTAAAATCCAGGACCGCTCCACACAATCTGGCTAAGGTGAGCCTATTTGACTGAATAGAGGAGTCCCAGGAGGACCTATCATCAAACAGGATGCCCAGATAGTTAAAAGAAAAGACTTGCAAGATCTTGGCTTTAAGGCAGTAATGAGTCATGTTTTTAGTGGACTTGGGGCCCACAACCATCATGAAGGATTTCAAGGTGTTAACTGAGAAGTCCAGGCCCTCCATAAACTTTACATAAGAATTAAAAATCGCTGAAGACCCCATGCCGTCCTTGACATGAGGACGGCATCGTCAGCATATTAAAACCCTGGTAGAGCCTGAGAACCCGCCTGAGAGGGAACTCCTTGTGCTTCCAACAGTGCAGCTTCTAGGCCATTAATATAGATGGTAAAAAGAAATGGGGCCATGATGCACCCCTGTCTCATACCTCTGGTAATGGGGAATCTTTTGGTGTGAGTGCCATCCTCCCTGAATTTCACAGAGGCGGACATATACATATGGATGTCTGCCAAGAAAGAGACAAGGGCCTGCTCCACCCCTAAAGTCAACAGCAAAGACCACAGCTTAGATCAGTTTACCCGATCAAAGCCCGTCGAGAGGTCCATAAATCCCAAAAAGAGGGAACCCTTTTTGGCCATCATATACTTTTGGATCAGGAGGTGTAGATTTAAACATTGTTCAATCGTGCCCAGGCCGGGCCTAACCCCATACTGAGAATCAACGATGATGTTCTTCTCCTTGGTCCAATTTGACAGCCTTGTTAAAACGACCCGACCCAAAACCTTGACTGTAGTGTCAATGAGCGACATCTGCATATAACACTTTGGGTCCCCTCGGTCGCCCTTTTTGAATACCGGCACTCTGATGGATTGCTACTACGAGCTTAAGGAGACAATTGATGCAGCAGCATTTAAAATGTTTGTCAACAAGGGCACCCAGATGGTAATCTCACTCTTGAAGAGGTCAGCTGGCACACCATCTGGCCCAGGGGCCTTACTGGAGGACAAACATATAATAGCACAAGAGACTTCCATGATAGAGAAGGAGAAGCAAGGAGGACTAACCGCCTTCTTACCGGTGTTAGTGGTCATTGATTGATTGCTATCGCCAAAGGAATGGATTTGGGAAAAATGGTCAAACCATTTAGCTTCCGGTATGGTGGTGGCCAGACTGGACATAGTGTCCTCGATCTAAAAAGGATGATTTATAGCTCTTCAAAATGCAGCATGGTCATTAGAATCGCGGGCGCAAACTAACTGATCCCAAATATCGGTCTTAAGAGAGTCTTTCCTCTCCTTCAGTGCCTTCTTATAGTTCGATTTACTGATCTGTATCTCCATCCTAACTCTCAAATGGCACTTAATAGCTGTTTTTAGTGCACAATGGGCTTTCAACCATACCTCATTAAACACTGAGGTCTAATAGAGGCAGGAGGGGCTTGATTAGGGGCAGCAAGAGCTGACTTAACCCCGGCACAAAAAGCATTAAGAATGTTCCTGGTACAAAGATCAGGATCAAGACAACATTCAACCTCTAGGCTAAACTGCCTAAAAACAGTCCCGCAAAGTTCCTCAGGGTTATTTTTAGACCTCCTTCAGCATCTGCCTTGGTCCGTACGGGTCAAGTATTGCACAGGCGGAGTAGGTGAGGGGGAGCACTGACTGGTATTTTAGCACCAGTGCCAGGGGGTTGTGATCACTCCACCATGTCCGTTTGGTTGGGTAACCCCCAAAGAATTAGATGTTGAGATCAAAATATGATCAACAATTGATTCTGCCCCTCTACCAACATAAGTAGGGGCTGTCAAGACACTGTGGATGATCAGGGTCTGACAGTGCATCAATCAGTTTAAATGCTCTGCTTGAGAGGAGTGCTCAAAAATGGGAAACTGGAGTCTAATCATCAAAAAAAGGTTCCTGGGAAGCAAAACAGGGCCCTGGACAAGGATGGATATTGAAGTCACCCATAACCATTATCGATACCCTTCTTGCCGGATCGGCTCCACTAGGGAACAAAGAATTCTTAAATTTCTCAATAACCGAGCCGGTCTTAAAATGGCATCAGAATAAGGGGAGCGACCAGTACAGTTGTATACATTCATGATTAACAACACCGACTTGTCAGTAAAAGTAAGTAAACCGGCCCTAATGTAAGGAAAGTCAGTCTCCACCTCGGACGCCACACAAGAAAATGCTAAAGAAGACAAGATACACAATGAGGCCTTGGATATCCCAGAGGAAGAATCGCTGGCCAGAAAAAGTGAATAAATTTTTCTAACAAGGGGTAGTTTTAAGGGACTATGTTTCATGAAAGGCTAAGACTTGAAAGGGTTTAATAAAATATAGCCAATTTTGGTCCCTAATCTTAGCACCTAACCCGGCTATATTCCATGATAGGAACCCTCAACTGATCACAGATATGGGGCTCTGATAAAACGCCTCCCACCTCTGTTTCATAAGTTTCTCCACTGCCCCAAGTGTAGTACTGGGTAGTCAATCTACCCCCTCCAGAGAGCCTAGAATTTCAAATCTATTAGAGGTGGTGAGGTTAGCAAGAATCTCCCCTGAGGATCCACCATGAAGCAGGGGTTAAGGGGGGTCCCTGGACATTGAAAGCTATTCGGCCCTAAAGCAGAAGAGACAAGACAGGCATGTTGCTCCCAGGTAGACTTATGAGCGTGGTTTGAAAGGTCTGTGGCACCCAGGCCTGGTGGCGGTGGCTATTTGCTAGGCCAGCCCATGGCTTGTAAAAGAACCCCAGCAGGCACAACCTGCTGCCCGAACCCCCTACACCCTGGGAGGAAGACAGAATTCTGGCGGCAGCTCACTTATTGTTGAAATTCATCGCCACACAATCCCCCTCATTGACTTAGGGCCATGTCCAACCCACCCTACTCTGCGGACCATGTTTATCTGGGTGTGAAGGCCGTCATCCACCCCCACCTTCGTGGCCAACCAGTGAGACACCTTGTTCTTGAGCTGAAATACCACTCATAGGTGTTAGAAGGTATTGGGGGTACTTCCACTAGGACTAATACGTAGGGGGTACAATCAGGCGGAAGATCTAAAGAATTTCTCCTATTAGGAAGAACCCCAGGGCCATTCTCCATCACAGGGGAAGGAGAAGCCTCGGGATGGGTCCCTGATTAAGTGACCTTGGTGGGCCCATGTTATGATGTCACTGGATAAGAGGCACTGGAAACAGCAGGGATGCTTGTATCGACATTATGAGGAACGGGAATTGTGCTCTGTTTGAGGGTCCCTTGTCTTGCTGTGGTGGGAGAGGTTGCAAAACCACTAACGGCTGTGGGAGCTGCACAGATGGGGGGATGAGAGGAGGTGGGCTATCCCATTAGCGGGGGCACCCAGCATAACAACACCAGCAACAAGGGAAGGGATTATATGGGAGAGGGATGTATTTACACAGGTGGAGTTTGCACAAGGCTCCCTATCCCTAAACTGTGCCAACAAACTATTATAATGTTAATGAGGTACAAGACCCTTCAGTTTAAAGAAGAAACAGCATCCTTAACACATTTAAGTAGCACAACCAGGCTCTTAAGACCCTCTGGACAAGCTGGATCATCAACGGCAGAGGCTCGGTCAATATCCTGCTGCATATTGGTACTGGATGCACTAATTTGGTCAATGGGAGCGGAAATAGGAGGGATAATGGCTCCTCCGGAGGATCATGGTGAGGTGACGCCTCAGTTAGCAGGGGACCCAAGGCAATGACTGATGGGGGTGAGGGATGGTGGTCATAGCAGCATCCGTCGATCCCAACTTTAACGCCAAATAAGACACAGGATCGGCAGGGTCTTTGTCCCTAGGACAATTAACGGAGGCAGTATCTTTCCCCTTGTAAAACTCGGTGATCTTAGATTTCCCCTTCCTTGGGGCAGGCAAAGCAGGAACCGTTCTTCCGCCACTAATCATATCCTCCACTTCCACAATCAGTTCACCAATTACTTGAAGGGCGCAGTTTTCAGCCGCATGGCTCCTAGCAGATTTGGAGTTTTTCCCAATCCCCAGGGAATTTTCTGGAGTTTCCGTTTTCCCATGTCGTGAAATAGACCTCAGTTGGTAAACACTGACAAGGTCAAAACACAGCCAGCGAATAAGTAGTCAGACAAGTAGGTAATCCAAAGGGAACAAGTCCAGACTAGAAATCAAGGCCACGGAAAGCAGGCTTATCAGACAGAGGAAGACCCATGTCGCCTAAAAACAGAGCAAGAGGAGTGGCCCAGCCCTGCCTCTTCCTAGAGCTGACGGGTGCAAGACGGGCCTTCCCAGGGCCCGTTCTTCGCCTGGGCAGGTCACGCACAACAGGACCTCTGATGGCACTATGTAGCGCTGGCAGGCTTCAGCTCAGGTGAGGGAGATGACGTGGGCCACCTCCTAGGCCCCTCTGCCTGCTGGGATGTGTAGTCCCCCGAGATGCCGGTACTGCTACTTCAAGCGCAGAGCGGTCTCTGATGGCGCTATATAGCGCAGACAGGTTTCAGCACAGGTGAGGGCGATGATTTGGGCCCCCTCCTAGGCCCCTTTGCCTGCTGGGATGAGTAGTCCCCCAAGATGTTGGTACTGTGCTTCCCCTGGAGTAGTAGGGCTGCTCTCTGAAGCATCCTCTCTGGTAGCGCTGTGCAGTTCGGCTCCTAGACCAAAAGAATCCACCAAAATCTTAAAAGGTCCTGCACGAAGCCCCTCATAAGCAGGTCTTTGAAGTACTGGAAATTTCACCAAGGGAGCTTCTAGATGAGCATCCTATCCCAGGACCAGCCCTCCCAGAAATACCTGGGTTGAAGCGTTCCTCAGTAGAACATCACACCTTTTCAAGTGTGTTAAAGGTACTCACAAATGTTGTGAGTACCTTCACAAAGGGTTCCCCGAAGAGCCTCCCTTGACCGGCCAGGTCTCCCTCTGATGCTGCTTCCGTGCTTCCTCGGCCATTTCCATGATTTAGTATGGCCCGTCATATATAATACTTTATCTTGGCATGCTCGCCAAGATCTATTGATCCCTTGAAAACTAGACCTCTTTGGGTCAAGGTTTGCAGTCTGCAACTTTGCCCCTCAACTAGGGTCTCGGGCACTCTTCTCTAAGCAGTTCTGCACTTCTTTTTGTGCTGGCTTCTGCATATGAGGCTGCACATATCTAGCCACCTTCACAGAAATACTCCACTTGGCTAGTTACAGATGGTAAAGATATTCCAACTCAAAGAGATTGTACCTCATCTTCCAGGGAGTCATCTTCCTGGTAATTCAGGCTCATGGAGTCGATGTTGATTTCAAAAGACCTCTTGGCTTATAATGACTCAGGCGCTAGCTGCAGACGTCTTCTATGGACTCCAAATCCTCTGAAAAGACATCCTTTTTTTCCACACAATTCTATATCACCATCACCATTGGTCGAGGAGGTGCCACACCCCAGGAGGCCCACAAGACTCTCTAATAGCCAGTCTTTTCTCTTGTCCTGGGAAGATCATGGTTCTAATGATTTGTCCAGGTGGATAGCATGGCCTTCCTTATCCTCAACACTCGTCTGCTGTCCAGTGTTTTTCTTGTCTCTGATCTCATGAGCAAATGGTATGCAAGACTCAACAACTGTTTCCTCAAGGAAGGGAGGGGCAGTGGGCAAAGAAACTTACCCTTCTTCATGTCCAGGACTTCAAGACAGCAACCACCACCCTATGGATCGAATCATATGGCCTGAGAGAGGCATTTGAGTGCCAGAAGAGTATAAACATGTTCATCAACTCAGAATGAGGCACTACAGGTCCAAAGCTCCATCCATTAAGGCAAGTCTGACAGATTAGCATGATACACAAGTAAAATGTAAAATCTACAAAGAAAAAACAGACCCCAGTTTCGGCTATTAGTGTACAATAAAATGGTCACCAAAGGAAAAAACTCCAAGCAATGGTGGAATGCAAAGCCTCAGATAACCTACACCAATGTTTGCTGGGCAAACTCAAAAGGGACCTGTTAACCTGAAGCACAGATTAAAGATGACCTAAAAAAAACTTGTTCTATCAAATCAGACGCACATGGAAGTCCCCAACAGCATTATATTCCTGTACTTCCAGGGTGTGCTAACAAAATGGCAGTTGTGTTTGTGGAAGTAGAAAATGATCTGCTGCAAATAGATTGTGCTATCCCCTCAGTAGCACTAGCTCTATGTGTCCTGTGGAAA
This sequence comes from Calotriton arnoldi, assembly GCA_963921515.1. Lineage (NCBI taxonomy): Eukaryota > Metazoa > Chordata > Amphibia > Caudata > Salamandridae > Calotriton > Calotriton arnoldi. Next base: position 217,405 of record CAWUFW010016156.1, on the reverse strand, counting down.
CTAGCAGAAATCGCTGTTAGCATGAGCTGAAGCCATTTTGGTTATGGCAGCCATTTTAGTTAGCCATGTGCTGGCCATGTGCTTCTTGTCTCTTTACTGGTCCCTGCTTTTCTATTCTGCTTGAGTCATCAGTTACAGTTAACTCCTTCAGCACTGAGCCAGAGCAATGTATGATCAGAAAGGCCTGTAGCTGCTAGAATACACCTGTTTTAGAATAGAACTGTCAGGCTGTTTTAACTGATGTAAGCAGAAATGCCTCCCCTCCCACTTTGTTGAGCAAGCAATTTTTGTATACCCATGTTAGTCAATAACTATTCTTGTATGTGCCAGTACCTCCCCTTTGAGTCTCCATGTTGACTATGCAACAAATGTATATATAAGGCCCCTAGTTTCTGTACTCCTTGGACTACCTCCTACAGTGGCCTGAGGGTATTGTATTGACGTAGTCTCCCTCATGTGAGGTTAATAAATCTATTTTCTTTGATATTACAGCTTCCGTGCCAATCTCTATTTTGTTAGTCTAAGGACTTAAGTACAAAGAAGGGCGAACCCCTGCACCAGTGGGCCTCTGAAAAGGCTTACTCCCACAGTCCCACCCCACATTCTGCACTCCAGCATTGAGATTGTGATGATACTAAAGTGGAAAGGAGGGTAGCGTTGAGAACACTGGTCGCTGATGTGAAACACCACTGAATGGCTGAGGATTTAACTCCGCACTCCTGCACTCTAGGAAGCCCGGTTCCCAGACATGTGCACGCCCACGTAATCTATAGGGTGTGCAGAGCAGAGCTAAACCCTAAAGAAACAGAAACAAATCACTTGCAACCGATTAACAGCACTAAAGATAATACAACATAAGGTTACAAGTAACAAAAAGAAATCACTGTTTGTTTGTTGAGAAGCATAGAAAGAGGTGGAGGCAGAGGGTAAAATGGACTTTATTCTGGAACCAGGCTACTGGCTGGCTATTGATTGGTTGTTATGGTCATTGTTTTTCCCTAGAGACTTTGGCTCAGGGCGCAATAGGCATTTATCAAGTTGATATGTTTGCTGTAGGGAATAACTATCCTCATCTCTGGGTGATGATAGAGAATTAGATGAGTCTGGGTTATGTAATTAAAAAATGTAGAGAGGAGTTTTGCCTGGCCCATTAGGCAAGCGGGGAGTATATGTGAATAAAGGCTTACTTAAATTCTCAATATGTTGTTGCTTTCTTACTGAACAAAGTGCTTGGAATTCGGTGTTGAGAAGAGATGGTGGGTGAAGGCCAACAATTTCAGGCATTAGCTCACTTGAAGTACACACACAAAGATGAACACAGAAAGAAAAATAGGGAATTCTATGGTATGGTCCTAAGCCTTCACAGCCCCTTTCCACAGTTCAGCTTAAGGGGAGTTGGTCAGTGCAAATTCTTAATTCTGTGAAATCAGTCATCCAAAGCGTAAGCGTGAGGAAATTAACTGTTAAAAGAAATGGGTGGACTGGAAAAGTCAGGCCACAGGAAAAGAATCAACATGGTACAGCTGGAGAGTAAGAGCTAGAATCAAAGGCTTGGGTCTAAAAATGAGTCTCAATGTATTCATACCAAGAGAGTGGACTGAGGTACATTACCTAGCAGGCGTGCTCTCAAGTATATATACACACACGCACAACACACATACCCCCACACACACATCCCATATTTCCCTATTTTTTTTTTTATAGTGGGCAGAAATATCTTTCAGAACTTAGAACTCATGGTAACAGATATCCCAACAGTCAGAAGGAAGGGAGACTGAACAAAGGATTGATGACGTTTTAGTTCAGGTGAAAAGCACATTTTCAAAAAAAGTTTGAATGGATTAGTAACTAGCTCCTATGAAAAGGTAGATAGATTAACAAAGTCATCAGCGTATTAGCAATGGATTTGGCTATAGCCTTGGATCATAGAGACTTTATTTACCTAGGCAATTAATCTGCAGTTCTCTGGTCTGCGCATTTTCCAGTGTGGCTAGGAAGATGCCACACAATCTCTCTGTAAAGTGCGGGGAGAGCTTCTCAGCTATGTTAGGCGAGCAATACAACTTGCCATAGAGATAACAGACAGCTGCTTTCACACCCTCATTGGGGTATACCAAGCCCATTGGCATATGTTCTAGCAGGTTACCTATAGTGAGGAAAAATAGAAACAGCTGCTAGATGGATATGAAATGGTGACACAAAATATATAACACTATACACATGGCACAAACAAACAAAAAAACAGTTGACCAGCTCCTTTCCAGATATAGTTGTTTTGCTTGATAAAGCAGAATCAGGAACTGTATACCTTAACTGCTCTCCAATAAACGTTTTCATGAACATATGTAATAAGAGGGTCACATTTTATTAAAAAGAAAATGTGCTACTTACAATTCTTATTCTATAGCACTGGATCTTTCACAGATCCACATACTTGAACCCTCTCAATGTCAAACTGGGAGTCCCACAGAAGTACGGAACTACAATGCTATATCTAGCATGGAAGGCAAAATTAATAACATATACATATCTTTAGAAAAGACACAAACTTCAGTCAGATGAAAGCATGGTAAACACCACTCACCGGAGGATCTCCCATACCTCATATTTCAACTGCACTTTGTGTGTGAAGTGAGTCATGCGACCTCTGCTTAGTCTATTACAGGTAAATATATCTACTGCATATATTTGTTTTACATTCCATTGCTATCTGATCTGGAGGCTGCTTCTGGCCTCCAGTTGGTTGTTTTAGGAGAGTGGATAGAACATGTCTGATTCTTACAAGTAAGGCCTTTTGAGACCTTGTGGGGCCTGACAGAAGCCAAGTCTCCATACTGAGGATCCCCTTAATAAGTGAATGTTTTGTCTGGACCTGTCTGACAAGGCAAAGGACTACAAGATATATGAGACATTTTAAACTAAAACCCTAACGGACAGAGATGGTAGCCTTTTATTGTGGCTACAAACAAACACAAAGTCAAATATACCCCCTTGTCAGAGCCCCTTCAGGGGTTGCAGGGCTCAACTGTGAGGGTTGAGGATTCTTCCTCCTGATGTCCCAGGGCCCATCCTACTATGGATTCTGAGAAACTGGGCCAAGTACCACTTCTACACTTGACTCTCAGTAGTAACGTGGTCAAGCAGCCCAAAGCTCCCTCAGTGGGGAGGTGTGGATACAGGGGAATAAACACTGGCTCACAACTCACAACGCGTGGAGCAGCAGCAATAAATCTTTGTCCAGCCAAATACTCACTTTTATGAAAAAAGAGAAGTATTTTATTTCTACAGCTATCCACACAAGGGAAAAATATGACATTCACAAACAACTACACAATCAACCTGAGGTTAGGGTTCTGGCACCACGCACTCCTCGCTTCTAGCGGTAGTGGTTATTCCCGACTCACTATAAGCAACATTCCAGGTAAGGCTCACTAGTAGTTCAAGTCTGAACAGTCCACTATGACTCTAATTTCAAAGTCAACAGTGTTCCAGCGCTGCAGAGCTAATTAGCAGCAAGTTCACCATGGGCCGACTGGCCCGAAATCAGCTTACATGCACATTGCAGGATCGGAGCAACCGGAGTCCCTGAGCGCACCCTTTCCACAGGTGCAGGAGCAGAAGCAGCTGATTCAGGTGAGTCGGCTTCACACGGCCCAAGCAGGTTGAACTAAGCAGTTGGAGAGTCCTCACACGTGGTCACACCTCCACAGCAATCGCAGATTCTCGACAGCTCCTCTTTGCAGGGTAAGTCTCTGGTTCCTCCCGCAGTGGGAAGCAGGGTGTTTATACAAAGCCCCTGGTGCAATTTCTTCCTCCCAGAAAGGTGCACAGGGTCCCACAGCAGCCTCACTCCTCTCAGCGACAACTCCAACCAGGTCATCTCTGGCACACCGGGTCACTGTATCTTCATGGTACACGGGCTCTGGCCCGATCAGCATGCCACTCTGCGGCAGAATTTCCTGGCTTACGGGGTCGCGGCCCACTACTGCACATGGGCAACGGCCATTACCGCACTGCAGTCTTCTCACGGTGGACCCTCGTGGCATGCAGGGTCACGACTCCCCACTACACATGGGGTCTGGGCCAATAAGCGCAGCGAAGTACACAGCTCAATTCACAGCAGCATACGATGGGCGCTTACTGCTGTTTGCACACGAGCAATGACCCGTTCAGTGCAACAGCCATCTCCTCACACCTCGCAAAGGGAGTCCACTCGACAGGGCTACCCACTGGACTTTGCTCCCTCCAGCGCTCTCCTCTTCCTGACAGGGCACAATGGTCAAACAGGCAAGTGCTGGTGCTCCAGGGCAGGTGGTCTTGGATTCCCAGGTTGATGTCCCCTCAACCAGCAGGGAGATTAGCTGACCTTGGCTCCTAGTCCTGGTCACAAGCAGAAGTATTGCAGAGCTTAATAGCTTACTGTCCTCACAGAGCCCGTCTGGCTGCTGGGCAGATGACAATTTTTGGGGTCTCAAACTCCCCTTCCAGTCCATTTCCAGACACCAAATGTGATTTAGAGTCTGAGGGTTCTGCTTTTTTCGAAGTGCCCCCTTCTCTGCTCTCCTCTTCCTCTTCAAGGCAGTCTGTCAAAGCAGGAGCGACTCCAAAGCTGGTAGCCCTACAATACAGACCTGTGACTAGAGTTCACAGTGGATGTCAGCCACAGTGATATGTGTATCAAAAGGTTAGCCCAGGGCCCCAGCCCTACTCTTTATGATTCTCTTATGAGCCCCATCTACTTCCTGAAATGTACCCAGACCCCTTCCTTGTGACCTCTTACTAAATCAAAGGGCACCCTTTGAAGTGTACAGGGGAAGCCTGGTTCTCCCCTCTCCAGTGTGCTTCCCACCCAACTTACAGGAATGCAGCAATACACAAATCTGTCTGGGTGAATTCTCTACCTCCTCTCTATGTTTCACTATGTACGCCAGCGTCCCATAGTCTGCAGTGATTGTACCATCCACAGGCACACATACACCCAGTGCATGTACACAACCTACACACACTGCACAGCACTGTATCCTTCATGAACTGTATCACTCACAGGCACATATCAACCTAGCACATGCGCTTACCGTGCACGCACTGCTCAGTACTGCATTATCCCATTATTGTACCCTTTCCAGGCACACATACACCCAGCACAGATACACCACTCATGCGCTGCGCAGCGCTAAACACCAAACGAAGGTTGAGCTAAACACACAGCAGCGGAACTTTAAAAATGATTGCGCCTGTAGACCTTACTCCAGTGACACAGGTTAAAAAGGACCTGTTCACTCCTACTGATCACTACATGGTCTAATGCCACAATGGCACTCATCCTGCTGAATGCCTGGTGATGGCAGTAACCTCTCACCACTATGAGGGTAGAACTTATAGGTGCCCTTCCCAGTACAACAAGTCTGCAATCTGTGAGACAGGCCTATGTCATGGCGCACACGCAGGATCCATGTTTGCCTATGACAACAACAATCTGCATTAAGGATCCAGCCATCAGTACAGTTGGGCACTCAGGGCAGGGGTGCACGTCCATTACCATGCAGAGGACTTTTCAATCTCAACACCCCTCATCTGGGAATGATTCATCACATATGGCAAAGAAAGCCCCCAAAATGTGTCATTTGGAGCATGGAAAAGTCACCTAGTTCTCTCCAGAGGAGAATCCCTGAACTTCAAGAGAGCCACTTAAGACTATAACTAAGGAGGTTGTCAGGAAAACTGCCAGGGAACAAAGTCTATCATCTGAGGTGATAACTCAGACAGACCCAGTTCAGAACCTCTAATGCCATTGAAGAAAAAGCCTCTAAAAATGATACGAAAGTTGACTAAAATGCTGACAACACCACCAATGGCAAAGCCAGAATCAGTGACTTCAATGGAGTACTGTTAGCAACTTCAATACAGTTGACAAAACACAGATTAAGTCCCAGTCGAACATACCAACCCAGTCTGATGACCTCGCGGTTGACGACAACATTGTTGATGAAACCCTTGTCGATGAAGGCCCTGTTAATGGCACCATCAGCAACAGTACTATTGGCAAAATATATATCAACAAAGCAACCAGCAAATACTTGAAAATCTGTGTCTTCTTATAAAGAAATCCCTACTCCTCTGCTGTCTCAACACAGCTCCTTGAATAAGGTTTTACCGTTACCAACTCTGAGACTTTTAGACACAGAGGAAACAGAGGACGATAGACCTTTGGTACTGCCCACAGTCCAGTATCGATCAAAGTCAAATACAAGGACCCAGATGATGATTATGAAAAATGGAAGACTAATTAATTACCCAAGCAAAGTGGTGGACGAGGATTCAGTGTTCTCTACCAGAAGTACGAAGAACATCAGGTTGACGAAAGGCGGCATTATGACTTGACTCTTATGGAGAGGACATCAATATCTAGAGAGAACCAAGGTTCAAGCAACCTCTAACAAATTTCTGTACAATTGCTAAGGTAAGGTGTTAGGAACCATCAAATGGTATACCCAGCCACCAACCTACCGGGCCACCATCACCACCCCAACTGCAAACACAAACTTCTCCTTCTTCACCAGCACAGAGTCCTATGAGGCTTCTATCACACTCCTCATGTCAGTCTCTAGCGCCCAAGTTACCTACAGCTTTAGCACGTAGTGACAGATACTCAGATGATGAACAGTAAGAAGGAGAAATATATGACTACACTCCACTGTGGTACTGAGTGGGATAACATTGTAACAACATCTGGGACAGCTACATCATCTCCAACAGGCTCATCATGGGAAGACATTAGATGCTTTCATGTCTTAATAGAGAGAGCTTCAAAAAGATATGATTTGCTTATTCCCAGTAAGGACAAGATATTGCTTTTCTATATCATTTCAAGGGGCCTACATGTAAAACTGTGGAACTGATACCGATCATTAATCAACTCTTCAGTGAAGGTCTCGAAGTAAAGCAAAATTCGGCTATGGTGGCAGCAATTATACAACAACCTGATAAGAAATGCAAGGCACCTGAGAACAACCCTCAATGGTTTGTTGGTCATTCTCAGCAGACCCTGCAGAAATGAAGGTTGTACAAAGGAGATTGAGGAACCCACGGTCACCGCACAACACCATGAACAACAAAGAAGGTAGAAGGTTGGACCACAGCAGGAAAGGAGTATCTGCCATGGCTGAAACTTCCAAGAGAATGGCCAATATAATGGCAATTCTAGCTGGATACAACAGACAGAGCTGGTGGAACATTTATTAGGGGCCGATTCCGATCTCGGTCGGAGGCGCACCCAATACCATTCGGTCGGGAAAAAAGCCATGCGAATGCCTGTTTCCCGACCGATCCGTACAGCATGCCGAACGAGTAAGTACGATGCGCACAACAGCACAGAATCCGGCCGAGTCGTACTCACCCAATCCAGGTCCTGTCCTCCGACCGAGGCGAATCCGAAAACGCAGAATCGAGTCGCACGGAAGGGAAAATGCAGCTCCGTCCGGCCGAACAAGTACGATGTGCTTTCCGTACGCGCCGAACCCGTCACTACGCACGGCACGTCAAAGCATCCGGGAGAGGCGCACATAAGCTCCGATTCGCGCCACAACACGATCCACGGCTACGAGGCGAACACGCCAGCGGCGAGGACGACGCGAGAGCAACGAGAAAGACGAACGACACGAACCAACCATGAATCCCTTCGTCCCGATCATACCAATATTCTACATTTACTACCGGAACAGGCACGGACGCGTACGGCGCAGAAGGTAAGTCAGACACCAACCACAAAACACATACAACACGTACACGACACATCACACACACACAGAGGGATGCAGAATTTACTTACACCAGCAACAGCAGCACCATAGGGGCGGGATGCCCATCACCAATGCCACATATGCACACAGGGGCTGAATGCGCACCACCACCCCTACCCAGGGGGACGGATGCCAACCACCACTACCACCCTTAGCCAGGGGGTGCCAGATGCCCACCACCACTACCACCCTTACCCAGGGGGGCTGGATGCCTACCACTACTACCACCCTTAGCCAGGGGGGTGCCAGATGCCTACCACTACAACCACCCTTACCCAGGGGGGCTGGATGCCTACCACTACTACCACCCTTACCCAGGGGGTGCCAGATGCCTACCACTACTACCACCCTTACCCAGGGGTGCCAGATGCCTACCACTACTACCACCCTTACCCAGGGGTGCTGGATGCCTACCACTACTACCACCCTTAGCCAGGGGGTGCCAGATGCCTACCACCACTACCACCCTTACCCAGGGGGGCTGGATGCCTACCACTACTACCACCCTTAGCCAGGGGGTGCCAGATGCCTACCACTACTACCACCCTAAGCCAGGGGGCTGGATGCCTACCACTACTACCACCCTTAGCCAGGGGTGCCAGATGCCTACCACTACTACCATCCTAAGCCAGGGGGCTGGATGCCTACCACTACTACCACCCTTAGCCAGGGGGCTGGATGCCTACCACTACTACCACCCTTAGCCATGGGGGTGCCAGATGCCTACCACCACTACCACCCTTACCCAGGGGGGCTGGATGCCTACCACTACTACCACCCTTACCCAGGGGTGCCAGATGCCTACCACTACTACCACCCTTACCCAGGGGGCTGGATGCCTGTCACTACTACCACCTCTACCCATGGGGGGCTGGATGCCTACCACCAACACCACCCCCACTCATAGGATGGACAATGCATGACACAACCAGCACACCACAACCTAGGGAATGCAAGAAAAAGACATCCCCCAACACCATGACAAGCGTGTGTAGACTGTGTCAAATGCCTACAACACTGAACATGACTTTGAACATACAATGTGACCCCCTATCACATGTGCCACACATATATGTGTGTGGCCCCCACAATGCAAGCAGGCCATGACCATTGTGGCAATGGGGTCCAAACCCCCATCATCACAGTGACCAAAATGCAAGTGTGGGGTCCATAGCTGAAGCACATTTTGAACAGTGTGGCAATGGGGTCCAAACCCCCATCATCACAGTGACCAAAATGCAAGTGTGGGGTCCATAGCTGAAGCACATTTTGAACAGTGTGGCAATGGGGTCCAAACCCCCATCATCACAGTGACCAAAATGTAAGGGTGGGGTCCATAGCTGAAGCACATATTGAACATTGTGGCAATGGGGTCCAAACCCCCATCATCACAGTGACCAAAATGTAAGTGTGGGGTCCATAGCTGAAGCACATTTTGAACAGTGTGGCAATGGGGTCCAAACCCCCATCATCACAGTGACCAAAATGTAAGTGTGGGGTCCATAGCTGAAGCACATTTTGAACAGTGTGGCAATGGGGTCCAAACCCCCATCATCACAGTGACCAAAATGTAAGGGTGGGGTCCATAGCTGAAGCACATTTTGAACATTGTGGCAATGGGGTCCAAACCCCCATCATCACAGTGACCAAAATGTAAGTGTGGGGTCCATAGCTGAAGCACATTTTGAACATTGTGGCAATGGGGTCCAAACCCCCATCATCACAGTGACCAAAATGTAAGTGTGGGGTCCATAGCTGAAGCACATTTTGAACATTGTGGCAATGGGGTCCAAACCCCCATCATCACAGTGACCAAAATGTAAGTGTTGACAAAGAAAGAGCTGCAACTGCCAAACTGCATGGATGATTCCTGGTCACAGAACATAAAACACATCAGTGGCAAAGTAGTGCATGTGTCCCATTGCAACATAAATTGGGGGAGGCAAATACTGCAGTGCAAATAAGACATATCTTTGGCCATGTGCAGACAAACAACACCCATGGGGGCTGACACTGTCAACGTTCATCAATGACACAATGACAGAAGTGACCATCAGAATGCAGACCCACATATTTGCACCAATGGGCACACAAATGCAGATACCCTGTGGAGACTGTAGATGTGAGGTGAACAGATACCATACCATGGCAGCAATGGGACACACAAACCATGATCATTGTGCTGACCGATGACCTAGGAGTCCCAGGGACAGCAGGGAAACCCACCAAACTACATACAGCCAATGGCACACCCAAGATATGCCAATGCAGTGGTGCAGATGCACAAACACAAACAGGCAGACCCACACTGCACATCATACACAACAGGTGAGGGGGGGTGCCAGTGTCCCCAGGCAACCACACAACACATGAGGAGACCTGAATACCAATCATACAGATGTGCATACAGTGCCACACAAAGGTAACTCATGGATCCAAATCCCCTATGTGGGCAAGCAGGCATTGTCAGATGAGAGGGAGCACAAATTACACATGTCACACAGGCACGTAGGAACAGCAACTGACACAGCAAGACACAGACACACCACAGCACTACCCACAGGGCCCCCACAATGTGGTGACCCTGGGCTGCATTACAATCCCACTGTGATGACAAAGCTAAATGTCGTTCACACTGTGAACCACAGTCATGTGTCCTGAGCAACAAACTACCATCACACCTACACAAGCACAAATCAATCAGCACGGCCAGTAAGCCAAGGCCAACATGGAGGCAGGGGCCTAGCCGGGCAACAACTCTCATCTGCACACACTCAACACCACACCCCTCGACCTCCAACAATGTGCAGCAGTGAAGCACACATGCACTGGTGACATTGCACATGCACCCATGACTATTCCAGGGTGGTGGGTGGGAACCAAGGTGCAGAAACACATCACACATGGCCACTCAACAAGACTCCTGAATGTCTGACACACTGCACACTACGCTGTACATGGACATGACGGCACTACCACACCAACCAATGGGATCCCAGCCACAGTCACACACCAATGAAGAAGCCAAGGTCACCCACAAAGAACACACATAGACAACAACCAACATTGCAGCCCGGACCCTGAGGAGTGCCAGCAGTCACACACACAACGTGTCACAATCACTGAAAGATAACACAAACTGGAAATCACATGACAGGGGCAAACAACAAGTGCCAAGGGGAAACCTGACTGTGACCCATCTGCGTCTGCACACAAACTCAGCCCTGACAGCAAACACACCTATGGGTGACACCCTGATGACCAGTAATGTGCCATGCACCCACATCACAGAGAACCCAGGGAGAAGACTTTGGGGGAACATAGGTCAACTCAGCAAGCATCACAAACAGGTACAACACTAGGGATCACAGCATGCACAGCTAAACGGAAGTGAACACACAGACATGCTCATACAACACACACCTTGGGCGCAGGCAATGTCACAGGAGTACACACTGCCATGAGGGGACTCCACTCCTGTGTGAGGAAAGCTGTGCCATATGTTGCCTCAGTAGGGCCCCATCATGTCAGCTGAGCACTTGGTCACACAATCAAAAATTAGCACCAAATGAAGGCTCCCGTCACATCAGCCTGGTCATGGAAGTGCCAACGAAATCATCAGCACAGATCCAACACACTTGTATAGCAATGTTGCATTGACAACACAGATGAGTCCTTCCCCATTGATGCCCAAACCTGCATGTCCAGTGGAGATGGCCACACGGTCAGGGAAGTAGACAAATTGAACAATGGCAGGCACAACAGATGTGCAGGGGTGGAAGCCACAGATGTGAAATTGCTAATATAAGTAGGAAATCCCATTGCCAAATACTGAACACATGACACCCTCAGATGCTGCTATGGATGACATGGATACACCACAGGATAGGACACATTCCCCCTGGACCACATGGGTTCCTGCACAGTAACACTTCATTATCATGAGACCAAATATCACCATCACTGCAGCAAGGGCATGGTTAGCATCATCAACAACATGTACATCAGAAGCATAAGCACTAGAGAACAGAAAGTTGCTTTATTCAGCATATGTGTGTAATGAAAACTGAAAGTCCAGAAAAACACAAAGGCCAATGGCCAGTCCATTGTCACAGTCCAAACAGGGTGACAGTGGCAGATGTCACCCTACGCATGCCTGCACAAAACCAGGGACAATCCACTAGGAGGGGCAACCGGGGGGCAGGCCAGGCACCGCAGGGACAGGATCAGGGCTCACCAGGAGGAAGCAGGGAAGGGGTGGTGGGTGCTGGAGAGCCACTGACAACTGCAGTGGAGGTGTCTGACATGGTGTGTGCCGGCACAACTGGGGGGCATGACTCAGATGTTGTGGGTGCCGGCACGACTGCAGTGGACCCTGCAGATGGAGTGGACAGGTCCGCCACTGCAGTGCCCAAGTCAGACAGGGTGGTAGTGGACTCCACTGCAGTGCCTACCACCAGGGGAGGAGAATGGGGAACAGGCAAGGTGGGCTGGACAGAGGGGGAGGACACCCTCACCACATCAGTGGCACAGACAAGCGCAGCGGGGGTGTGGTGCCGGGAGAGCAAGTGGCAGGGGAGAAGGCCGGATCCTCTTGGGGATGGTATATCTGTGGGTGGGGGAACCTGGGGCAGGGTGTGGTGGGGGCACCTGTGGAGTGGGGGCCTGAGGGATGGAGGAAGGAGACCTGGTGCCTGAGCTGCAGGGCGGCGGCGGGGTCTTGCTCTTACGACTCCGGGGGACTTGCGGGTGGGGGCCTCAGTCTGTCTGCGCCTGGGGGAGGGTGTCCGGGGGCGAGGGGCACTCTGCTCCGTGTGGGTGGGCTTCCTCTTCCCCCTGAATGCTGTATCAGCTGGATCGGAGGGGAAGAGGCCGAGGTCACTGAGGAAGAGCCGCTGGGTCTTTGGGGTTGCAGGTGAGGCAAGGGAGGGTGCTTTGGAGGGAGAGGCAACTGAGGACTGCGCAGTGCTCGTGGATGCGTGTGTGTGTTCCAGGGCCCCATCCCCTGTGAGTCTGGTTTCAGTCCCCTGACTGTGCGTGCGTGTGCGTTTTGTTTGTGGCGTGTGTGTCTGTGTGCTGGATGTGTGTGTGCTGGTGTGTGCCTGTGCCGGTGTGTGTTTGTGCATGGGACGGGTAAGGTGCTGGGGAGTGTGGATGGAGCAGAGGCAGGAGGGGTGAGGGACTGTCTGAGGAGGGACACTGCTGCCGTCAGGGAGGAGTCCATGGACCTATTGCCCCTCTGTAGGTCAGACATGCCCGATGAGATGCCCTCCATGAACGACACCAGCTGAGTCAACAGAGCGGTGTGCGCATGGAGGACACTCAGCATGGCTGTCTGCCCTACATGGAGCTGGCGAAGGAGGTACACAGACTCCTCACTCAGGGCAGCAGGGGACACAGGGGCAGGGGTGCGGTGCCTGGCCCAAAGGAGACACGCTCCCGAACATGGGAGCCTCCACGGACCTGGGGAATGGGAGCCGATGGGAGGGCGGTGGTGGTGCTGGTGGTGGCGGGGACAGCAACACTAGCTGGGGTGTGGTGGCTGCTGACACCCGCCTCCATAAGGGAGTCATCCTCCGAGTTGCTCTGGTCCTCAGCTGAGGTGGATGGTGCTGAGGACTCCTCGGTGTGGCTCCCCTCGCCCTCCGTGCCACTGGGTCCCTCCGACCACTCCTCGGCTGCTGACCCAGTCTGGCTCTCCGGCTCCTCCTGGTCCGTGGAGCTGTCCCCTTCCGTGGCCGTGGATGTATCTGCAAACAATGGGGAAACAGACAGACATCAGTCACCTGCACCAAACGCACACACCACTGTGAGCACAGCACATTACAGAGCAAGCCCTGGCATCATTAGTTGTACATTGCTAAAAGTGCCCTAACTGAACAGGAGAAGCCAATTGTCAGTCTGATGCCAACCATGGCACTCACATCCCACATGGCCTTGCACCCATCTGTCTGGTGTCTGTTGGATAGCAACACCCCAGTGTGGACACATGCACCAACTACACAGTAGTTGGACAGTGCAGAGGACACGGTGTAGCATGTGGACATGCACACATCACAACTCTTGCCACTGAGTCAGTACAGGTTTCCGGATGAAAGGGATGCCCAGAGTCAAATAGGAAATGCATGTGATGCATACCAGCGACAGACACCATGATGCACCCATGTCCTGATAGCCATCGCCACAATGGTGTGCATGTAGCACATGTCACTCCCCTGCAGGATCACCAATAAGTAGACACATGCCATGGCGGAGGCATGACTGCTAAGTCATACATCACTGTCTCAGTGATGTATGACTTGGCAGCCAGACAACAACACTCTGCACTGTGTCACAATAGTAGGTCATGGGGAATGCAAGTCCTGGAGCTGCACAAGTGCACATGTACATCCCCCACACAACACATCATCTTAACCCTCATCTGTCCAGGTCATACCGATTGGACATATGGGAGACCTGTGACACTACCCTCTGAACCTGAGCCCCTCACAATCTGCTGTGAATGGGAAACAGCTGCCTGAACTCCACATTCGCATACCCCAGTCTGCACGGGCAGCTGATCAAACACCTATGTGACACACAAGTATCGTCTCCTATGGTCACATCTCCAGTGGCATGCTGAGCCCCTACCGAGAAACACCCCAGCAGTCCTGGCAACAAATCCACAGCACACTGACACAGAGGCAGACACCTGAGGGGTCAAATCACTGCGCACAATGTGTCAGCTGATACACGGGAGTGGGAGTACAGAGTGCATTGCATGGCCTGGAGTAGGCATGACTGTCCTGCCCCACATGAATGAGGGATGAGCCCTGGACAGTGGATAGCTGGCTATGTATGTGTGACACACGTAATCTGCACACTCCTGGGGCCCAAACATTGTTCCCACCCGCTGCATGGGCGTGTGCCACATACCCCAGGCACATGTGGTGGCTCAGCTCAGCAAGTGGACCGCATATCAAAGCAACACGCAGATTACATGTCCGAACACAGGCGTTGTGTGAACAATGGACCCACCCATGATGCCCACAACAGAGTTAGGCAAACAGATGCTGTCCCCCACCTTGAGTGAAGCAAACTGCAAGGACACAGTCCCAAGTGACACAATTCCCTGAATGTAAGGGCCACACCTGGGTATCAGATGAGGAGTGGGCAGTGCACAATAGAGGGACATGGCTCCTGGACAACATGACTGCTGTACTGTGGCAGTTGAACCAGGCCAGAGGAGGGCACATAGCATGTAATACAGAGTTCACAGTGCAGTCTTTGACTCACCCCCTCCTTGCTGCTGTCTGGCCTTCAGCTGCCCATCCAGGTCTGGAAACACCACCGCCAGGATCTGGAGCATGTGGGGGTCAGGGTCCGTGTTCCGCCCCTCCTGCGAGGAGGCGACAGCTTCAGCTGGACCCGTGCAATCCTCCGGGTCCAGCCCCGAAGGTCCTGCCACCTCTTCTGGCAGTTGCGGATCCGGCGCTTGTAGACCCCCACGGACCGGACAGCCCGGACGATGTCCTTCCAGATCTCCTGCTTCCGATGGGCATTAACCTGTCAGGATGACAAAGTGAAAAGGCCATTACTACACATGCAACATATCCGTGCATGACACAGTTGTATATACATGTCTCAATCACAGGGGCACATGATGTACACAGGCAGTGCAACGCTGCCCATGGACAGTTTGCCAGAAGTCACTACATGGTATCATTGCATGGGAAGTAAAACCTTGTTCAAATGCACTGTCACTGCACCATACCTGTCCAGTGCATGTCACTACACACTATGGGGGGTGACAACTACTCAGTGAGCCTGCTAGCCAGTGGCGTGCAGACTTTCAGCCTTGCTAGTCAGACACAATGCACATTCAGAAAGGCAGTGCACAGAACACTCACCTGCTCCCCTGGTGTCCCATACAGCTTGCTGTACTGTGGAAGTAGGCTGTCCAGCAGGGCCTGGTTCTCCTCAAGGCTGAAGGCTGGGGCTCTCTCCACAGTACGTGCCATTGCAGGGTCCAGAGGGGGCAGAGACAGCAGCAGTGCAGTGGCAGATGTCGTCCTGGAGCATGTAGTGCAGGCAAGTGAGCTCTCAGGGGAACAGCCAGCAATATATATGTGCTGGAGAGGCAGATACTGTCCCATGTGTCCAAAGTGATAGGTCCAAGTCGTTTGCATCTTCTGAATCTGGCCAATCCATGGAATAGCAGCACCAATACACGCCCACAGCATCCTTCAAATCTTCAACTTCATGACATACATGATTTTGCAACATTGTTGTGGGTGACCAACTGAATTTCCAGCAACCGACTCGTTCGAATTTGAAACGCGTCCGTTGCCAGGCTAGGCCATTGTCAATGGGTGCGCACCGATCGGTCCATTGCTGATCAACGCGTACAGGGGTACAACGCGTACCCGCACACATTGAATGCAATGGGCCGGCCGAGGGCACCGATCGGTCCATTGCGGTACAACGCGTACAGGGGTACAACGCGTACCCGCACACATTGAATGCAATGGGCCGGCCGGGGGCACCGATCGGTCCATTGCTGATCAACAGCGTACAGGGGTACAACGCGTACCGCACACATTGAATGCAATGGGCCGGCCGGGGGCACCGATCGGTCCATTGCTGATCAATGCGTACAGGGGTACAACGCGTGCCCGCACACATTGAATGCAATGGGCCGGCCGGGGGCACCGATCGGTCCATTGCGATACTACTGCGTACAGGGGTACAACGCGTACCCGCACACATTGAATGCAATGGGCCGGCCGGGGCACCGATCGGTCCATTGCGGTACTACTGCGTGCAGGGGTACAACGCGTACCCGCACACATTGAATGCAATGGGCCGGCCGGGGGCACCGATCGGTCCATTGCGGTACAACTGCGTACAGGGGTACAACGCGTACCCGCACACATTGAATGCAATGGGCCGGCCGGGGGCACCGATCGGTCCATTGCTGATCCAACGCGTACAGGGGTACAACGCGTACCTGCACACATTGAATGCAATGGGCCGGCCGGGGGCACCGATCGGTCCATTGCGGTACAACGCGTACAGGGGTACAACGCGTACCTGCACACATTGAATGCAATGGGCCGGCCGGGGGCACCGATCGGTCCATTGCGGTACAACGCGTACAGGGGTACAACGCGTACCCGCACACATTGAATGCAATGGGCCGGCCGGGGCACCGATCGGTCCATTGCTGATCCAACGCGTACAGGGGTACAACGCGTGCCTGCACACATTGAATGCAATGGGCCGGCCGGGGGCACCGATCGGTCCATTGCGGTACTGCGCGTACAGGGGTACAACGCGTACCTGCACACATTGAATGCAATGGGCCGGCCGGGGCACCGATCGGTCCATTGCGGTACACGCTGCGTACAGGGGTACAACGCGTACCCGCACACATTGAATGCAATGGGCCGGCCAGGGGCACCGATCGGTCCATTGCGGTATCTACGCGTACAGGGGTACAACGTGTACCCGCACACATTGAATGCAATGGGCCGGCCGGGGCACCGATCGGTCCATTGCTGGTACAGCTGCGTACAGGGGTACAACGCGTACCCGCACACATTGAATGCAATGGGCCGGCCGGGGGCACCGATCGGTCCATTGCTGATCAACGCGTACAGGGTACAACGCGTACCTGCACACATTGAATGCAATGGGCCGGCCGGGGGCACCGATCGGTCCATTGCGGTACAACGCGTACAGGGGTACAACGCGTACCCGCACACATTGAATGCAATGGGCCGGCCAGGGGCACCGATCGGTCCATTGCGGTACAACGCGTACAGGGGTACAACGCGTACCCGCACACATTGAATGCAATGGGCCGGCCGGGGCACCGATCGGTCCATTGCTGGTCCAACGCGTACAGGGGTACAACGCGTGCCCGCACACATTGAATGCAATGGGCCGGCCGGGGGCACCGATCGGTCCATTGCTGATCAACGCGTACAGGGGTACAACGCGTGCCTGCACACATTGAATGCAATGGGCCGGCCGGGGGCACCGATCGGTCCATTGCTGTTCAACGCATCCCTGTACAAGTGACTGGCATATGTCACCATGCCTGTCTCAGATGAACATATGCCAGCCACAGATAGCTCCCAGGGAGTGAGGGGCACACCTACAACACGACAGCCTGTCCAAACTGTATCATAAGGCATGTAAGGCTGCATTTCCTATTGTGTGTATGTTGGTGTACATGTTGTCCTGTGGGTGTCACCTGGGGGCAGCCACCCCCAGGCTGTGCACGTGTTCATGGGGACAGGATCCTGGGTGTTACGTGTACATGACCACTGTGATGTGCAACTGTTCATATCTGTGCATGTGCCATGGTCACATTTCACGGTGGTGTATGTGTATGTCATGTCACATACCCCGTGAGTCCCATGTGGGACGGTATGTTTGAGCCAGGGTGTCCCAGTGGCACAATAGTGATGGTCCTCCACAGTCTGTGTGCATGTAGTGTTTACAATGTCTCTGATTTCATGTGCACAATGGGAGGCAGTCTCCACATCCACGTTGTGTGTGCATGGACTTTGATGTTGTGCGTGTGTGTGTCACAGACGTCCATGTCTGTCCTGCAGTGGCAAGTGGGACCACTACCTGTGGGGGTCATGGTTGTTTTGCTGTGGTGTATACCTGATACTCCATGTAATGCCAGTGTCCATGTGGCAATACAGGGTCCCTGGGAATGTACCTGTCGTTGAGCTGTGATGCCTGGGGCACATCTGTCCTCACATGTCACTGTGGGGAGTGATTGTGACACGGCAGCAGGAGATGGGAACTGTGACACGGCCTCATGATATCCAATGGGCCAACCTGGGACTTATTGATGCCACTTGTTGAACCGTGATGACAGATGTTGGCCATGTATGTACCATACATGTCCTTACGGAACTGCACACTTCATGTAGTTGTGCCTCATGATGATGTATGTTGTGATATTGAGTGTGTTCAATGCCGCATATGTGGGGTGACTGACAATCTTGCTTTCTTCTCCTCTGCACTGCAGGGCTCCTGCTGTCCATCGACCATTCCCAGACCTGGCAACGATGGTGGAACGGGACAGCATCCGGCGGTACCGCTTCACCAGGCAGCTGATTGAGGATTTGGCAGTGCAGTTGGCCCCACATTTGCAGCCTGGCCGGCCGTATCCTACAGCGCTGACCCCCAAGGTGAAGGTGATGGCAGCCCTACACTTCTTTGCCACCGGTACCTTCCAACATACTGTGGCGACTGCTGGTGGGATGTCACAGACCATGTTGAGCCGTGTGCTCCGCGATGTTTTGGAGGCAATGTTGCTATTCCTGAACCGGTACATCTATTTCCCTAGACTGCAACGACTCACTGACGTGAAGAGTGACTTCTATGCCCTGGGGAGGATGCCGCATGTCATTGGCTCCATTGATGGGACACATGTGGCTTTGGTACCACCACAGGCCCAGGAGCAGGCCTACCGTAACCGCAAGCACTACCACTCGGTCAATGCACTGGTGGTGTGTCTTGCGGATATGACCATCACACACGTGTGTGCCCGTTTCCCTGGTTCAGCACACGATGCCTTTGTGATGAGGAGTAGTCGCATCCCCAGGATGATGGCACAGATGCAGAACCAGCGTGCCTGGCTTGTCGGTGTGTACTGACTTTGTGCCATTGTGTGTGATCTGATCTGTAGTATTCCGCCCACTTTTCCAAGTCAGCTAATGTGCACTTGTCTGTCCGTAGGTGACTCGGGATACCCCAACATGCCGTGGTTGCTGACACCCCTCAGGAACCCTGTGACACCAGCCCAGATGCGCTACAATGAGGCACATGGTCGGACCAGGAGAGTGATTGAGCGGACATTTGGTCTCCTGAAGAGCCGCTTCCGCTGCCTGGACAAGACAGGAGGGTCCCTCCCATATGCCCCAGCGAAAGTGTGCAAGATTATCATCGTCTGCTGCATGCTCCACAACCTGGCAGTGCGGAAGGAGTTGCCTCTCATCCAGGATGACAATGACCAACATCCGCCACCTGTGGAGGATCCTGGCCTGGACCACGATGCCAGTGATGATGATGATGATGAGGGTGATGTCCGCACACAGCTCATCACCAACTTCTTTAGCTGAATGTGAGTATCCTGAGGTGTCATGTCAATGATGTGAGTTGGCATGATATGTGTAGGTGGTGCTCTGGTGCTGTTGGAGTGTGTCCATGGGCTACTTGACTGGATGTGTGTAGCGATGTGTGCTTACAGGTGGTCTGTACTCCCCAACAGTGTTGACATGCTAACTTGGTTCTGGGTGGGTATCTTGTAACATGTATTGTGCATGAGTTTTGCTGTTCTGTCCTGTTCTCCATTGCTTTTGACTGTGTGTCATTTCTGTCCTTCACAGGGTACTTTCAGATTCGTTTGGTCAACTGTGTCCACCGACGACGTGATTGTACTTCCAGGGTGGTAGCTGTTGTGTCCCTACAGGTGATGTGCGCAACACCCATGGACTTCCTTCCTTCTACAGTTGTTGACTGTGTGCCCGCTGCCAGGTGGGATTACCTTGCATCTGTAGTGGTTACGACATGTTGCAACTGTGTAATAAACCTGTGCTTCACTTTGTGATGTGCGTTGTCTGTGGTCACACATTTGACTGCCATTTGCTTACTGCACCTGTGGGCTACTTGACTACAACTGGGAATAGGTGTGGTGTCTGTGCATTGCACCGTCTTCCCTGGCAACATCAGTGTAGGCAATGAGTCAGATGGCCTAGGTGTGTATGTGTTGTGTAGCCCTGGTGGTGTGTCTCCCTCATATGTGTCACGTTGCCTTTACTCACATGCCTGTGTTGTACTTGCTGTTGCAGTTCGCATACACAGTGTAATTTTGCAGTTCATCATCCCCATGACAGCACCCACGTTGGAATCACAACAGAGGCAAGTATGGTGTATTAGTGTGTTTATTGTGATACATTTGTGTGAATAGTGCATAGGATGGTTAGTGCTGTACATATATCTTGCAATCAGAAGTTCCTAGGTGAATTGAAAGTCCTGGTAGACAAAATCCCCAGTATCGGGGCCACAGTTGTCTGAGACATTGGTCCAACTTGTACTCCCCATGTAATGTGTGGGAGTTGTGTTGCCGTCAACAGGGTGAACAGTTTGTGCACAAAGGTGAACATCCAGAACAGGTTCAGGCTTCCTGGGAGTTGCACTTGGCCATCGGCCTCTCACTTGCCCCTCCTCGGACGACCCCTCTTCTTTGGGGGGGCCCCTCAAGTACAGGCTGCTGCGGTGCAGGGGACTCTCCGCCAGAGTCATCCTCCCTCCCTGTGGCAGTTGCAGTTTGTTCAGCACCAGATGTTGTTGGCACACAGGGAGGTGTAGACTGGTTGTTGTTCATCTGGCGGAGGCATTGTAAAATGTCCCTGTGCACCGCCGTCATCTCTTGCAGTGCGTCCCACTTGGACTCCACGCGGGACATGTGTGAGTCCAAGCGGGCATGATGGGCAGCCTGCTGCTGTTTCATGTCTCTGAGGAGCCCCACTACCTGGCTGAGATCTCCGGTGCTGGACTGGTACGCATCGGCTATGCGTACCAGTTGTGGGTCATCATGCACACCAGCAACCTCTGCAAGCAGCGACCTCTGTCTCCCACCCCTCGCACCACCCCTGCCGACATGTGCAGTGCGTGCAGTGGCACGCACAGATGACCCTGGTCCCCCTTGGGGGTTGGTGGTGGTGGTGGTGTCCATGGCCCCACGTTGGTCCAGGATCCCTGTGCTGGTGTTGCTCCTTGTTCTGTCCATGTCGGCAGGGATGGTATTTGTGGTGACAGTCGTTGGAGGGGTGGGTGCAGGGGGTGCAGCTGGTGGTCCTGCTGGTGCTGCAGCTGGTGGTCCTGCTGGTGCTGCATGTTGACATGCACCGGATGTGCCAGGTTGGTCTTCTTCGTCCGAGGAGGGCAGAGGCTGTACGACACCAGTGAGCTCCGCATCCTCTTGAGCCTGGGACTGGGACTCCTCAGCGTCTGCTGCTGTGTCCCCATCATCACCTGTTTTTGGGAGACACACACAATGTATGTTAAGTTTCTGCAGGCATCAATGGTTGACACACCTGACAGTTGTGACTGTGCCTCTGGGTGCGGGCCTGTACATTGCATTGTCCTAAGTCGTCACAGTCAGGGGTTGATATTGGTGTAGCACATTGTCCTGCATTATTTGGGCATTTCTATGTATTTGTTGGGGTGTGAACATGGTCTGCATTGGTTGTATTTGGTTGACAGCCGGCCCTCCTTCCCACCCAGCCAGTCAGTTATCCCACCATGGACTGTGCTTGCATTGCAGGGAGTGGAAGTTGTCTCTCAGGATGTCAGTCAGTGGTGTCCTGCTGTTGGTTGTTGCACAGTTGCCAGCAGGGCCTTGTGCTCCCCACAGCAGTAGCCAGTGTCAGCCATCTTGTCAGTCCTTATCCACTCCCTGTGATGTGAGCATGGTTCAGGGTGGTGTTGATGGGACAGTTGTGGGGGTGAGCTATGTCTGTGACTATGACTCCCATCATGCTATTGCCTCCACCCCACTTCCCAGCATTCCCATACTTACTTGCTTTTGTGGGGAGTTCAGTGTGTGTGGGTGTGAGAGCAATGGCAAGATGGCTGACATTGGTGTCCTGCTGTTGGTTGGTGTGCAGTTCCCAGCATGCCCTTGTGCTCCCCACAGCAGTAGCCAGTGTCAGCCATCTTGTCAGTCCTTATCCACTCCCTGTGATGTGAGCATGGTTCAGGGTGGTGTTGATGGGACAGTTGTGGGGGTGAGCTATGTCTGTGACTATGACTCCCATCATGCTATTGCCTCCACCCCACTTGCCAGCATTCCCATACTTACTTGCTTTTGTGGGGAGTTCAGTGTGTGTGGGTGTGAGAGCAATGGCAAGATGGCTGACAGTGGTGTCCTGCTGTTGGTTGGTGTGCAGTTCCCAGCATGCCCTTGTGCTCCCCACGACACAGCAACAGTGTCAGACATCTTTGATGGGCCTTTCCACTCTCTGTGGGATGTGACATGCGTGAGTGTGAGCTTGCTGGGCCATGTGGTGGGGGATGTAGAGCTGTGCCTACGACTCCCATCATGCTATTGCCTCCACCCCCTTCCCAGCATGCCCATGCTTCCTTCCTTTTGACTCTGCTTCCCTGTGGGGTGGGCTGCCTGTGCTGACAGGATGGCTGGGAGTGTTGTCCTGGCAGTTGTTTGGCTAAAAGTCCCAGGAGTGTCCCTGTGCTTCACACAACATTACCCAGGGTGGTGGTTCTTTGTGGGATCTTGAGTTAGGATGTGAGGCATTGCATTCTCCCAGGTGGGTTCTGTGGAGTTTGTGTTGAGGGGGTGTGAGGGGAGGTGCTTGTGACTATGGTCAGTGCTGCGAGTCCTCCTTCCCACCCAGCCAGATATCCCACCATGGAACGTGCTTCCATTGCAGGGAGTGGAAGTTGTCTCTCAGGATGTCAGGCAGTGGTGTTGTGCTGTTTGTTGGTGCACAGTTCCCAGCAGGGCCTTGTGCTCCCCACAGCAGTAGCCAGTGTCAGCCATCTTGTGAGTCCTTATCCACTCCCTGTGATGTGAGCATGGTTCAGGGTGGTGTTGATGGGCCAGTTGTGAGGCTGAGCGATATCTGTGCCTGCTACTCCCATCATGCTATTGCCTCCACCCCCCTTCCCAGCATGCCCATGCTTCCTTCCTTTTGACTCTGCTTCCCTGTGGGGTGGGCTGCCTGTGCTGACAGGATGGCTGGGAGTGTTGTCCTGGCAGTTGTTTGGCTAAAAGTCCCAAGAGTGTCCCTGTGCTTCACACTACATTACCCAGGGTGGAGGTTCTTTGTGGGATCTTGAGTTAGGATGTGAGGCATTGCATTCTCCCAGGTGGGTTCTGTGGAGTTTGTGTTGAGGGGGTGTGAGGGGAGGTGCTTGTGACTATGGTCAGTGCTGCGAGTCCTCCTTCCCACCCAGCCAGATATCCCACCATGGAACGTGCTTCCATTGCAGGGAGTGGAAGTTGTCTCTCAGGATGTCAGGCAGTGGTGTTGTGCTGTTTGTTGGTGCACAGTTCCCAGCAGGGCCTTGTGCTCCCCACAGCAGTAGCCAGTGCCAGCCATCTTGTGAGTCCTTATCCACTCCCTGTGATGTGAGCATGGTTCAGGGTGGTGTTGATGGGCCAGTTGTGAGGCTGAGCGATATCTGTGCCTACTACTCCCATCATGCTATTGCCTCCACCCCCTTCCCAGCATGCCCATGCTTCCTTCCTTTTGACTCTGCTTCCCTGTGGGGTGGGCTGCCTGTGCTGACAGGATGGCTGGGAGTGTTGTCCTGGCAGTTGTTTGGCTAAAAGTCCCAAGAGTGTCCCTGTGCTTCACACTACATTACCCAGGGTGGAGGTTCTTTGTGGGATCTTGAGTTAGGATGTGAGGCATTGCATTATCCCAGGTGGGTTCTGTGGAGTTTGTGTTGAGTGGGGGGTGTGAGGGGAGGTGCTTATGACTATGGTTAGTGCTGCGAGTCCTCCTTCCCACCCAGCCAGATATCCCACCATGGAACGTGCTTCCATTGCAGGGAGTGGAAGTTGTCTCTCAGGATGTCAGGCAGTGGTGTTGTGCTGTTTGTTGGTGCACAGTTCCCAGCAGGGCCTTGTGCTCCCCACAGCAGTGGCCAGTGTCAGCCATCTTGTCAGTCCTTATCCACTCCCTGTGATGTGAGCATGGTTCAGGGTGGTGTTGATGGGACAGTTGTGGGGGTGAGCAATATGTGTGACTACGACTCCCATGATGCTATTGGCTACACTGACTTGCCCAGCATACACAGAATTCCTTCCTTTGAGTGGTCTTCACTGTGTGTTGGTGTTGTAGTGGTGGCTACATGTCTGGATGTGTTTGTTAGTTCTATTTGTGCCACTGCCTAGCTGTAGTTGTAGTTGTGTTTGTACATGTGATGACACAGTTAAATGTAACTTTGAGATGGCATGTGTTGTGTTTATCTGACTGACATACACATTTTGGGATGATTCTGTTCTGGTTGCTGTGTAATTGCTATGAGTGCATGGTTTGACTCTCCCCTTGACAGTGATGTGTGTGTGTATTGTGGCAGAATATTGTGTACATTTGTTGTGTACTCACCAGGCTCTGGGATGTTCTCTAGTCCATAGACGCTCACTGGCGGAAGGATGGCCCGCACCTTCTCCTCCCAGGGCCTGAGGTATACTGGCTTGGCAGGAGGGCCACTGCCGGTGTATTGGCTGAGGAGGTAGTCCTTCTTGAGCAGCTCCCGTACCCTCCTGCGCACGTCATACCACCTGTTCTGGATGTCAGTCTTTGTGCGCAGACATGGTGATTGTGCGTTCACCCTGTTGATGATCCTCTCCCACATCTTGGTTTTCTGGGAGATGGGGGTCTGTTGGACCAGTGTGCCAAACAGCTGTGGCTCTACCCTGAGGATCTCGTCTACCAGGACTTCCAATTCACAATCTAGGAACTTGTGATTCTTCTTGGGGGGCATGGTGATGGGTGGTGATGGTGAGTGATGTTTGTGTTGGTGTGCAGGTGAGGGTGTGTGGGTGTGTGTTTTGCTGGGTGTATGTGAGGTAGCTATTTGTTGGTGTGCTGATGGTGTGTGGCTTGTGTGAGGGATGAGCTGTGGGTGTGTGGTTGCTGTCTGTTGCGTGCTGGCAGTTGAATGGCATTTGCAAAGGATCATGGTTGGGATTTGTGTCCTTTATATGGGTGGAGTTGTGGGTGTGTCTTTGTTCTCTGTCCCCACCCCCCAGTATTTATTGGCTTTGTAATTGCTTGTTTGGCCTTTTTTGTGTATTTTTCCTTAGTACTTTTTGTGCATGTTGGAAACGTTCTTGTGACCGAGTCGGACCCTGCATTTGTCTCGTACGGTCTTCTCCGTTTCGTTCACGCTGTGTTTGTGCAGTTTTCTATGCTGTGTTCGCGTCGGTCGCGGTGTTTTGTGTTACTTCGGCTCGGTTTGGTATGCGTGTCGGTCGTACGGCTTGTCCTCCGTTCGACTCGGTCGTGGTTTTCGCGCCTTGCATCGTACTTAGCGGTTTGGAGTTCGCGTGTACGTTTCGGTTGGATTTGTTCCGGGTGCGTGTCGGTCGGTTCGATTCGCGTGTTTTTCCGGCCGGATTGCTGTTTTCCGTGCGGCTCGGTCGTTCGGCTTGGGTTCGGTACGTGTCGGTCGGATTTTGCACGCCTTGCATCGTACTTGGCGTGTCGGGCGCCTCAGGTACGTGTCGGTCGGAATAAATTCCGGCTCCGAGTCGGTCGGTGCTTTTTCCGGCCCGAATCGGAATCGACCCCTTAGTATTTCCTGGATTTGTTTCCTGATGGCAAACAAGCAAAAGCAATCCTGCATGAAGTTGAGAGGACCTCCTAAGCGATAATGAAATCAGAAATGGACGTAGCATTGACAGGGTTCAGGCAATTGTGTGGGTCTGCAGTGTTGTACGAAAGTCTGGCTATGTTCCACATCGTTTAGACCAAAAGTTGAATGCAGAATGCTCAATATGACTTCTGTTGAAGGAGAATCCTTGCCAAGTAAGTAGACAAAGCTTTCCAATTCATAAAGTCTGCAAGATCACTGGGAGTTCTGTAACACAGCAGCCATTTTGTGGCACCCAAGGTAGAGGCCAGACCTTGTATAGAGGGTGGACCTCAAGCATATGAACACTAAGCGTATCAGATACCACAACAAACTTATCCCCAACAGAACTCCCAACTGCAATACAGGGCCCCACCTCCAGTGGCCTATTAGAAGTAACCAACATGTCAGAAAGGTGGTAATCAATCCCAATTGCAAGACAACTCCAGAAGTCACTGACTGTTTTCAGGTTCTGGCCCCACCCCATCATCAACAGGGATCAGTGTTTGGGCGTGTGGGTTCAGCTTGCTACAAAGAATGGAGCACCATCACAAAGGACCAGAGGGTCCTAGATTTAGGGAAGTACTTTAGACATACTCTATAATTCATCCAGGCCATTGCCTTCCCAACCTCACAAAACTGGTTGTATGACACTATTTCCCAATCCAAACGTGTGAATACCCTTACGTCTGATTTTTTAAATTCAAATTACCTTCATTTCAGACTAATAGGATTAAGTACAATAATTTCAGATTCCATCATTACATTTTTTAAAATAAATACTTAAATCAATGCCTTATCTTCTTTTTTAAATGTATAAATATTTTAGTGTAGCCCTATCCATGTATGCATGTAAATGGTATTTCTATAGTGCAAACCTAGCCAAAAGGCAGCGGAGCGTCATACATTGTCAAAGACAAGCATAAATCAACAATTAAGAAGAGAGAAAGCTGGGGTGTGGATGTTAATGCATTATTCTTTAAAGAGGAGAGTTTACAATTCATTTCTAGATTGGAGCAATGTTGGGGCTGTCTTGATGTATTAGGGATGCTGTTCCAGATCCTGGGTATATAGCTGGAGAAGACCTGTTCTGTTATTTTTCGTTATTACACTTCTTAGACTAAAGTCTAATGGTGTCCTTGCTGCGGGTTCGCCGAGATCCACCAGAGATGGTGAGCTTGTCTGCCAGCTAAAAATGATACAGCTGGCTTTGAAGCTAGTGCTGCCCGGCAAGAGGAACAAATGGAATTCCATCAGGATGGGGGGGTAACGCGATCATATGTTTCAGGCCACGGGTGAATGTAAAACACCCTATATGAGTGAGATAGACAGACAGACAGACTTACAGACTTACAGATAGATAGATAGATAGATAGATAGATAGATAGATAGATAGATAGATAGATAAAAACATAGGTAAAGTGCAATTCTGTGTCAGGACCAGAGGCGAGGATTGTGTTTAAACACCCTTCACTTTATTCCATAGGACAGAACTAACTTTCCCAGCAGTGCTCAGGAAAAGGCAGAATGCAAAATACAACCAAAGTCCACGACATAATTCTTTATCTTGCACCGTCACATCCTGATTCTCCTCTTTCTTCGTTGCTCCCGCAGCTGTCAGAGAAGTCTCTGTTGTTTTCCTATTGTACTCTGCTATTTACAGTTAGTGAAGGTGTTAAATTAATTTTGCCTTCTTCGGTTTCTACTGTGTGACTTGTCTCTTGTAGATGGGGCACGCGGGAACACTCATCGCGCCCCTGGTAGTTCAATTGCGTGAGGTGCCATTTTTAGTCTGGCCCACCGACTGATAGGGGTGCAAAGCCAGGCACACGCTCAGTCAAACGCTCTACTCCTCATTGTCAGCATGTTTTCTCTATTCCACGTCCGCTCAGCAGAGAAAGCGTGTCAGGCTGTGGAGCCGCCAGAGCCCTGCCTTGCTGCCTGGAGTCTGACACCCACGGAAGTCTGTAATCCAGCACGAGTTACTATAAATTTCATTCATTGGGGACACCAACCCAGGCCTCGATCTTTTTGTGCATCATACCCTTGTGAACTGTAGGGTGCACTGTATCCCTAGAGCCTACAATGCCCTCTATTGAGCCCATCTTGGTCTCCCAATATACTGTCACCCAGCCCCAACAGACATTAAAAAATGTATCAATCTGATGACTCCTACGTGGAGGAAGAATCTGTCGCATTCCTACCTCGGGATGAAGACTTTACTGAAGTGGTGGGCACCTCAATAAATAGGGTGGTCACTGCCGACATGGCACCTCTTGAGAAGAAAGTTATGCAACATGCATGCAGTTGCCCCAAACTCATCCCCTTTGGGAGGGAGGACCTATGGAGACCTTTGGTCACACTACCTCAAGGTCCCTCGGATGGCATACTGGCTGAGGCGACGCAAAAAAGGAAACATCAAGGGCTGGGCATTGATGCATTTGACAGGCTGAAAAAAAGCTTTTTGACCCTTAACTCTATCCCCATGGCAGTCCCCCTACCTTCAGGTAAGCTGCCATTGAGCGGTAACACCCCATACCAGAAGAGCTGCAAACCTTAGACACCCTAGACAGGGAAGAACTCCCACTCTGATTCTGATGTGGACTGAGACCCCTCTAGACCATGGCACCCTTCCCCAGATCCTAAGGAGCTGTGTATTGACACAAGCAATGGTGAAGGTGACACTGGTTATTTGTCTGAAATGCTTAATCCTGAAGATATCCTAAACTATATATTTCAGAGTAGGCACCCCGCTGATAAGGTGGCATAGTACGCAGCCAGCCCCCTTTGAAAACCTCTTGATAAGGAAGTCTGGAACTGTCCTAGGGCGGTGTGTCTCCGACCTACACTTGAGAATAAGGTTGCCTTTACCCCGGTAATAGACACAAAAATGAAAAATGACAGTTTCTGCATCAAATATGTACATGCTCCCTAGAAGGGTACTGACTGCTCCTGACATTTCTGCCAGGATAAGCTTCTCCACCTGGCACGTCCCCCAACCATACCAGATACAGCAGGGGAGGCCAGAGAGTCTGAATCTGTGATTTCCCCAGATATTCTCTGTAGATGGGCCCAATGTGTGGTAATCTTTTTTTTAAATGCTAACTGCGCTATTTCTGCAGAGAGATGCTGCTCCCTCTTGATTGAAGTCAACCCCAAGCCAGGCGATCTAGCCCAACCAGAAGCGGGTCCAGAGACTCAGGGGTGTCTCTCCAGGGTACCCTTTGTACAGGAATTTGGGAAATTTGTA
The DNA here is from genome assembly GCA_963921515.1 of Calotriton arnoldi. NCBI lineage: Eukaryota > Metazoa > Chordata > Amphibia > Caudata > Salamandridae > Calotriton > Calotriton arnoldi. The sequence goes on along the minus strand of CAWUFW010016156.1, from coordinate 187,960 downwards.
GCGCCTTTCACCTCCCTTGATAAAGCCCAGCAGTCAATTAAAAAGATTTTCGCCCCAAAAGATTTCTTCGGGGCTGGTCGTGGTGGAGGGCGCATGGCCAGCCACTTTCAATCCCAAGCCCCCAGCAGAGGTCAAGGCTTTAGATATGGTCAATGGCAAGACCAGTTTAGCTTTAGTGTTTTCTTCCCCTCCTGAACGTAGAGGGAAGGCTGGCACAATTCGTACACAGCTGGCGCGCTCTCATATCGGACGCTTGGGTTATCTTATCAGTCATTGTCTTCCATATAGAATTCTATGGGTTCACCTACCACGAAAGCCATCCACCCCTCTAGTTTTTCCCCCCCAGGGTCAACAGCTCAAAGCAACATTTCAGAACTCCTTCAAAAGAATCCAATAGGAGAAAATACTATCTCAAAGGCTTTGTGAGCAACCAGGGCCGGTCCAAGGATTTGTGGGGCCCCGGGCGGAATAGGAACATGTGAGGCCCCTATAATTTGCATAAAAATTAACCGTACAGGAAGTGACATCATAGGAGGTAATATCAATTGGCCATTAATTATATGGCATTGTTTGAAGCCGCTTTGCAAGACGCTACTTACCTAGTTTGGATATCAGTAAAATGGTTAAAATTAGCATCAATAATCCTAATAAAATACGTAAATATATTTTAAATCTCTAATGAGTGGAAATATATTAAATGAATCGAACTTAGTTATTGTTCTCTTGAATGGGATGAATGAAAATGATATGCAAACCGGGCATCCTGGCACTAAGAGATGTCCAATGGAGAGGTGCAAACCGTACCAAAGTGGAGAAAGAACAGTTTTAAGTGTTTTTACAAAGATTGGAGTCACACCGTAGCTCAAGAGGGAGAGAGTTCCAGTCCTGCACAACTAGAAAGGAGAAGGATTTGCCTCCAATCAGGGCTATCAAAATTTTGGATGGCACAGAGTATAGGATTCTGGAATGAACAGTACGGAGTGCTGTAAAAAGAGAGAACCTTTTTAATGCAGTGCACAATGACAAATGGATAGTGCCTTGCAGATAGAGGGATGTCGGACCAAAAACCCAGCAGACAGCAGAAAGGTGAGAAGAAATGGCATGGCGATGCAGCCATCTCAGATGAGAATCCTAGCACTGTTCTGAATGAATTGAAGGGTACCGAATACTAAAAGGCGGGAAGCCCAAGAGAGAGGGCATTTGCATAATCTAGTGAGAAGATAATTGACTGCACAACAGGGAGAAACGGGATGATTTTGTGTTGCTTATGAATGTAGTAAAAGCAAGTGGATGAAACGTGGTTAATCTGTTCCGAAAAAAAAGAGAAGATGCTGGAAAATGAATCCAAGATTTTTTTGCTAACTCCGCCAATGTAGGCAATTGACCCAGCTCCACCAGCCACACCATATGGTATGCAATCCTTTAAAAATGAGAACCCTTGAATTTGTCTTCATTCAGAAATCAACTGCTAGCATACAAGTCCAAACATATTCTTGGGCAAAGACCAGATTGCCACTGTGGGAAATGATGTTTGGGTATCAATATGCGCAAGATATCAGCAAGAAACCAAAGGACTGTATGAGTAAGGCTAACTGGGAATGATATAGATTGAACAGCGGAGATCCAATAAATTTCACAAGTCAGAGTTTTAGTACATAATAGAAATAGGTGGCGAGTGGATTGTTTCAGATTTCCCAAATCGGACAGAGGTAACCCACACTAGGGGAATACCTTAAATTCCAGGTTGTACTAGTTGATTTATAAGCACTGGCTGGGAAATAGTGTCAAGTGTGGCACTAAGATTTAATAATATTAAGGCTGCTCTAACTCCATGATTAAGAGTCAGCCACAAATCATCTGACACAGCACAAACGCTACTTCAAACTCCTAGAGTAGTCAGAAGCCAACCAGCACATTGTCAATGAGTAAATTACGTTTTATGAAAGAGATTTGGATGTGGACTTCTTTTTTCTAGGATTCAACTTTCTCTTTCTGCCCATCTAACTTCCACCTCTCCCACTTGTCTCACCCCGCCCAACCTCTTACATCTTTTAGTGATCCTGCTTTCTTCCATCCACTTCTCACCAATACTTCTCTCTCTACTCTGCTTATGTTCCCTTGCTGGTTCTGTCTCTCTTATGCCCACACATCGTATCCATACACTCCCCTTCAACTCTCATCCCTCCCCCAGTCTCATAACTTCTTTCCTTGTATTGTTTCATTTACATCCACCTCTCCCCTTCCATCCTCCTGGAGCATCTTATCTTTCCTTGTTGATGCTGACCCTTTTAATACCACCTCCCCCTCAATGCTCTACTCTTTTTCTCATCTTTCCCTCAGTTTTCTGTGATTGAATCCAGAAATATAACACAACTGACTTACCCCTAAAAACAGCCAGGAGTATTGGTTTTGTCAATGGTTGTTAGCTGTTTAAGATAAATGAGTAACAACAATAAATTATTTTATGTTCACCCTGTCACTGTTTTGACCAATGAGCACCTCCTTCACACTCATTTGCACAGAATCACAGCTGCAACTAGAATACAGGACCGTTGCTCTGTTTGCGCGGCAGAGAGGCCACATATTGAATGATCATGTATTCTGGACACCTTTTTGACCCACAGACAGGCACAGTGAGAAAGTTGTACTGCCTACAGCCTCAACTCCAAAGCGCTCAACTGTAGCCTGGAGGCGACTCAGTACAAAGTGTGCACCATACAAGAGTAATATGCTGTGAAATGAAATACAGAAACACACATACTGGAAATAGCTAACACTCTTGGGGAGTGCAATATTAAGTAAATAAAGCATGTGAAATTTAAACAGGAGCTAAATTGCTGCCATGGATTACCCTAACAGGCAGCGTGAGACTGGGGCAGAAAATAGGCCCTGGCACCAAAATAAAAGTGGCCCCCATTAGTGAATTAGTTAGGTAGAAAAGTGTTCCATGTTTGCAAATTAGGGCAGTTTTTAACTTGTAAAGACATGCTGTATACATTTTTTGTAAGGTATGGAAGACTGCATAGATTTGATTTTGCTGCAGGTAATGTTTGTTTTAATATCATGAAAATCAACAGTAAAAATTGGCTCACCTGACCATAAAGCAGGCCAACAAACAGCCCAAAAAACGGCCCACATACTTACCAGACAGATTAGACCATCACGCACTGCCCGATTGTCCTTTAGGCCAGTCCAACCTGGCTAACGTGTTATACATTTATTGTGCAGTCACTGGATCATTGTTTTTGCAGCTAAAGTTAAAGACATGAATATGGGGCCCGATAGGAGCCCTTTTCAATGTCCGTTTTTATTTACCACCGGGTCTAAGACTCGAGGGGCCCAGCACACTTAAAGCCCTGCTCCAGCCACTTTTAGGTGCTGATTCTGCTCCTCTGCGTGCACCTCTCGTCTCCCTGCCATACTCACACCTATCTGCTCTCCCCCTCCTCTCACTCTATTCCGTTTGTCTTATCCCTTTGATTCACCGCTCTGCTCCCTTTCCCCCTCATCCTATGTGAGCAGTTTCCCTTGTGATGCACCGACATTCTATCTTTTGTTGGGCGCCCTGCAGGATATCCTGCTTTTCATTCATACAAGGGCGGGGTGCACTTCACAGTAAGGGCTCTTTAAGTAACTGTCTAATTGCTGCTATCCTCATGCAGATGCAGCGATTAGGCCCTGCGAGAGGGGCCAGCTAGGGAAATTGACAATTGAAAAAATAGAAACTCTTAGGGGGCACCCTGGACCTCGAAACTTTGGAATCTTTAAAAGTGCGAGGCCCCATGGCTGCAAGCAGGCGTGGGGCCCTGGGCAGCTGCCCACGCTGCCCATGCCTAGCGCCGGCCCTGTGAGCAACCTCTTCCAGGTAGAGAAGAGAGATGGGGTCCATCAACCAGTCATAAACGCCAGAGTTCAGCGAATGGCTGGAATTCTGGCAGTTCAAGACGGAAGGAATCCACCTTTTAAGGGGTATCCTCGGGAAACTGGACGGGACAGTAAGATTTCACCTAACAGACGCCTAGCTTACCGTTCCCATTTTTCCTCCCCACCGCAGATTCCTGCAGTTTATTTGGGAGCACCAGATTTATGAGTTTACCAAACTCACTTTTGACCTTTGACCGGCTCTGTGGTGTTTCACAAAAATACTCTTTCAGGCGACGGAATAGCTGAGATTGAGAAGCATGCACATCATAGTATATCTGGATGATATCCTTATCATGGGTCAACGCCCGAAGATCCTCACAAAGAATCTGCAAATGGCAATCAACCTTCTCGGGAGCCTAGGGTTTGTCATGAACGAGGCAAAATCAGTCAACGCCAACATGCAACATTTTATTCCTGGTGTTCGTTACAGACTCCCAGAAAACCACTCTAAGCCTTCAGCAAGGTGGCACAGATACACGCCGAAATCCGCAAAATATTGTCCAAGTCACATACATCACTGCATCAGATTGCTCACCTTGTGGGTCTCTTGTCCTCATCCATCCAGGTGATCTTCCCTGGCCCTCTGCACTACATAACATTCCAGAGATTGAAAGCTTTCCACCTCTAGAGAGGATTAACTCATTCAGATCGGTGCTGCTGCCTTTGTATTCAAGAGAGGAAATTCAATTTTGGTTCACCCACATGAAAGCAGGGAATGGGAGGGCGAAATATGGGTCCAATCCAAAGCTCATCACAGAGTAGGAATCTAGCAGATGCGGCTGGGGCACACAATGTGGTTGCTCCTCCACAGGCAGAAATGGTGATTTCAAGGACTTTTAATGTACATCAATTGCCCTGAGCTAGTGGCAGGCTCTTTCTGAGTTCAGTGTTGGACCAAGTATCAAGCTCAATGCTGTGTTTCTTCCAGGCATATCGAACAATGTGGCAGATTGGCAATCCAGGCATTTTCAGGATAAAACTCTGTGGAAGCGGAACCCCGTCACATTTGACAAAATCTCAGACAGATGGGGCCACTTCACAATGGCCCCCTTTGCATCTCAACTGGACTTGCAGCTCCAACAATACTTCAGTTAGAGATCATACCTGGAGGCGTCGCCAACAGATACGCTCCTGCAGGACTGGAGTCAGGAACTCAGATACCCATTCCCACCTTTCTTAATGATTATGAGGTTGTCAGCCTAAGTGAGAAGGCAAAAGGCGGACATTGTTTTAGTGACCCCAGGTCTGGTATCCATTTCTGATAGAATTTTCTTGCGATTCTCAAATTTGTCTTCCCCAGTTTCCAGATATTCTGTTTGATCTGAGGGTGAAGGTTCATCACCTAGTGCAGGAGGACATCCTACATCTCATGGTGTGAAGGATTAACGGGAATGCTGGAAAACTCCTGAATTATCAAACAGGTTGAAGAACTCAGCAAGGTACAGATCAGCTTGACTGATGGGTGGATTGCTGTCTGCAGAGGGACTTGGATCCCACGGTGTCCTGAACTTCCTGTTGTCCCTCGCTTCAATAGGATTGGTTTACAGGTCAGTAAACACCTTTCGTTCTACCATTCCTTGCAGACAAACCTCAATTGTTGGGGAACACCCCTTGGTTAGGACATTTTTGCAGGCTATACGCTTGTCTCTCCAACTGGAACCTAGATACTCAAACTGTTGGGACATGAATAAGGTCTTGAATTTGCTCTCATCTTGGCAGAGCAACCAGTAACTATCCAGGACATAACAATCAGTTAAGTTAACTACGCTCTTATTTCTTATCACATGCAGAAGAGTTTCAGACATCAGTGTGCTAGAGATTACAGGTAGAGTATTTACTGCTGAAGATGTTACTAGGTCAATATATTGCCTGCCATTTGATGGTAGCCCACAGGTATGTGTGGTGCAATGCATAAAGGCATATGAGGTCATGACGGAGAACATTCGTACTTCGGGGGAGAGACAACTGCTAATCTTTATTAGAGAACCCAATAAGGAAGTCTCTCCACCCACCAATGTTAGATGGGTGTGGTGGGTCATAAAGGAGGCAGGTATCGATTCAAACCAATTTGGGGCACATTCTGTCAGAGGGACTATGGCTTTGAAAGCTTTTTCCTTGGGTGCACACCTTGAAGATATTCTGAATGCGGGGGAGTGGTCCTCTGATTCCACCTTCAAGAGGTTTTATTTCAAACCAGTCATGGATATGGCTATGCTGGTGGTGAGCAAGCTGTAAATTAGCATAATCCTCACCTCCGGGCCTGACATAGAATGAAACATTTCCTAGGTAGTGTGAAGGAAAGTTTCAATTCCATTAAGGACATGGAGGTGAGGATTATCCCACCATTTTGATTAAGTCCAATCAATATCCCCCACCCTCCCAGTGGAACTGTACAACATATTGATATTATTTGGAAGGTCTAGAATTGCCTATGTGCAGAGTTATTTGTGATATTTTCTATTGCTTATTGTCAATGGTTCTCCTAACCAGTGGTTGTTAGCTTGATTCTCATGCTTCTGGGATTATACTAATGTCTTTAGCTAATAATTTCTCAGTTGGTTTACTGGTTGCAAAACATTGTGCTGAGAATGTAAGCAGGACAGTGTAAGTAAAACTACAGTTCTTGGTGTTCATAGCTAATGATAACAAACAGGATTAAATGGACTTGTGGCGTGGCTTTGGTTGCACGAAGAAAGAAAACGACCAGGACATGATGGTGCAAGATAAAGAATTATGTTGTGGACTCTGACTGGTTAGATTTGATTCTGCCTTTTCCCAAGCACTGCTGGGAAAGATAGATCTGTGTTATGGTACCAGGCTGCTGGAGAATAAAGTGATGGACGTTAGCATAATCCTTGCTTCCGTGTACTTAACAGTATTGAAACTTTCCTTTACGCTAGCTAGGAAATCTTTCATTATGGTCACACAAAAAAATTCTACAAACTGAAATTCAGCAGTTGCAGTTCAGTAAACTAACATAACAGGCACCCCCAGCATATTAAGTCACTCAAGACATGTTAAATGACATCATAGTTGGCGTCACTTATGACATCATTGATGACATCACTGGTGTTACCATCCATTATACTGCTGTTCATGTTACTCTACAACCCAAACAAAGTTTTAAAAAATAAAGTAGGAAACATGGGTCTATGGTTATATAGAGATTAGGATTACTATCTGTACAGGGATGGGTTCACCTACTGGGCATAGACAAGTCGTTAGAGGCAAATCTTGCTGAACATAGTGAGGACCATACACTGCAGGCATTGCCTACCCGGAAACATTTGGGCACAGGTAGTAATCCCTGCGGCACAGGGTAAAGGCTCTGTGCAGATGTTTTTGGTTGCTGACAGACGTTTCAATGCAGGTTTTGACATAGTCAAAGCCTGTTGCCAACCACCTTTGAGTAAAGCAAAACGTTGTATGCACCAGGAATTACACACCTGTGGAGGGTTGGGTGCATAGTGTGAGGAAATGGGGTGTATTATATAGTTTGGTTGGGAGACCACACCGTGTAATACGGTTCACACTAATCACATAAGAGTGTGCAGTTGGACAACATATGAGCCAAAATATGGGAATTTAGTCCACACATCATCAGAATATGTTGGCCCAATTCCTGCCTACCCCACAGTGCGCCATCTGGACCCCTAAACCTGACAGGTTACTGGATAGTGTCTGCAACCTTAGAACATAACCACTCTTGACTCCCCCAAGAAAATCGTGGCGCAGATCTACCCTTTCATAGTTACTTTAGGCATGCCCAAAGGGAGACACAAGAAATACACACATTGGCATTTCAAACATTTACTGAAGCAATTGGATTCTTGTGTAAAATACATGAGATACAATTATTAGCAGAAGGAAACAAAGCATAGTTACCAGCATTACAAGAATGGTGAAAAAGATTAATAATTCAACCATCCTAACGTTGCAGTGATTATATGCATAGGTGAATACATATCATAATGAAAACCCTACCTACCCTAACTCTACACTAGAGAGCGTAATAAGAAGTGAATTCTGCCAAATCTCTTGGAGCAGTTTACCTTCCCATTTACCTGTATGAGTGTATGAGTGACGTATTAGGAAACCAGCCTGGTGGGGAACAGGCCTCCGTCCTTTGCAGGATGGTGACAGAAGTCAGTGGGCTGGGACTCAGCCACAGGCAAACGTCCAGGATAATCCATGGAAGTGCTCCTCTCCTGAGCTAAATGTCAGGAACAGTTTATATAATAAAAACTGGCCTCGTTCGCTCTGTGTCTGAGGTCCTTAGCTATTTATTATTTGTATTTCCTACTCAGAGCTGTCTCCGAATGGACAACAATGCGCCGGGGCTGCATGCTCAGTGTACTTTATCCTTGAACATAATGTACAGTGTTGTGAAAAATGCTTATGAAGAAATATGCTTGCAAACAGAACACTTTCTGAGTATGTTATTATGTATGTGCAAAGTATGTTAAAAGCCACTTATTTAAAAAGATGTCAAGTTGAAACGTGAACATGTAAAATGGAAGCTATGGTTCACGGGCCCTGTTAAACCTCACTACACTCACTCCTTGGACATAAGGGGACTAATGTTCGAACCTAAACTTAAGAGCACATATTAAAATAATACTTCCTATGCATACATTTCTAAAAACCTACAAAACTTTAAAAATGTACTTTAAAAATGAAGCAAAATGAAAGCGAACATTGCCTAAAAAATGCCAATTTAAAACACACATATAATAAAAACATAAAAGCAATTTAAAAAATAAAAATGCAGAATTAAAATGTTGATACTCTAAGAATGTGTTATATGTTCTGAGATTCAATAGGAACCATAATGGATCCAGCTTCCACAGAAAATGTGTCAGTTGTGAGCCGAACCTCAAGTTTCAAAGCACAAACATGGTCGCATCCAACCCAATCAGCAGCTGCCGATGGTGTGCCAGCCGGTAGTTTAGCCTGAAAGGATGAGCCAGGATCCAAGAATCCAGGAGTCGAAGCATCCAAGAAGGGCTCATAATATGCATTTTGTAGCAATCGCATAGGATAACAGTGAAAATGAATACTTAGATGGCGCATCAGCAGATCCATATCCGTAGATTGAACCGGTTGCAGTCCACGGCACATATCCACACAAGAGACAGTGGAAGGCAGCCTGACCACAATGTAACCACACAGGTCAAAAGGACAAAGACCAGTTGTCATTAAGTTCTCGAAGCATGGATGCGCCAAAGCACTGCATCATACGCTCATGACACAATAGCACTTGTGGCAGTTACATCACTATCTGGCCGCAAGGTCGAACCTCCATTGTAGAGCAGAAAAAAATAGGACGAATATCCAGGCAATCAGAAAAAGTACCAGCGGTATATCTCCAAAGACGCTGGAAACCAGAGAATGTATGAAGGATGGAATCACTCCGAAGACAGTCTGGAACGTGCTAACCAAGCCAGACCCAATCGCTTTAAAAAAAACGTACTACTCCTGCAGAACTAGATGCATTAATTATGCAGTGCACAAGTACTCCGTAATGTTGAGGGAGCTTAGTGCATAGTAGCAATTGTATTTCAGAGGAAGACCTTGCTACTAGGAGATCAAACATCTCTCTAGTAGATGTTACAGAAACCTCCTTCTGAAACAATAAGGCTTTCAGTCTACTCAACTAATCAAAGTTCACATTAAAAATGGCTATCAAAGGCCAAACAGTCACCTCTTTGACTGTACACGTTGGTGGAAATAACACATTATTACAGCAAGTCACAGCCCTGGAAACCGTTACCACATAGGGTACTCCTGGTTTCATCCCACAATAATAATGGTCATTCAGCATCAAATAACTTCCATTTGGTAGTAATCTGAATGCCGGCTGAATCAAAGCAGCAGGGACACCCTTATGATAACATGCTAAGTTGGCCACCGACGCATTACACATGCCATAAGCGTGATCTCCTTGCAATATAGAGAATGGCCAAACAAAGTTTTACATCCGTTTCCACTGAGAAATACATCAGTATCCCCATTCCTACATCAGAAATTGAAAGGTAGGACCCATGACTCTTGTACAAATCTCTTCCCTAGGGCCTCATACCTGCCTACTGGAAAATGTTTCAAACATGATGTGCAGAGAAATGTAGAAATTAGCAGAGAAATGAATCCGTGAATTAACCACTCAGCAGATGGTGTCTCAGCTACAGTAAAAGGCGGCTTCTCTAGGTGTTCAATGCTTAACATTGTGTACATTGCTTCCTTCTCTGCCATTATTTTCAGTGAACGTGTTGAATTATAAGGCAAAAATTAATCTGACACATTTAGGTGTTGCCATTGTATGCGACCACACTTCAGAGTTTGCAATGTCCAGCTCAACTGCATAATTGATCTAAGGTGGCTGTGTCCGTGTTGTAAGAGGGACATGTCGTTGTGTATAATGCCAACTGCAGAGGACACAATATTATTCAGAGAATAATTCTAGTTGATGAATTAGTCATACCGTTAGCAACAACAGCCAATGCCTTTTCTAAATTAGCCCTGTCAACTTCTCATAGGAGCACAGCAAGTTCCTACTGGGAAACTTTCCAAAGTTTATTATATGTGGCATATAGAGAGCGTTTCTGATGTGGTGCTCTAGGACCTAACAAGAAAGCCTGTAAATCAAAATCATCAGAAAAGAGAGACAAGTTTTCTTACAGAGCATCCAGAGTGGAATGTTGTAGCCATTGCTGGCATAACTTTACCACACTGTATGTTGTAAAAATCCCTGAGTGTTGTGTCTGCACATAACATGGGTCTGGTCTGTTTATCCTGAAACCCTCTGCAGTCTTTAAAAAAATGTGCATGACAACCATTAGTATCTAATGGCCACAATAGCCACCCATCTGAACTGGAATGTGAAGACGTGTATATGCCATTCTATACCATGTTGTTGAGCTGTTCCTCAGTGTCATTTGTAAACTGCTGCCAATAATCAAAACGTGTAAATGCGGGAATATTTGGTGTGTTCATGGCCTTAATTTTAGCCAAGCTATGGCTTGATGTTTGCTGTACTGTTTGTTCAGAAAAATCATCTGTCTTGGTATCAGACATGCTCTAAACAAAGCTTCATTACCGGGTACTTGCCACTCTTTTGTTCCCGAAACACTTTACAAATCAATATTGTCTTTCTAAAATTGATAACCTTGTTCAGACAGTTGAGGAATAAAAGAAGCAGAATAAATACATTTAGGGGCCGATTCCGATTCGGGCCGGAAATCTCTCCGACCGAGCCGGACTCGGAGAGATTTCCGACCGAATCGGACTCTAGCAGTCCGACCGAACGAGTACGATGCGCACGTATGCTATCGGACTCGATTCGGTCGGACTCCCATTGAAGTCAATGGGAGCCAGTCATACGACGCGTACACGGGCTCTCATTGACTCAATGGGCACGACGCGAACAAGGGCGCCCCCTACAGCGTGTTCGCGTCGATGCGGGTCGCACCGTACATGCACGTGTAGGGGGACCCATGGCTCCCCCTGTGTGCGACTCGCGTGCCTACGCTTCCAGGGGGTCCGACACAGACCCCCAAAGTGCGGCTCCGACAGCTCCTTGGAGCCGGACTGCGCGAGTCGGTCGGAGCGGTCGCGATGCGCATCGTACTTACCCGGCCGGGGAACGTCTCCATAGCGCGGTGCGAGTCATCCCCGTGCGAGTCGGTCGGAGCGGTCGGGTCCTGCGAGCGAGTCGGTCGGAGATTTCGCGAGCGCACGCATCGTACTCGCTCGCCCGGACGCACGTACGAATCGGTCGGGAAATAGGGCTCCGAATCGGATCCGGTAAAGCCGAATCCGATTCGGAGCCCTACCGGCCGAGATCGGAATCGGCCCCTTAGTGTCTGTAAGAATGTTTTTCTTCGCTATATTGATAATAACAGAACATTTAATCATAATTAGTTGTTCCACTATACATACCTTCACTTTCAAATACTGTTTTATATTCAAGCTCAGAAAGCAAAGAGCGCATGTTATTAATGTTCCAATCATCAGACAGGCTGCCAGGAACTATTACATCACCTAGCAAAGTTTTAAAAATATAAGGTATCTGTAAAGTCTCTGTTGGACCAAAAATATTAAATGGGACCTTACCCCACACAATGCCACTCGGGACGGTAAACGCAGAAATGTTCACAAGGGACAGGTCTCCTCGCACTTTATGTGATGAAGAATGAGCTTTCAATCCCTTGGTTACCTGTTCAACAGCAGAACGTTCTGGGATATAATATCAGTTGAGGAGCAAAAAGAAAACTGTCACGAATCCAATCCAAACGAAAAGGAAGAGCAATACAGATGTAATCAAAACATAAATCCAAGGTGGAATTAAGTAAGTCTGTTTAAGCCCAAAAATAAATGCACAAATCCCATGCAATGGTTTATCTGATGAATCCGAGGAAAAGCCATCAACGTTCGGAAAATAACCAAAGGCAGTCTGTGCAAAAACAGGGACCTCATGAGGCAATGTTGAACTGGTATATATTTTCAAAAGTGAATCATAATAAACACCTTTGTTGTTAGGAGAGGCAGTCGAAGACTGTGAATTCACATACGGTGAGTGTATGGTGTTGGTAGATGTAACTGGAAATAGCAAAACTTGAGTGTCTAGTATCCCCCGCCAGTGAGTAGAAATTTCAATATTATTTAATGCTTGTAAAGGGATTTCCTGTATGGTAGTGAGAGGAGACAGGCAACTACCCAGGAGCCCTCTTGGCCTACTGAGTAGGACTGGCCACATGGTGTGGGTTTATCAGATCAATGGATACAAATCTATTGTGTTTACAACCAGCAAGGGTGGCAAAAGTACTGTTCTTGTACCTTCAACTGGCAGAACTGGCACTGGTGCTCTGTAAGATGGGCCAAACTCCTTCTTATCGACGATCGTCTCTCAAACGAGATCCCCAATCTTTGGAATTCAGACAGGAGTCGCTGGTTGCACCTTCACTTCTTCAGTGGCAGAACACTTGACATGCTTGTTCGAACGGTAATCGCTGAAGTCTTTCAGTTCCTGTAAGCCAGCTAAATGTTCATTGATGTCAAAAGGCATATCTGCTGCCACTGTACCAGGATTATCTGGGTCTGGGACCCACTTCTGGACGCCGAACAGGACTTCATAGAGAGTTCGGTCACCCAAGGATCTTCTAGGTAGATTTAAAGCTCTCTGTACTCCATACAGATGATGGATTCAACTGCGATCTAAATCTAATACTCTTGATGTTAAAGACTGCTTTAAGTCACAGTTTTTCCTCTCCACTATAGAATTTCCCTCAGAATGGAAGCGGGTGAAATAATGCACAGCCACACCCACGGTGTCCATGGTACCCTGGTAAGCTCTAGAGGCAAACGCTGGTCCCGGGTCTGAATGGAATGCAACTACTGCATATGTGCCGATAAAGACTTGCAAATCTGTTATAACAGTTTGAGCGTCAGCCGATCATTGTGGCCATACTCATGGGAATCGAGAACACAAATCCACTGCTAACAGGATTACTTTAAGGAGCCAGCAGAATTTAGTGGTCGCCAGTGGTCGAGATACACACAAGCCTTCAGCTTGCTAGTAACTAGGAGAGGTGTCTGCAGTGGGCGCACTGCGGAGGAAGCTTTTATTTGTTGACAAATGTCACAGCTAAAGACATATTGCTTGGTCTGTTTGTAAAGACGGGGCCACCAATAGCACTGATGGTGTAATGAAACTGTAGCCGCCACACCTACATGGGCAGAAGCTAACTCTCCATGAGCCGCTATGATCAATTCTAGTCTGTGGTCTGACTTTGGAATCACATGATCCCCAACTCCGGGGATATGAGCAAAAGGTATAATTTGCGCACTTAATAGGTAGGAGAGTTTTGCTGGATATTTTTTAGGTAATGGTGTGCCAGCGCACGGAGCATTGACAGCAACCATGATTTTTCCATTGACTCTTGTATGAGGATGAGTTATTGCAGCTATGACAGCAGTTTGAACTGCTGCCTTTGCCGCTTCATCAGCCAGTGAATTCCCAGCAACGTGTATTCCAACCGGTTGGTGACTCAATGTATGAATTACATGAGACCGTGGCAACCATTCTTTCTAATGTGCCACCTTTTCCCAAAGCAACTTGTGCTTGATAGTATTCCCTTAAAGGTCACTGAATCCATTCAGGCACCAATAGTGTAAGTGCTCATTGTAAGACAGAGCACAAGAATACGAACCACACACTATTGGTGTGGGAAATTCAGGATCGGTATTCTCTAGTGCCAGAATTAGAGCTTTCAGTTCACCTAGCTATGCAGTACAATCACCTAGTGATTGTGCAAATGTTTTGAGAGGCTGGAAGACTCCATCCCTCATTTTACCCCTCACCGTGGCGCAGGTGGCAGAGTATTGCTGTTTTGTTCCGACTGCAGGCTGGGCAGAACCATCATTGTAGACCATGAAGTCATCCTGGTCAAGAGGCAAAATATCATTGGGCACAGGGTCATCTTGTTCATATTGTAGGAATTCTTGTGTTTGTAGTGTAGGGTCAAAGAAATAGTCTACACCAGTAGCTGTTAATCTGGATGTAAGGCTTTCGCGTTAGGAACACTGGCCTTTGTAACAATGTCTAAGGCTCGGATGAGAGTCACGAAAATTATGCGCTTTTCCTGAGCCAATGACTTTTCCTTGATAACAGCCATTTGAACTGCAGTCAGTATTTTTTCAGTACGTGCAAAACATATTTCTGCATTGGAATATAAATGCAATTTATATGCAATTGGTAATGTGTCACCTTCGTTGAAAGTGATATATGTGTAGCCTGTGGTCCCCGCGATTATGTGGATCACCAAGTTTGTGGTGTAAACATGTGTGTGTAAATGATTGATGCAAGCATATCTGTTTACAGTGATCTGAGAATATGTGTATGTTCAACGTGTCCTTGAGAAGTCTGGACGTATTAGATCATAAGAAGGTTTTACCCGTTGGGCGTAGTCTGGTATGTATGTTCTACCAAAATTAAGAAATCCCAAAAGCAATTGGGGCTTTTTTGTGTTTGGTGGTTGCAAGAGTGCAAATGGATGACTGACATAATATCGACGACAACAATATCGACCTACCAGAATATTGTGTCAAGAATATCGATGTCCAGAATATCGACATCCTATCTACAACATGGTAAGTACAAAAATATCGAAAAAAAATGATCGTTGTTTAAAATATCGAAGCTAAATATATCGGGTTTTTTAATGTTAAAAAAATATTGTAAAATAAGGAGAAAAATACTATTAACTTAAAAATAAATTATTTACATTTATTTGTAAATGTAAAAATGTATAAATATTAAATTTAATAAAAAAACAATAAACACATATTTACAATTTAATATATATACATTTACTTTAAAATAATTAATAAATAATATTTTTATTTAATTATAACATATTAGAAATATATAAAAAAAATACAATTAATTATATATACACAAACACCTGTAACATAAATATTATAAATAATAAAAATTATATTATAATTTTAATATATAAAATATTAATTAAATTTTAAATAATTTAGTACAAAAGTAGGGAAAGTGTTGGATAGCGGAGGGGTAAAAATTACTATTCCCACTCCAGTAAGTGCAACAGTAGGGAAAGTGTTGGATAGCGGGGAGGTAAAAATTACTATTCCCACTCCAACGAGTGTAACAGTAGGGAAAGTGTTGGATGGCGCAGGGGTTAAAATTACTTTTCCCATTCCATTAAGTGCAACAGTAAGGAAAGTGTTGGATAGCGGGAGGGTAAAAATTACTATTCCCACTCCAGCGAGTGCAACAGTAGGGAAAGTGTTGGATAGCGGGTGGGTAAAAATTACCATTCCCACTCCAGCGAGTGCAACAGTAAGGAAAGTGTTGGATAGCGGGTGGGTAAAAATTACTATTCCCACTCCAATGAGTGCAACAGTAGGGAAAGTGTTGGATAGCGGGGAAGTAAAAATAAATATTCCCACTCCAACGAGTGTAACAGTAGGGAAAGTGTTGGATAGCGGAGGGGTAAAAATTACTATTCCCACTCCAGTAAGTGCAACAGTAGGGAAAGTGTTGGATAGCGGGTGGGTAAAAATTACTATTCCCACTCCAGTAAGTGCAACAGTAGGGAAAGTGTTGGATAGCGGGGAAGTAAAAATAAATATTCCCACTCCAACGAGTGTAACAGTAGGGAAAGTGTTGGATAGCGGAGGGGTAAAAATTACTATTCCCACTCCAGCGAGTGCAACAGTAGGGAAAGTGTTGGATAGCGGGTAGGTAAAAATTACTATTCCCACTCCAGCAAGTGCAACAGTAGGGAAAGTGTTGGCTAGCAGAGGGGAATAATTTACTATTTCCACTCCAGCAAATGCAACCGTAGGGAAAGTGTTGGCTAGCGGAGGGGAATAATTTAGTATTCCCACTCCAGCAAAATAATTAACATTAATTAACAAATAATTAATTATTCAAAAATAATTTACCTCCCACCATATTCCCCTATAAACAACACCACCAATATTGTAAAACATGACAAAATTAACATAATTAATTGACAATTAATTAATTAACTAATAACAATTAACAAGCAAATTAAAAACAATCACTAATAAATTAGTTCACACAAACACTATAAAATAACTAAATTAATATTATTAAAAAAATAATAAATTTTTTATTAAAATTAAATTACTTCCCACCCTACTCCCCTATAAACCCACAACCCGCTACGGAAATAAAACGCAAAATGTAATTAAAAAATAATTAATAACTTCTAAAAATTATTAATAAATTTATTATAATTAAATTACTTCCCACCCTATTCCCCTATAAACCCACAACCCGCTACGGAACTAAAAAGCAAAATGTTGTTAAAAAAAAATTAATTACTTATAAAAATTTAACACATATTAAAATACAAAAGCAATACTTACACAAAAATATAGAACACATACATTTAAATTAAATACTAACATACATAACACTAACTAAAAAAACGATATTTTTAACATCGATATTTTAAAAACCGATATTTCTTACCTTCAACTTGATATTCTTGTCAACGATATTCTGACTGTCGATATTCTGGCATGACGATATTTCAACATCGATATTCTGGTAGGTCGATAATTTAAACTCGATATTTTGTCTGTTTACCAGTGCAAATATCTCTAAGAAATGCAAGCTAAGCTTTTGTCTTCATTTGATAGCTCATATTCTAGGAACAGGACACTAAGGGGCCGATTCCGATTCGGGCCGGAAATCTCACCGACCGAGCCGGACCCGGAGAGATTTCTGACCGAATCGGACCCGTGCAGCCCGACCGAACGAGTACGATGCGCACGTATGCCATCGGACTCGATTCGGTCGGACTCCCATTGAAGTCAATGGGAGCCTGTCGTACAACGCGTACGCGGGCTCCCATTGACTCAATGGGTGCGAGGCGGACAAGGGCGCCCCCTACAGCGTGTACGCGGCGAGGCGACTCGCGCCGTACACGCACAGGTAGGGGGGACCCATGGGTCCCCCCTGTGTGCGACTCGCGCGGCTACGCGTACAGGGGGGTCCGACACGGACCCCCAAAGTACGGCTCCGACTGCTCTTTCGAGCCGGACGGCGCGTGTCGGTCGGACTGCTCGCGGCGCGCATCGTACTTACCCGGCCGGGGAACGTCTCCATTGCGCGGTGCGAGTCGAGTCCGAGCGAGTCGGTCGGTGCGGTTAGACCCGGGAACGAGTCGGTCGGAGCGGTCGGGACGCCCGGACGAGTCGGTCGGCGAATTCGCATCGTACTCGCTCGCCCAGACGCGTGTACGATTCGGTCGGGAAATAGGGCTCCGAATCGGATCCGGTTAAGCCGAATCCGATTCGGAGCCCTACCGGCCGAGATCGGAATCGGCCCCTGAGTGGGGCAAGTTCTCTTTTCTTGAAGTTGAATTTGTAGCCATTTTCAGCAAATCCCACGACAATGTGATCTACTCTGGCTAAATGTGCGTTTAATTCATTGTCCGTAAGTTACTTAACTTCGGTAACGATATATCTGTGAGAGACATATATTAGTTTTGGATTCCTTACCTTAGAATTACCCCCAGGCGTCAGACTGGATCCGGAGAATTTTTTCTCAGCAGCACCCCTGCGCATCGGTAGGTGGCGTCGGTCGACTCCGCGTTCGTCGATGGCGTTGTGGTCGTCGCCGTGACGTCGCGGTATCTACTTAGACGCCGCCCCTGCGCGCTGACGTCAGTTCTTTACACGACATTCCACGCCAGCAGCGAAGAGCCATGCAAGACACTGACCACTGGTGCACAAAACTAGGGCCCTGCAAGGGAGTCCCTAACACTAGAAGACAGTTCGCAGAAAAGGGAGGATGGGTGGGGCGGTAAGTGTAAAGATGAGTTCCACTCGAAGTAGGTTTAAGCTGAAGGTTTATTGTAACAATTCCAACACATAAATGAAGGTCAGCGAGGAGATCCGGGAGGAGCGTCCGGTCTCTGCAGTCATCAGCTGTCGTCTGTCAACATTTCAGAACTCACAGCTGATGACAGGGAAGGGGGAGAGGACAAAGTAGTGAACAGTGCACAATGCAACACATCTTCCTCTTTACAGAGGCAAACAAAAGGTTCATTCACGTACATAATCATCTAATTTCTTGGGAAGGATCACATACCGACCCGCTCTGGTTCTCTGGGGTAGGGAGCCGACATTACCTGCTGCAGCAGCACGCCCCTCAGAGCGAATGGGGGTGTTCTGATGAATGGCACGGGAGGGAACCACATTATCTTTACTCCTCCCCACAGTCCCACCATCTTCCCCTGGAACCTGCAGGCAAGGGTGCATCATGTGCGTGAGCAAAGACAGATTCATGCATTTCTTGGTTGACAAGAGAGGCGGGTGTAGGGGATAATGTGGGTTTGCATGCAGACAACATGGAGAGGTGCCACACTCTCCCATCACTCAAGAGGGTGGAATTGCAAAATAGCTTCCTTACAGTGAGGGTTTGGGAAAAACCTACTCTGCCCCTTGGAGGTGAACCCACTGTTGTATTCCGCTTTAGATGTCCGTATATAGGTTTTCCTGAAACATGCCCTTATATAGGCACAATTCGCATTGCCCTTATATAGGCATAGAATCCCAGTCCTTATTTAGGCATTAGCCATGCACTCCAAATACAGGCATGGTCACCGACATCCGTCCACCCTAACGTCACAACGAGTTCTTAGAAACCAGACCCTTAAGCTCTTGGGAGTTTCCCTAGCACAGGATTATTGATTTCTCCAAGAACTCATCTATTATGCATGAACCGCTATACCTTAAGGGTTCATTCCTGACGTCTTCCTCTGTCCGACTTCACGTCAATGCTAACATTCCAAGGCACCTACCAGGTATAAATATACCTTCCCTTGCCCAAGCAAGTTAGAGGAGACCTCGACTTCAGAGGAGCCTGTATCCCGGCCTGACGCACTGAGAAGACGCTGTCATCCCTGCTCGTAGAGAATCCAGCTTCCAGTGTTCTGACTCCCTTCGCGGGGTGTTAGAGTTCGAAAGATCCGGAAGGAGATTCCCACCTCTCTCATTCTCAAGGTATGGAGCTGACTAGAACCTAGAGGGACTCTTGGCATAACAGACTCTTAGTATACCATACTATAGAATACTTCACCTACTTCTTACCTTGCCCTACACCTAGAATAGGTTAGGTACACTGGGGTAGAACTAGCGTAGAGAAGCATCGTATGAGTACTTGCATTTTTAGCTCATGTTATTTATGTATGTGAATATATGCTAAAAGATAATGCTAGCGCAGTATTATTTATTTCTACTGCTTACGCTGTACATTATATATCTTGCATACTGTCTTGTGATCATAACAGCTCATATCTCTTACACGAGAAACAAGACTGTTCAATAAATCCTTTTATTGAAACGCCCGTCTATTCTTTCTGTGTAACTCTGAGGAAACTAAGCATGCACGATTAGCTGAGTGAAACTGTTATCTATTGTTTCCACGATTCTGAGAGTGTTCCAATTCT
The DNA here is from genome assembly GCA_963921515.1 of Calotriton arnoldi. NCBI lineage: Eukaryota > Metazoa > Chordata > Amphibia > Caudata > Salamandridae > Calotriton > Calotriton arnoldi. The sequence goes on along the minus strand of CAWUFW010016156.1, from coordinate 168,020 downwards.
AAAGGGAAACAAAGTTGTCATGTTTATGCGGTTGCCAGAAACTACTCCCTTCTTGTTTACAAGGAGTTTCTAGTGGCCTCTGAGTTAGCTGGCATAAAGTAATTAAGTTTAATATACTCGATAGGGACATACTGACCTCAGTCCTATGTCAAACCTATAGGGTATATTATTCCAATGCGCAGAGCCTATTAGGGAAATTGGAACTACACAACACCACATTTCTTTACACGCACAACATCACCCTCTCACAAATGAACAGGTTTGCACCCATGTTTTGTGTCGTAATGTTTCTTGCTTTGAGCTGGGGCTTTTTCCAGTTTGTCTATAACTTGGTCGGATGACCATTCTACCCTTTTGGATGCGGATAACCAACCCACGTTGTCTTTGGACATGGGAGTCCTACCCCTCATCAACTCAAACGGGCTGTGACCCGTGCTGTTGCATGTTGTGATGCAGTACGCACATAGGGTTTTAAAAACTTCACTCTTCCACACCAGATTATTGTTGTTGGCCAGTTGTACAATACTTTTGATCACCCTCTTGAAGCGTTCCACGGCCCCATTGCCTGCGGGGTGATAGACAGATGTGGTTTTGTGGGTGATTTTGTTTCTGTGAAGATAGCCCATGAACACATCGGAGGTGAATTGTGGGCCGTTATCGCTGAGGATACATTTGGGCAGCCCTTCCCTGATGAATATTTTGTCCAGGAATTTTACCACACTGGGGGCATCAGCTTTACTGACAAGTCCTATCTCTGGCCACTTGGAAAAATGGTCAATGAGGACAATGGCGTAGGTAGGTTCCCCTTGATCCACGACAAGCCAAATGATGTCTATACCTACCCTCTCCCAGGTCATGGTGGGCAGGTGATGGGATGGAGGGGGGGCCTAAACGTGACCTGGGATTTGTCTGAGTTGCAGCATTTTAGACAACCTCTGACGACTCTTTCAATGGCAAGGTTGACACCGGGTCACCAATACAGGTTCCTAACCCTGCACTTGGTTTTACTGATCCCCAAGTGTCCTTCATGGCAGATATCGAGGATTTTGTGTCTGAGTTTGGAGGGGGGAATAATCTTGCCACTCCTCATGAGAAAGCCTTTCTCATGCGAAAGTTCATGTCTGACTTCCCAGAAGGGATGAATGTCTTTGGCGATGAATCTTTTCTCGGGCCAACCCTCTGAAAGCATGCTGAGGACTTTTACCAGGGTCGTATCGCTATTCTGCTCGGTGGTCCACTCTTCTAGGGATATGCCGTGCACCTCTTCATGTATACTGGCCACACAGACATTTTCCTCAGAATCGTACGCAGATTCTTGCGCAAGAATAGGCATGCGGCTTAGAAAGTCTGCCACCACATTCTTTGTACCGGGCATGTAGTGTACTTCGTAATTGAAGTCAAATAATCTTACACACATCCTTGCGAGTCTGGGGGATGCGTTGTACAGCCCTTTAGTGGTTAAGACTTTGGTGAGGGGTTTGTGGTCGCTGCGTAAAATTACTTTGTTACCCCATATGAACTGCCTGAAATATTCCAACCCCCACACGCAGGCCAAGGCCTCCCGCTCGATGACAGAATACCTTTCCTCTGTGGGCGTCAAAGAGCGAGAGGCAAAAGCAATCGTGCACTCTTTGCCTTTGGAATCTTTCTGTGTGAGTACTGCTCCCAAACCTTTACCACTGGCGTCAGTGGTGACAATGTTGCATAAGGAGGGATCAAAACCTTGGAGGGGCGATGCGGAACACGTTTGTTTTTTTAGCTCACAAAATGCTTTTTTTGCACACGTCAGACCATACAAATTTGTTTTTGTTTTTTAGTAGTTGTCTCATGACATATGTTTTAACAGAAAATTTCTCAATAAATTTCAAGTAAAACTCGACCAGACCCAGGAAGGAACGTAGCTCGTCTTTGCATTTAGGTTTGGGTGCGTTTTGAATGGCATCCAACAGTTCCTTCTTGGGTTTGATGCTTTCTGCTTTGATCACATGTCCTAGATAGGTTACCTCAGAACAAGCAAATTTACACTTATCATGCTCAGCATTGAGTCCCTTGGCCTCTAGTATGCCTAGTACCTGCACTAATTTTTCATCATGTTCCTCCTTGTTTTTTCCCATGACTAGAATATCATCTTGAAATAGAAGAATATTATCTACATCTCTAAAAATTTCATGCATGAGTCTCTGGAACATAGCGGTGGCGGACGCCAAGCCAAAGGGAACCCTCTTGAACCGGTAACACCCGAAGGGAGTGATGAATGTGGTCCAACTTCTGCTGTCAGAATGTAAGGGAACCTGGTGTTATGCTGCCTTAAGGTCTATGGTGGAAAAACACTTGACACCCTTGGTGAGGGCTAACATCTCGTTAATGCGTGGTAGGGGAAACTGATCAATGATGATATTATCATTGAGGTCGCGCAAATCGATGCACAATCTCAATTTTCAATTGGGTCTCTTGACCACCACCAAGGGAGCAACCCACTCAGACAACTCAACCCTTTCAATTATGTCATCATTTAATAGCCTGTCCAACTGTGCTTTGACTCCTTCTTTGACGGCAAATGGAATGTTCCTGACTTTGTGAATTTTGGGTATGGCTCCATCTTTAACACAAATTTTGTGCTTGAAGCCTTTCAAAAGGCCAATGGTATCGGAAAATACTTTAGGAAACTTCTGGAGAATGGTGTTGCCCAGTTCCTCATCGGCTTGAACTATGAGGACGGGTTGTGCACTGTTGGGATCTAGGACTATGCCTAGTTTACCTTGGTCCAACCACCCCAGGACGGAAGGCCCTGTCTTTGAAACATAAAGCTTACATAGGGATGTTCTGCCTTTGAAATCAAATTTGAGTCTCCTGTAACCTTTAACTTCAATGGCATCCCCTGTGAAAGTTTTGATGGAAATAGCAGGTACTTCTAACTGATCACCTAGGAGGGGAGAAAATGTATTCTTCCATACAGTATGATTGACAATGGTGTAGGGCGAACCTGAATCCGCAACAATGGAAACATTTACCCCCCCCCTATGGACATTTCGCATACAGGTTTTTTCCTGTGCTGGTCTGTTTGGGTATCATCAACTTGTAAAATGCAATCATCTTCAACATTAAGTACAAACATGTTGACATCATCCTCATCAGATGAGTTAGAAGTGGGGTCCTGCTCAACATCAACAAACTTGACTGACTTAGAGCGTTTCTTTTGGCATACTTTTTGGAAATGACCCATGACACCGCAGAATGCACATTTTTGTTTTTTGGCGGGACAATTTATATCATTGGCAAGGTGATTCGAATCACCACATCTATAACAGCGTCTTTTTGAATTACTGGAGTCACTGAAAGTTTTGTCTCGGCCAAACATGCTACTGGTCCATTTCTTCCCCTGTTTGAATTTGACATCACCTACTTTGGCTACGGTGGCGTCGACCTTCCCTTCTCTGTTCTCTGCGATGACTGCTTTGGCACACCTGCCTGTAAGTTCTGCTCTTCTAGCAATGTCAATACCACTTTGCAAAGGGCTTTCCCCTTTTGCCCATAGGTTGTCTTGGATGTTTGCATTGGACCCCTGCATCACTATTTGGTCCCTAATGAATTCATCATGAAGCCCTGCAAAGCGACAATTAATGGCTAGATTTTTTAACGCTGCAACATAATCATCAATGGATTTGTCTTTACCCTGTTTCCTATGGAATAACTTGTACCTGTCCACCGCTACGCAAACGGTGGGTTTGTAGTAACTGTTTAAATCATCGATGGCACTGCTGTAAACGTCACCCTCATCAGCTGCACTGGGTTTTTTGTTTATGCTTTTGAAAACTTTTATACCCCCTGCGCCTATACAATGTAGTAGAATTCTATATTTCTTATCAGCAATGAACTCTTCCTCATCATCAAATATCGAAACAAAATTAAGGAAATGCTCTCTCCATTCTTCCCATTGGAGAAGGGGTTCACCACCCCCTGGTAGGAAGGTTTGTGGAGGGGTGAGATTCAACAAGTACCCAGAGACCATGTAGGTGTTTGCACAAGCAAATACGGCTGACCGGAAATGTTATGAGGGGATAATAAAAAGGTTGAAGTGAGCAGAGCAACGAGGAGAGGAACTGCGCGTGAATAGCTGTGGGGTAGGGGAACACGTGATGCAGGTGCAGAGTGCAGCATAACCAAATTTTAACAGCTGGGGCGCTGATGAGAAGTAATGAAGAAGTGCTGTGCCAATCAGCGTAGATGGCACCAGTGAGTAAATCATGCAGTAGGGAGACTTACTGTGAGGAAGCGACTGGCTCCAGGAACACATGTGAGAAGAACGACTGCCATTAGAGTGTGGCTCCTTGATCGCCTTCGCAGAATGGCTGTGCTAAACAAACAGCTACGTTGGTGCGCGGAGTGCGCACTTCTTGCCGTCGCAGTGAAGGAATGCGAACTCGAGGTGGAAGGAGAGGATACCCCAAGATGGCCGCCACTGATGTTGATGACGGAGATCCGCAACGTGTGCGCGTCACGGAATCCGGACTGTAAGCTGAGGAGAATTCTTCTAAAGATGGCTGCCGCCGATGACGTAGTTGAAGTGACGTGATGCGTCGCCGAGCAACTGTCGGCGGCTGATAACTGGTGACAGTTACAGCTGAGGCGGTTGCGACGGTTGCAGTGTGGCAGTTGCAGAGTGGCCGTTGGAGGTCAGTTGGAGCTGTGCGGCGGTTGGCGCTAGCCAGTCAATTGGAAGGCAAAGGTGAGTTGCGGCATGCCAAGCGTGACAACGCTGCAGGTCCTAGTGTTGAGCGCACAAAGAAACAACAAAAAGAAACACTCACAGTTGCACCAAACGTGGCATAAGAACTAGCGTGATGAGGGCAGGTGGGGAAACCACATAGCGAGCCAGGTGGAAAAGGGGTGCCGCAGTTGAGGATGGATGGTATAACAAGTCCTCAAAATCCATATGATGGTGAAAGTTCAAAGGAAGATGGTGGTGGGAGAAACATGGTGGTAACGGCAGGGGCTGTCACTTAAGAATGATGAACGCTGGAAACCAGCCCAAATATTCACAAGTCTTCGTAGCGTAGACTCTTTTGAACTCGCTGACCTTCGGCAGAGCGACAACGAAATGGCCCACCAGAGCAGTAGTGGATGGTGGGTGTGAGGAATGTAGCTCATAAAACGTAGCGATTTAGAACTTTTGGCACGCTGGTTCGGATGTGTTGGAAACCCGTCGCCAAATTGTAAAGATGAGTTCCACTCGAAGTAGGTTTAAGCTGAAGGTTTATTGTAACAATTCCAACACATAAATGAAGGTCAGCGAGGAGATCCGGGAGGAGCGTCCGGTGTCTGCAGTCATCAGCTGTCATCTGTCAACATTCCAGAACGCACAGCTGATGACAGGGAGGGGAGAGGGTACGGGAGAGGGGAGAGGACAAAGTAGTGAACAATGCACAATGCAACAGTAAGGAATCCATAACTAATATATGTCTCTTACAGATATATCGTTACCAAAGGTAAGTAACTTGTTCATCTGAAAGGTACTATTAGTTATGGATTCCTTACCCCAGCAATACCAACCCCGGAGGTGGGTCTGCGAACCAAGTTCACACCAGGAAGTCCTGAAGAACAGAGCGGCCAAAGAAGCAGTCTCTTTGGACTTGGCTGTCCAGGCAGTAGTGCTTAGTGAACGTGTGCAATGAAGCCTACGTGGCCGCCTGGCAGATATCATGAAGGGGGACTCCACGTCCCAAAGCAGTAGTGGCCGCCGTCGCCCTGGTGGAATGGGCGCGCAACCCTACTGGAGGTTCCTTTTTCATTGAGGAATAGCAGATCTTATCTTTATGCAAAGAACGACCCATCGAGATATGGTGCACTTTTGCACGGCCCGACCTTTCTTGGCGCCCACATATCCAACAAAGAGCTGATCATCCACCCGGAATTGTCTTGTGCGATCCAAATAAAATGAAAGCGCACGTTTTGGATCCAGACGGTGGAACCGTTCTTCCTCTTTAGAAGGATGCGGAGGCGGAAAGAAGGTGGGCAAGAAAAGAAGGTCGTGTTCTAAGGACAACCTTGTCCGGATAAACAGCAAGGAAAGGAGGCTTAGAAGAAAGAGCCTGGAGCTCACTCACCCTGCGAGCAGAGGTGATGGCAACCAGAAAGGCAGTCTTCAGAGTCTGAGAGGGCAATTATGCAGCGGCTCAAAGGGCGCGCACATCAAATAAGTCAGAACAAGGTTCAAGTCTCACTGAGGCATTACAAAAGGAATAGGAGGAAAAAGATGAGTAATGCCCTTAAGGAAGCGATTTACAATAGGGGACTTGAAAAGAGAAGGTTGATCAGGAAGGCGAAGGAAGGCCGAAATGGCCGAAAGATAGCCTTTGAGAGTGCCCAAAGCAGAGCCCTGCTGGGCCAAAGAAAGCAGGAAGAGGAGAACCTCTGAAAGAGGGGCAGAAAGGGGATCCACAGCCTTTGCTGCGCACCATGCCACACATTTGTTCCATCTACAGGCGGATACCGTTTTGGTGGAGGGATGCCTGACTGCCAAGATTACATTATAGACTTCAGGAGGAAGGTTGAAAGCTGTCAACTGTCGCCGCTCAATCTCCACGCAAGGAGGTGGAGGCTGGACAGGTTTGGGTGGAGGACCGTCCCCTGCTGCTGCGACAGAAGATTCTCCCGAAGAGGCAGACTGATCGGAGGATCGATGGCCATGTTCAAGAGCTCGGGATACCAGACTCTTCGTGCCCAGTCCGGAGCCACAAGAATGGCTTAGGCCCAGTAGCGCTTGATCTTCTTCAGCACTCTGGGCAGAAGTGGTATAGGCAAAAAGGCGTATAGAAGACCACAACTCCACTCGAGACGAAAAGCGTCGCCGAGCAAGTGCCGCCTTGAAAATTCCAATGCACAGAACTGCTGACATTGCACGTTCTCTTCGGTGGCGAATAGATCTAACCAAGGCTCTCCCCACTGCTGAAAGAGACCTTGCACCACCTCCGAGTGAAGACGCCATTCGTGATCCATCAAGCACCGGCGGCTGAGTTCGTCTGCCCTGGCGTTCAGAGAACCTGCCAGGCGTTGAACCACCAGGGACATGCCCTGATGTTCCAGCCACTTCCAGAGGCGAAGAGCCTCCTGACATAGGGTCCACGACCCCACTCCGCCCTGTTTGTTGCAATACCACATGGCTGAAGTGTTGTCTGTGAACACCTGCACTACTCTTCCCTTGACAGAGGGAAGGAATGCCTTTAGTGCCAGACGAATTGCCAGAGCTCCAGAAAATTAATGTGGGGCCCGGACTCCGCCGGAGACCAGACCAGAGGCCTCTGATCTCCGCCTCTCCCAGAAGTGATGCATCTGTAACCACTGTAAAGGGGAAGGGAGCGGGATCTGCCGTTGACCCAATCCCGGTTCGTTAGCCACCACTGCAATAGACGTGCAGTGCCCTCCGAGATCTGGACGACATCTGACAGATTCCCTTGATGCTGTGCCCACTGGAACTTCAGGTCCCACTGCAGAGCCCGCATATGCCACCTGGCATGATCTACCAGTAGGATGCAGGAGGCCATGAGACCCAGCAGCCTCAGGGTCATCCGTACCGAAATCCGGGATAGAGGCTGGAACACTGGTATCATAGCCTGAATATCCCGGATTTGTGTCGGGGGGATAAGCCCGAAACTGCGTTGAGTCCAGAACCGCTCCGACGAAAAAGGAGCTTCTGGGAGGGGGTCAGGTGCGACTTCGGCTCGTTGATAGAGAACCCCAGCGAATGCAAGAGGTCCGCCGTAGTCTGGAGGTGAGAAACGACAGCCTGGGGCGAGCCCGCCTTCAATAGCCAGTCGTCGAGATAGGGGGAAGACTGGAACCCCTGATATGCGCAGATGAGCTGCGACCACCGCCATCACTTTCGTGAACACCCGAGGGGCGCTGGTAAGGCCAAAGGGAAGCACGGTAAACTGAAAGTGCTTGTGGCCTACCGTGAACCGCAGGTAACGCCGGTGGGCTGGCAGGACGGGGATGTGAAAATAAGTGTCCTGCAAGTCCAACGCTACCATCCAGTCTCCAGGGTCGAGGGCAGACAGGACCTGAGCTAGCGTCAACATTTTGAACTTCTCCTTCCGGAGGAAGCAGTTGACGTTCCTGAGATCCAAGAAAGGACAGGCCTTTGTTCTTCTTGGCACCAGAAAGTAGTGGGAATAGCAACCACGACCTACTTCTGGGACAGGAACTCGCTCGATGGCTCCCTTGGCCAAGAGTGCCGAAACTTCCTGTTGGAAAAGGGCCAGATGATCCTCTGACATGCGATGGTACTCAGGTGGCATGGATGGAGGGGTAGTCTCGAAGGGGAGGGAGTAGCCCCTTCGGACTATTTGCAAAACCCATCTGTCCGACGTGATGGTGCACCAGTGGGGGAGGTGATGGCGAATCCTGCCGCCCACTGGCGATTGGTGGCCCTGAAAGGTCGGACTAGGACGGTTTGGAGGCTGATGCAGAGGGGGCTGTGGTGGACTGGCCCGCACGCTGGCCCCCAGAACCATGGCGGTGGTTCCCACGTCCCCAGCCGCGGAGGGGCTTAACAGCTTGTGCCGGCCTGTGGCTCTGGGCAGGATGTGGCGGGGCACCCCTTCCGTAGCCACGAAAGGGGCGAAAAGCAGACTGCGCAGGGCGGGTGGTGGAGAGACCCAAGGACCTGGCCGTAGCCCGAGAGTCCTTAAAGCGCTCCAGCGCGCTGTCTGCCTTGTCGCCGAATAGGCGACGGCCATCAAAGGGCATGTCCATAAGAGTGGATTGGACATCCCCTGAAAAACCAGTCGACCTCAGCCAGGCGTAGCGTCGAAGGGCTACCGACGTGGAAATCATCCTGCCTAGTGAGTCGGTGGTATCCAGCCCACAGCGGATGGTAAACTTAGCTGCGTCTCTCCCTTCGGCAACTGCACGGGAGAGTACGGCCCGGGCCTCCTCCGGGCACTGGGGCAGCACTTGCGCCACCGTATCCTACACAGAGTGGGTGTAACGGCCCAACAGACATGCAGTGTTTACCGACCGCAGTCCCAAGCTGGAGGAAGAAAACATCTACTTCCCAAGATGGTCCAGCTTTTTGGATTCCCTATCAGGTGGTGCGTTAGGGAATGCGCCGTTGGAGGTGGAGGCTTGGACCACCAAGCTCTCAGGGGTGGGGTGTTGGGAGAGGAAAGTGGGGTCGCCCGGGGCCGGGCGGTGGCGTCGGGCAATCATCCTATCCACAGGAGCCCCTGTGTTGGGCCTGGACCAGGTGCCCAAAAGGATGTCGGTTAGGGCTTCATTAAACGGTAGCAGGGGCTCCGAAGAGCTCGCTGCCGGTTGAAGCACCTCTATCAGGAGGTTAGTCCTGACCGCCACCGTAGAGAGCTCGAGGTTGAGAGCCTCGGCCGCCCTACGCAACATCACTGCGTAAGACGCTCCTTCCTCCGTAGCCACAGTAGGAGGAGACAACATGCCAAGTTCTGGTGAGGTATCCAGACCACTGGCTTCCCCCAGTTCCTCTCTCCAGTCCGCTTTGTAATCCAACTGGTCAGTTAAAGGGTCTCCAGACCCCTCCCAGTCCTCCTCACCCTCCTCTGGCTGCCAATCTGGTCTAAAAGAGCCAGGGTAGGACAAGGGCACAAAAGTGCCTGTCGATGCCGGATCCGGTGTCGGTCGACGCCGGTCCGGCTCCGTGTCTACATCGGGGTGGAGGCTAGGGTCAACGCAGGCTGGGGACACAACCGGCGTCGGCTGCGGACGTGGTGCCGGTGGAATCGTCGCCGGGGGAGGTGTAATCAGGTCGACCGGCGCCGATCCGGATCCAGGCCTGGATCCAAGGGGACCCTGTGGTGCCGGGGCCGGAGCCGCTGGCGTCGAAGGCCCAGGGCCCCCACCTGAGTCCGCGGGGCTCAAAGGCGTGCCGGCGGAGTCGGGCTGCCCAAAGATGGCATGCATTGCTTCGTAAAATTGGCGAAGCTGGGCAGGGGTCGCTCCGGGTCCCGGGAAGGGAGGGAAACCCGGAGTCGACCCTTCGGGCTCCACACGCGGAGCAGGCAGGAGGGGCACCAACCACATCCTTCGTCGCGTCGGCCGACCGACGGGGAGAAGTCGAAGAGCGATGATGCTTCTTCGACTTCTTCGACTTCTTCTTGTGCTTCGACTTACCTGAGGAGTGCGAAGACTTTGAAGAAGACTGGTGGTGGTGGGTCCGCGACCGGTCCCTTGACCTCCCACGCGACCGGGACCTTGAACGGCGCCGACTGCCGGGCCTCGAGAAGCTTTCGGGACCGCTTCTGCAAAGACTTCGGATTCATGGTCCGGCAGTCGGAGCACGACTTGGGGTCGTGGTCGCGCTCCAGGCAAAACAGGCACACGCGGTGCGGATCCGTCACCGACATCAGTCAGCTACAGAAGACTTGAAACCGGGCATCCCTGATGTGTACCAGGAGTCAAAGACTCAAAAACGGTGTCGACAAAAGTCGCTAAAAAGTCAGTCAAAAAGTGACTGGAGGTACCGCTCTCTTCGGATCTGCGCTGGCTGGCGCGGAAAAAGAAAGAACTGACGTCCGTGCGCGAGGGCGGAGTCTAAGTAGCTACCGCGACGTCCTCCCGGCGACCACGACGCCGAATGCGGAGCTGACCAACGCCCTCTTTCGACGCACGGGGGTACTGCTGACGAAAAATTCTCCCAATCCTGTCTGACGCCTGGGGGTAATTCTAAGGTAAGGAATCCATAACTAATTGTCTCTTTCAGATTTCAGGTACAGCCATATGCGGCTGTGCTGCTTGAACATCACTCGCGGGCTTGCTGTGACAGTTCTCACAACAAACTGTATCAAATGCCTGTACAGTCTAAATATACCTGTGTAAAGTGTATGAAGTTCTGCTGCTGTGAGAACTCCTATTCGTGGATATGGTGTATAACCAGCTAGGACTGGCCATGTTGCCCCATCATTGCTGAGAGGTCCCAGTTGTACATTTTCTAGTGCATGTGGTAGGGCACCTTGGAACCAGTTTGTGTGTTCCTGAAATGTTAATGGTGTTTCAAAATCTTCATAGCTCTGTATGACCTGGAATATTTGCTTCACTGAATGTATGAAATAATTGTGTATTTGCATCTGCTGCAGGAAATGTGTTCCATGAATAGAATACCTCTGTTTTGAACGCTTCGTGGGCCTCTACCACAAAGGTAATATCTCCTACAGAAAGAGGAGGCCCTCGTTGTCATAACATATCTGTCAATGCATTTCTGTAATTAAGTGGAATAACCACCACTACTGGATTTGCCATTTTCATGAACCAAATTCAGAGTGGGGAATATACTGTGGGGTGATCCTTTTAAAGGTTCAAGCTTGAACAACTTACAGTCAAAAATAGGGGCTCCCTATTTAGCTGAGGGTGATTATTGCCTAACACCATGGACATCTCAGTAGAAGGTGACTAGGGGCTTTGGGCACACGTAAGAACTACTCAGGAGACCCATTAAATAAGTACCTGACCTAAAATGTTGGTGGCGCCATGTTGTACAGTTCCCACTAATGAAGTAAAACTGTGAAGTTGGACAACATATGCGTCAAAATATGGGAACTTAGTCCATGCATATCATTAGAATGCATCACAGCGGAATTCTTCCTTGAATGGTAACTCGCCTTCTGGGCAAACAAGCTGCAGCAAACTCTGGTGCAACTTTGAGCATCAGGATCTAGTCTCTGGTGCTACACAGTGACGAGAAGCGGTCATTCAGGAATCTGGGCTACCAACTCGCCCCAACAGACTTCTCAGCTGCTGTGCACCTGTGCTGTTTACAGTAGGTCAGCTCTCTGACCCTTGGAGTCTCTTGCTTCAGCTGGGCTCCAGAGATGACTTCTCCACAAGCAGGACACAGCAGGCACAGTCCCTCTCCTTTCCTAGCCACCAGATTCAGCAGGTGCAGTCGACGAAGGTGCAGTCTCTCCTTAAGGCTCAAGAGGCCTACCTTATGGGTGACTTATATATATTAAAAAGGAAGGACTGGGCCATTACCTTAAATGGCAAAGTCGAGTTAACAGTTTAAAACTGCCCGTGCAGTCTTCAATGGCAGACTAGAAGCCATGTTTTACCTTGTCCCACTCAGGGTGGCACAACAATTGCTGCAGTTTCTGAAGAGAAACTCTAACTTATAGGTCCTGAATACCCCTGGTACTATATACTAGGGACTTACAAGTAGGTTAGGCTATGCCAATTGGGTATGATCCAATTAAACAGTCACCTTTTTAAGGGTCATAGCACATGCGAGGAGTATTTTTTTGGCATGGCTCGGGCATTTCAGAGTTATTACACCAGTACCTCATAGTCAAGAGGGGGCATAAAATGGGGGTAAACCTGCAAAAAGCCTCTTTCCTTGCACAAAGCCTTGTTAAATAGTCAAAACCCAGTGCTATGGACAAAGACTGTGTAAAGTGGGGATTTATTAGTTGTGAACGGTTGGGTGCAGGCCTGAAGATTGTGCTTCACTGCTTACAGCTCAAGGATGTACACTGTAAACGTCCACTCACAGGCGATTTAGCTCAAGGTGTAGTTGTAAGCATGGCCAAAGGCTAAACGCTGTTGTACACAACTGAGAACTGTGTGGAGTGTGTATTAATCAACTGTGAAGGACTGTTCCTAGGGCCTGGCAGAAAGTGCAAACTCAGTGGCTAATCTTTTCTGAACATCGACAAAGGTTATGTGCACTGTGCGTTGGTTGCTCACAGAAGACTGGACACAGAACTGGCATAGTGTCTAACTCCTAGTGCACATGGCCAACACTGGGAAAGACATTTTATTAAAATTTTAAACAATGGATCTGGGGGTCAGTTTGTGCCACCCAGTCTCCCTATATTCACTTTTTTCAGGATTTTTTTTGTCAGGAGTTGGGGACCATTTTCTTTTAATCTTGAATCAGCCAATCAGATCTTGGTGATCCTGCAGATTCTTGTTTGGATCTGCAGATCCGAACAGTACGACAGGAAAAAAGCTTCCCAGGCCAAGGGTTTTGTTTATTTTTTTCATTTTGCAAAACAAGGATACCCCCGTATCCTCAACTGTCCATATATCTGTAACTTTTTCTGAGAGTTAACCCCTTCACGCCAAATGAGAGCCTATCTTTAAATGCAAATTTATCAAAAACTACTAAAGGAATTTACATCAAAAACCCAATCCGTGAATCAAGCTCTAACTTTGTGCCGTATTTGGTGTAATTCCGTTAAGGCGCTTTTTCTGTACCAGGGACCAAAACTTCCTAACAGAAATAAAATTGAAAATCGCACTTTTAGACACCCCATATCCCGCCTCCCTTGTCATTGCCCTCAGCTTGACGGATCGGCACAAAACCTTCCAAGAAGGAACCAAAGTGAAGGTATTGTCTCTTTGGAAACTTTCCTGCAGATTCAGCAAACTGCAAATTTATTAGGAAATACATTTTATATATCTGGCTAGATCTATTTGGATTTATTGAGTAAAAACTATACCCCCTTTAAAAAAACAAAAACCAAAAGCACACCATGGAACCCTAAAAAACATTCACCCAATACACACACACCCCCCTTAACTCTAAGAAACCTATCAAATCTCACATATAGTCCCAAAAAAAACCTAAACCCATTAAAGCCCAACGGCATCTTTTACATAATTGCACCTACAGAATCCTACCATTGAATCCTAAAAACACCCTTGTACTGATTTCTTCACGGAGAGCCCACTCCTTCCAGACACCCAAGCTCCGTTAGGTAACCAAGCACCTTGGGGTAGCCAACCTTTCATGCACAATCAAGACATGGGTGGCAAAGCTCCTACAATGCACACCCGTTGCCTTATACAAAAGTTTTCAAGAAACGCCCACTCCCTCCAGACATCCAAGCCCCATTAGGTGCCTAAGCCCCTACTACGCACACCCTTCGCCCTCTACCGGAACTTTTGCGGGTAGCTGACCTATCATGCACAATCAATAAGACATAGGTTGCAAAGCCCCTACTATGTAAACCCATCGCCCGGAGCACAGCTCTTCACGAAGAGCCCATTCCCTCCACAAAGCCTTGCCCCATTATGTGGCCAAGCCCCTAATACACTCAGACTTCGCCTTGGCACAGCTCTTACAGAGAGGCCTGTCCTTCCAGACATCCACGGCACTACTACACACAGTCTTTGCCCTATGTACAGCTCTTTACAGAGTAGCCAGTCCCTTCAGACACCCAAGACCATGAGATGGCCAAGCCCCTACTACACACAGCCTTCAGTCTGTGCACAAATGTTCACAGTGAGCCCACTACATTCACACACTCAAGTCCCATTAAGTAGCCAAGCCCCCACTATGCAAAGCCTTTCCATTTCCACAGCTTTCCACGGAAAGGTCAATCAGTTCCTCCTCACAACTAAGCCCCATTATGTGGCCAAGCCCCTACTATGCACATAATTTGCCTTGTGCACAGCACTTCACGATGAGGTCAGTGCCTCCAGACAATTGCCACAGGCTATAATGGTTGTTAAAACCGTTTTTCATTATAGGCTCTCAGGTGCAGCACACACCTATAACTTTGGTACAGAGAAATAGATTTACTAACAATTGGCACAATACAGCACAGCAAACCAATTTGCTGTGGTGAATTGTATCAACTTGAGAAAGTAGAATTGTGCTATATCTGCAAAACAATTGAACAGTTCTGCTCTCTCAATTCACTGTCACACTTTTTACAGTCTTCCGTCAACATAGGTATCCTTGCATTATAGTGCAAGGGAGTCTATGTTGTACTCAGGATAGTATTGGTGCAGGAAGAGTTCTCTCTCAGGGACCTTTACATATGTTTTCCTACACTTCCTTGCATCCAGAGGATACTCAGCAAAATGACACAAGAGCTGTGCCATCTAATGCTTATAGCCATGTCATGGCCCAGACAACACTGGTTCACAGCCCTCTTATTTCTCTCAGAGGAACCTTGGATGCAGTTGAAACTACTGGTCAATCTTCTCTCTTGCTGCGAAGGCCAAGTCCTGCACCCAAAATCAGTATCGCTGAACTTGGCAACATGGCTCCTGAGAAAAATGAATACCATTTCCTAGATATTCTAAAGGAACGCAGATAAATTCTGTCTAAAGGCAGAACCTCATCAATCTTTAAGACTTACGAGCAAGTGAAAAGAATTCTGGTATGGTGCAATAACTAAAGTCTCCATCTACTTTCTGCTTTACCTCATCAGATTGCTTTTTTAAGTCTGAGGCATGCAACAATCGAGGTATATCTGGCAACCATATCCTGCTTTTTGCTAGCTGCTGATCAATAGCCACTTTAGACTAACTAAGTCATTAAGGAATTTATCTAAGGAATCTTCAGGGTTCCCCTCTAGTAAGACAACCACCAGTCTTGTGGCAGTAAAATACCGTTTTCTTATAGTTAATGAGAAGTCCCTTAGAATCTGTCCACAAAGCAGTATCAAAATGTCTCTCTTTGAAGATGGCACTTCCTCTAATGATAACAGTAATGAAGAGAGCCACTCAACTACAAAAATTCACAAATAAAGAACCTGATCTCCAGTTTCATAAGGATAGAGTTACATTGAGAATAAATCACTGGTGTATTTCAATAGTGGCAACCAATTTCCATCTGAGTGACCCAGCTGTGTTAAAGACTTTTTTCCTCAAATCAGACTGGTGCAGCTGAGAGGGTGCAACACACTTTGGACAACAGGAGCTATAAGTACTATATTAACCGAACCAAAGAATTCCATAAATCTGACCAATGGTTGGTGGAATTCGTGCCCCCCTAAAAAATAAAAAATAAAAGACAACCCCTTCAAAACAATGGATAGCCTTTTGTGTGGCTACAGTCATAACATTCTGTCATTCTAAATCAGGGTGCCCACTCCAAAATTCTGTGAGGATGCACTCACCAAGGAGTGTGTCAACATGGAAAGCCCCGTTCAATGGAATGCCTATTACAGACATTGGCAGGGCAGAAACCTGTAAAAAAAACAGAAATCTGTACCCAACAAGCCTAGATGCAGCAATGGAGAGGAATAGCATTGTTGTAGGTGGCTCTTCTGCAATTTTTTCAATAAGGTGAGTCTATTTTTTTCAAACATCCAAAATATACTGTATACTTGTATAAATGTATTTTAAAATGCTTGCTATTCTGATTAAAGCATGTACATCTATGAAAGATACAATGCTGGCAAACGAAAATGCCAATAGTTCTCCAGGGTTGGCATCTTTCATAGATTCGCATGCAATCTACCCTCCTCTCTGCATCCGACTCACCTATCAAAAAAATTCTCTCACCCTTGTGCTGCAAAATCTGAGATATGGTGGTCTCTAGAGGAACTGGTGTTCATGGTGCTTTCTCCTGACAATGGCTGAAGTTTGGGTCTTTTGAAAAGATGAGGATGGGCTACTAATGTGCACGTTTGAAGAATTCCAGCTAAGTTTAACATTGGACTGCTTTTCTATGACTAAGGTAGCACATATAGTAAAAGTAGCTTTTCCTTTTCAATCATGGATAACTAGAATAAAATTCATAAGCATTGAACATTAAAGCCATTTCACTGCATCTCTAAAATACTTAAAATTAAGATGCCTATCTAAACTCAACATTTTTGTCTATACATAGGTACATACAATTAAAACTTACAATAAGCAATATGCCATGGTAAAGTCCTCCTCAATTAACTAATTTTGAAGGGAAAAATTAAGAAAATTGAGTCAGATGGGCAGAAACCCCACTAATGAGTATTTTGACACTAGGACTGCAGACTATGTTGCAATGGAATGCAGCAATAATTAGAATGAGTACATTTTCCCTAGCTTGAGAGTGAAAAGAGCTCAGTCACTAAATACACCACAAGGTCTCCTATCTTTACATTAGAATTTAATTAAAAGACCCACGATAGAGAATGGCATAATTAGCCACTGAGAGAACAGCCAAAGAAACGTGACCTGAAGAGTGCACAGATCAATTAGAAATGCAGACACATTTATGAGGAAAACCGGTATAGGTGTAAAACCTCACAAGGGCCACTACACCTCTCGTCAACTGTTCTCACTGAACAAACAAAACAAAGAAAGGGAACCATGTTCAAGTGCTTACTGAGATCTTACCGGGTTATGTGTCTTATTGAGAGAGTGCTGCTGTGATTAAAATGAAATGAAAGTGTACACATGTGGGTGAATGAAGCATACAGTGGAATGCATGTGTACAGCTTTTCATGTGGCTCCTGTGTATCTTGTTACTCGAACAAACCTCTGTTTATTCTACGGTTGTGTGGTGCTTTCATTCACCACTGTACACTTACCATGTTCAACCACAAACATCTCTGCAAGGGATGGTATGGCATCCACCAACTTCCCCAGGAAAGTGAAGACTGGAAGGCTGCACCGCATACTCGACACCTTAGTTAGCTAGTTTCCAAAAGACAACAAAAATAGACAAGAAATGCTTGCTCAAGAACCACACTAAAACATATGCAATAATCCTCAAGCTAAAACCTGTACTCTTAGTTCTTCAACCCCTTTGCTGATATCCAAAGAATGGCCATTATCAGAGCAGATGTATAGGTCTAACAGGCACATGCATCAAAAGAAAAACCGGTCGCAAACGGGCAGATTCTCAGAATCTGCCCCTTTGCGACCGGTATTTTTGCATTTGGGATGCATCATCCCAAATGCAAAAATCGCAATTTAAGTAATCTCTAAATTGCGAATACTTAAATTACGATTGCATTTAAGGAATCGCAAATTGAGATTCCTTAAATGCAATGCAACAGAGTAAAAAAATTAGCGATTTCGCTACTAGGGCGCAAATTACCATGAAGTTGAACTTCATGGTAATTTGCAAAACTTGAGAAATGCACTGAAGTGCATTTTTCAAAGTTGAAGGTTACACACACACATGTCCTTGGAACATGTGTGTGCGCAACATATGTGCACGGATCGATTTCAGGGGTGCAACAGGGTGTCCTTTTGACACCCCAGCACCCTTGAAATTGCATGCGCAATTTGCGAGTACCTATTGGTACTCGCAAATAGCGCTTCGCAATTTCCCATTCATTCTTATGGGCCTGTAGGCCCATAGGAATGAATGGGAAGCCATTCCTTATTTGCGACTCCTTATTTGCGAGTCGCAAATAAGAGAATGTGAAGGAATCGCTATTATTATAGCGATTCCTACATGCATAGGATTTTGCGAATCCTTAATTGCGAATCCTTAATATTCGCTATTAAGGACTCGCAAAATCCTAGCTTGATGCATGTGCCAGTTAGAGTGCTTTGAAGCTGAATATTTGAAGCCTCAGAGTTGGTGGGCCAGTACGCTCATAGGCTCCATTCCCACAATACGTACACAGCTCCTTTTTCCATAACTTGCTTTTTCTCTACATGCATGTGGAAAAATATGTGCCAAGGATCATGTTAAAAGGCTTGAAGGAGGTTTGTATGATTTAAGAGACTGGGGCTGACACTCGTTAACTACATTGAGTACAAATAAGGTCCATGTACATAAAGTTTTCAGAACTCTTATCTTTTATAGATTCACAAACGTTTTAAATATTCCTCAATGCAAGACTGGGATTATTCTACAGAAAAAGCAATATGCACATATTAAAGCATAATTTTTCAAAGCCTTACATTGGGGTTGTTTGTTAAAAGTCAGTGAAACTTGTTTACATGACCAACCATTACACTGCTAATTTCGTAGGTCCATCAAGTAATTGTAATTGCCAACCTGTTTTGAAAGGTAAGGTAGGTCGTAAGGGGATCAATATCAATAAGAATAACCAGTGCTGGGGAAATCTTACAAGTAAATTTAGTCCCCACCATTTGGTATATTTTAAAGGTTAGACTGAGCTGAAAATCATGCCATGTCAAACTGGTCCTCTGGTGAACAAAATTTAGAAAATAAATGTCTGTTTAAACCCTACAATAGAGCCGCTTTCTACAAATCTTGAACTTGTTTCTTCCTACAATCAATCCCCTCTTCCTACAGGCAATTGACTCAACCCACAACGTTCCTCAGCCAGATGTTTTGCTTCATGTAACACGTCAGGTCTACTGGGAGGTAGGTACTTGTGAATCTATAAAAAAAGTACCGATTCTGACCCTTCTTCATACAAGTAGGAAAAAATCACTTACTTGTAACTACAAATTACTCTCTTTCACAGATTTTTTTTTAAACAAATTTTATTGAACATTTACTCTTGGCGTCTTACATTCAACAATGCAGATACTGTTACATTCAAGCGTTATTAAGGTTCGCTCGCTCCCATTGTCCCCTCTGTTGACAGATCTCATATCCTGGCATCATTGCTTGCATAGTTCTTGTTCCTATTGGTGCACCCCACCTCTCTGCAAACCGCCTGGTTAAATCAGTGATTCTCAATGAGATACGAGCTAAAGCCTATTGCATCATTTCGCCTGCCTCAGTCTCTGGATTCTTTAATAGTTCCACCAGTGCTGCCCACGTTCTAGCTGACTCTAGCGATTTTTCGCTGCCAGTTTTCTTGGCTGTGCGTAACCATACTGCTCCCTCACAGTCCGCCCACTTTATAAACTCCCTCTTCCACATATGTACATTAGGAACCCCCGATCTTTCTAGTGGCTTGTGATATCTCACTTTGCTAATATAAGGCCCAAGTCCTGGAACTTACTTGTCACCTTATTTTTAGCAGTGTGGGGAAACCAATACAAATGACAGTACCCCGGTGTTGTGGCTACTTCCTTTTCCGTCACCTTCGTCAGCACCGTGGTCACTTCACCCCAGAAGTCAACCATGCCTGGGCAACTCCGGGACATATGGAGGAATTCGCCCCCTCCTCATTGCAGCGCGGGCATACCGCTGTTCTTATATTGAAGTATCTATTAATGCGACCTGGCGTGAGGTATGCTCTGTGCAGGACATAGAAGTGAACAAGTTGAAATCTGGTGTTTCCGGTACTGTTGCTTGCTCGTTCTACCAATTCTCCCCATGTTTTTTCGGCAATTGGCTCCCCTAGATCCTCCTCCCATCTCTGGTGTAATCTACTGAGGGTGGGGAGGGTCGCATGACTAAGCTGCCTGTATAAGCAGGTGACCGCTTTGTATGTCTCTGCCGCGGATACCACATATTGACACCCCTCTGACGTAGGTGGCTCCAAGGGTCCCCCTCCCCATTGTTTGTGTATCGCCGCTGTGAGGGCGGCATGTAGTAGGAAATCTACCCCCGGGTATGTCGTACCTCTCCCTGAAGTCATTAAAGGGTAGCAAGGTTCCGTCTTTGTATAGCATCCCTACAGTGGTCACCCCTGCTTCTCTCCAGTCCTCTAGTCCTCGCCAGTCTCCCCCATGCGGAAGTGCTTCACATATAGATAGTGGAATATCTGGGGCCTATGGGCGCTTAGTCTTGGACCTCAGCAGGCTTCTGTTCCAGCATTTGCAAATTATTTTTAGTGTGGTGGTCCTCTCTCCCTCCTGATTGGGGAGCCTCAGCACCACACGCGACAGGAGATGCAGACTTGGTGCCGCATCACCTTGTTGCGCTGTCCCTCTCACCCGGCTCGCTATCCATTTTGTGAGCCATTTTAGCTGGGCTGCTATATAATAATACTCAAAGTCTGGCACCGCCAGTCCTCCTGCTGCTTTTGGCCTCATTAGTGTTGTGAGTGCTACTCTGTGTCTTCCCGTTCCCCATAAAAATGCCGTCATCAATGCCTGGAGCTGTCGAAACATCCCCGCTGGGATCCAAACTGGGAGCACCCCGAAATAATATAATAGTCTCGGTAAGGTCACCATCTTCAGTAAGGCCACTCTGCCTGCTACTGATAGGGGAACGGTCCCCCAGAAACCAAACCTTGCTTTCACTCCCCTTAATGCCCTCCCCACATTACCCTCTAGCAGGTTTGCCAGGCCTTGATATATTTGGACTCCTAGGGTCGGCAAGCATCGTTTTTCCCACAGGACTCCCTCCATCTCCTGTGGTCTTTCCCTACCTTCTGTGGCGGGGAAGAGGCATGACTTCGTCCAATTTACCCTAAGGCCTGCCACTCTCTCCAGTGCCGCTAGCAGTTCCTTGGCTCCCTGAAGGTCCTCCCTCACATTGTTAAGGAATAATAGTAAGTCATCGGCGTACAGTGCTATGTGGTGTGTTTGACCGGCTACCTCCAGGCCATGGTAGAAGCATCCTCTCCTAGCTCTGGCTGCCAGAGGCTCCATGGCCAAGGCAAACAGCAAGGGCGATAAAGGGCACCCCTGCCGTGTTCCTCGCCCCACTCTGTAACAGTCCGATATGAGCTTGCCCGTCCTAACTCTAGCTGTAGATTCCTTATATAGTAAGGCAGTCCATGCCACAAATTCAGACCCCAACCCAAACCTTCTCATCACCCGAAATAGGTAAGGCCATTCAAGGCTATCAAAGGCCTTCTCTATGTCTACTGCAAAGATGACAGCCTCCTCCCTACGGTAGGAGTCGGCTTCGAGTAGACGCAATAGTCTCCGAACATTCATCGCTGTGTTCCTGGAGGGTATAAATCCTGCTTGGTCTTGGTGTATGAGATCTACCATGTGTGGCAGGAGACGGGTGGCCCGGATCTTGCTCAAAATTTTATAATCCAAATTGAGCATAGAGAGTGGCCTGTACGCCGTTTTATCAGATGGAGATTTCCCTGGTTTCAACAGCGGGATAATCACTGCCTCCCTTGGTGACTCTGGGAGCTTCCCAATCTGCTTTGCATGATTATATATTTCCACTAACCGAGGGCCCAAGAGGTCAACATATGTGAAATAAAACAACTGGGAGTCCGTCTGTCCCAGGTGTTTTGTTTCTGGCCATGGCCTTGATAGTGCTCCTCACCTCTCCCAGCTCTATTTCCCTCTCTAGTGACTCCGCCTCTTCCTCCAATATTGCTGCCAGCTCAATATCTCCCATGAAATAGTCTATCTCATCGGTTGTGGGGGATACCCTACTTTCATATAGCCCAGTATAATACCTCAGGAATATGTCGTTGATATCCTGTTGCCGATGTCAGACCTCACCCTGCTCTTCCCTCATTTCCAGGATAACCGACCCTCTCTTAGCCGGGCTAGCCAGCCAGGCCAACAGTGCCCCAGACTCATCCCTTTCTGTGTGAGCACACACCATGTAGTTTTTGTAATCAAAGCAGCGCAACCGCTTTACATGTTCAGATACTATTTCCTTAGCCGCTAGCAGTTCCTCTTGTTTGTCAATCCTTTCCGGTCTCTCCCGCTCTAGCTCTCGGAGGTGTTGCTCTGCTGCTATGGTGTCCCTCAGAAGCATCTTTCTCACCCCTACCGCCTCGGAGATGCACCTGCCAAGTATCATAGCCTTGAAGGCTTCCCATTCAACCAAATGGTTTGCGCCGTCCCGGCATTCTCATCAAAGTATTGCCCAATCGCTGTACGTATTGTTCTTGAAATACTTGGTCCTAAAACGCCTCTGGTCTAAGGCGCCAGGTTGGAATGTTTGGCCTACTCCTAGTCCAGACCAGCCCCACCAATAAAGGGTTATGATCCGAGATCCTCCTCGCCAGGTACTCACTCGTCTGCACACATTCATGCACATCCGGGGAACACAACATGGAGTCTAACCTAACATGTAACTCATGTAGGGGCGAGAAAAATTAATAGTCTCTGTCCTTGTTGTGCCCTCCAAGTGTCTATTAGCCCCCATTGCTGCTGCCAGTTTCTGTGCGCTTCCGCTGCTCTACAAATGGGTGAATCTGGCAGAGGCGGGTGGGATCAGTCCAGCACCACATCTTCAATGCAGTTGTAGTCCCCCCCCCCATTATCACTGATCCCGTCAGTGCCGGTGCCAGTGTCCTAGAAAGGTGTCCTAGGAACAGAATTTGATCAGTGCTTGGCCCATAGATGCTACCAATCGTCACGCCCTTCCCATCCAGTTTGCCTAACAGGACTACATATCTCCGTTCGGGGTCTAGTATTTGCTTAGTGCATTGGAATGGTACTCCTGCTCTTACCCATACCAGGACTCCCTAGCAAATGCCGAATAGTTTGCTTAATACACTTGCCCCCGCCATCTACATTGTAGCGCAGCTCCTTCTTTCGCAGTTATATGTGCCTCCTGCAACATTGCAATTTGGGCCCCCCTCCTCACTAAGTATGCATGTATCCTGTGGCGCCTTGCATGGTGTGCATCCCTCGCACGTTCCACGAGATGCACTTAAGGTCAATAGGGGATGCCACTGGATTGGTCTTAACCGTTCTCCATCTACTTTCCTACCCCTGACACACCTGGCCCCTAAAAGTAACTCCCAATACAAACAAACCCCTCAACTCCCCCTCCCCAGGACAGGTAAAGGTAGTCCAGATCCCATCCAAACAAGAAGAAATAAAGATAAAGTTCCTTGTAACTTTGGGGTTGTGAAGCTTACCAACCAGGCCAAGGAGCCCCGCTGGCCGGATCCCCCCCTCTTTCATATCCAGATCTTCGGCCCCAGCTTGCGCTCCGTCTATCATCTTTTCCTCCAGGATAATCCTCCGGCACCCGTCCTCGACTCTGCCTCCAAAAGGCTATGTTCCAGCAGGGTTCATGTCCTCTTTGCATCCTCCTTCCCCCCTTAGATGATTTCATCCACAGATTTGGGCGTTATCTTCGGGGTATCTGTCTCTGAGTCCTCAGTCGCGCTTGTAGCCGGCGAGCGATCTGAGCAGTCCGTCTCTCGGCCACTTCTGCTCGATCTGGGGCTAGACCCCACTTGGCTGAGTTCTGCCACCGCTTTGAGGGCTTTGTGCCGTTCTGCTCTGGCTTCTGTTGAGGAGGGCGCCCCTGTTGTGCCTGGGCCCCTGTCTTTCTTCTTCGGCACTGATCCAGGGCAGGTTCCCCGCCTGTCACGTTCCGAGCCAGAGTCCAGCCATTCCCAGGCTTCCTGTGGTGTGTGAAAAAACTGCAGTCCCGCCTGGCCAACCACTCTTAGTCGTGCTGGGAACAGCATTGATTATGGGACTTGCAGCTGCCTCAGTTTCTTTTTGACCGCTAAGAATGAAGCCCTCTGTCTTTGCACCTCTCTAGTAAAGTCGGGGAACACCATCACCTTACTATTGCCCACTTGCAGATCCTTTTTCTGGCGAGCTTGCTTGAGAATGTGGTCACGATCTCTGAAGTGCAGAAGCCGCGCCACTATGGGTCGTGGGGGGGCTCCCAGCTTGGGGATCCTGGCTGGGACTCTGTGTGCCCTCTCCAGGGCATATAATGGTGAGAGTCCCTCTGGTGCTACTTCTGTCTTGATCCAGTCTTCCAGGAACTGCACCATGTCCGTTCCTTCTTCCCTCTCCGGCATCCCCACTATGTGTAGGTTGTTCCTACGAGACCTCCCCTCACTGTCTTCTGCTCTCACTTCTAGGACTCACACCTTGGCTTCAATGTCCCTGAGGGATTTCTGCAGTTCTGTCACTTCTGTGGGGAGATCGGAGAGAGTCTTTTCCGTAGTCGCTACTCTCTCTTTTAATCGGCGGTGGTCATCCTTCAGTAGGTTTAAGTCCGTACCAATGGCATCAATTTCCGTTTCTAGGGCCTCCCAGAGGCCGTGATGGCTTGCATAATGTCTATCAGGGTAGGTCGCGGGTCGCGCAGTAGAGGTGTCTTTCCCCAATTCCGGGCCGTTGTCGTCATCATCTGTCTGGGCGCTGCCACACCCCCCCCCACACCATGCTGAGGGCACTGTGTCCTCTGCGTTTCGGCACTTTCCCCATCTAACCAGCCGGCCGCTCTTCTCTTCAGGCTGGGTACCAGCCAGGGGGCCAGTAACTCCTCGCCGACCTCCGTGTACTCTTATCTTGCTGGTGGGCAGCTCTCTGGGCCCCCCTCTGGTTGTCTGCGGTTGCCAACTTTCCTATAGAGGCTCCGGTTGCCTCCAACCTCTAGCTTCTGTGTCTCGGTATCCCCCTCGAGAACTGGGGTTCTCACAGTCCGCTCAGTAGTATATTGCAGCAACACCGGTTTCAACTGCGCCTGGTCTCTCCCTCCTTCAATGTGGCCCGTGTACCCCCAGGTCTCGCTGGCGCCTGTCGAGGGTAGCGCTTTGTGCCTCCTGCGGGTCCTCCCCAGTTAGTCTATCTGGCTCCGTCTCTCTGGTCTACCTCTACTGGCAGGCTGGTGTAGCAGGCACAGGAACTCCTCAGGCTCTATACTCCGGTGCTATTTTCCAGGCTTGCTGGCGTAAAGGGACAGTCCCACGGGCACCCTCCTCCTGGTGTCTCTGCCCCACCTCGGGTGTCTCTTCGGTTCACTCCCCTCTGCACCCCTCTTTTCTGTGATCCGCCGATCTTCCTGGGCTCCCCCCACTTGGTTCCTGCAGGCCACTCTCAACCTCTGCTTCTGCAAGGCCCGAGGTCCCCGTATCGCTGCTGCGTGACCCTCTTGCTCGCTGCCGCCACAGGGGAGCCCCCAGGGGCCCCTCAGTCCGCACTCCTCAAGAGCTCAGCTGCGCTGGGCGCTCCCCGCGGCCTACCTGCTCTCTCAGCGCTGAGTCGCCATCTTGGAATTCCGTGGTCTCTCCCCTGCTAGCCGGGGCCGCTCGACCTGCCTTTCCGCCATTGCCAGTCTGCTCCGTCGGGCGCGATCTGCCCCTAGGCTGGTCAGAGTCCTCTCAAAACGAAGTCACCGGCAGCATTCCTCTGTTTTCCTCCGCCTCTCTCTCACCACCTCAGCGCCCGTTGGGAAGTGCAGTCACCATTTTGTCCTCAGCCTCCCGCGGTCGGTTTCTGCCTGCCGTGCTTAAATCTCGGCTCGGGGTTCGTCCAAACTGGTGGAGAACTACTCCGACGCAGTTCCCCTGCCGTTCCAGTCGATTTTGACGCAGGCTGGGTACAGAATCGTTTCAGACGGGGGATTCTTCGGGCAGAGCTCCGCAGCCCGCTTCCTCCTACATCGGCGGTTTACCACGTCCTCCTACTCTCTTTCTCAGATGAGTGGATTATTTCCTGTCAGGCTGGGAATACTAAGGCCTGATTCACAAAGGTAAACTTACACTTTTGAGTAAGTTTACTCTTTTCTCGGTATTCCCACACTATGATTTAATAGTAACTTTACAACTGCAGACACTCCACAGCTGGGCGGAGTGCTCCACACATAAAATGATAACACAGGCCTATCTTTTTATGTGCAGAGTTCTCCCCCCTAACTGTGGAGTCTCTGCAGTCATACAGTTGCTAATAAATCATAGTTTGTGAATACCGAAAAAGAGTAAACTTACACACAAGTGTAAGTTTACTTTTGTGAATCAGGCCCTTCGTAGTCAATTTTCAAATGGCAGAGTACATGTACACTAAGTTAACAGGTATTAGCCATTTACTCTATAGTCTGTCCATTCAGAATACTGATTCAGACTGCAGCCAATGAGTTGGAGAGACAAAGAGTTCAAACTCCATCAGACACACTGTAGGTCAAATTTGTATAGCACGTGAAGACCAGGTAACTTAGAAGTCTCTTAGTTAACTCAATAACTTACAAAACAGATGAAGACAAACTAATCCCCTACCTAATCACCACTAACTTTGCGTTCCAGAGTCAAGTGCTATGTGACACAGTGCTCTTCAATGCATCCTCACTGGTAGCAAGCGCTATACAAAGTAGTTACAATTACAAACATATATATACATATATATTACAGAGTGGTGGTCACCAGTGTGTAGTTATAAGTTTGGCTGAGTTTGACAGAACTCAACAAAACTCTGCAGATAAAAGTTAGTTCACCTCAGCTCCTTCCTGGAATGTTTCAGGGTAATCAGTCAAGCAGGGGCGAGAAGAAGGGAGGTGGCCCCAAAATATGTTTTTTCCTTGCAATTTCCAATAACACTTTTGGAAAGCAATTTAGAAAAAACAGCTGAACAGATTTACACCAAATTTAGCCCAAAGCTAGATATTTACTCAGAAAGTGTGCTTTCTGTGAATTGGTGTACATCTGTTCAGCTGTTTTAGAGAAATTAAGCTCCATGATACCTGGATGGTTGGTCCCACAGGTGTACAGTGGAACACTTCCAGTACTGCAAATTTAATAAATTGGGCATTTTGATAGGTCAGGAGGGCTCCCCCCCCCCCCCCAAACTCCCCTCTGTCGGTTCCTGCAGGATCAAAGGATCTGATTGGCTTGCTGGAGAGAAGTGTTGCGCCCACCATTTTAGGACATTTAGGACTTGGGGTCTTGGACCATTATGTTATCAAAGATGTCATTTAACATGTCATGAGTGATGTAATATGTGAGGTCATAAGCAGTGCATGGCAGGAGCGCAAGTTACTGTTAGCTCAGTAATCTATTCCCAGTTATAGATTACTGAGCTAACAGTAACTTGCGCTCCTGCCATGCGCTGCTTATGACTTCACATATTACATCACTCGACATGTTAAATGACATATATATATATATATATATTACGTAAGCCGCCTATAGTTTGCCGCTCTCAACACAACGTGTGCCGCAGTACACGGAGGCGGTTCCGTGGAATATCTTCACCAAACGTTGTCACAGGACACAAAACTGCGCACTCCGGCTCATAATTCATTAAATTAATTTATTCCAGCTCCTTCAGAAAGTAAAAAAAAAACTAACAAACTCGTTTCAGCCACCTGGCCTTCGTCAATGTTAGTTATCACATGTATTTTTTCGCCTTATAACAAGAAAACAAATCATTGGATGCAAATTCATTACAAAAACAAAGAAAGGACTTAAGTAGGGGTGGTCTTTCAGAGTGTTACTGTGTCGGCCATTTTAGCATGTACCATTTCAACACAACTAATGGGACATTTCTCTTTGAACCATTGGGAGGAAACTCAAAATAATCATATTGAGTTATTGAGAATCCCTACAAAATAATAACAATTGCTAAATTCATTCACACGTGTGGGGCTTTTTGCAAAATGTACCATTCATCAATTTCTTTCTCTTTTTTAATGTTTTTGGGAATTTTTCTCTCAAAACACTAGGGTGTCAAACCAAAAGTTATATGATTGACGTAAGCATTTACTGTTGGTTAAGAAGGGCCCATTCAGGGCGTGATTTTGGGATTTGAGAAAGCCCGAAACCGGTCCTAGGATGCTTGATTCCGGTCCAGGGAAGACATGGCTTGGCAGTTCGGTCTGGACTGTTCCCATGAGGCACAGGGTCAAGACTGATTTGCATATGGCTATGTCTGAACTGGGGTGGCGTGGTGAAGCAAAATAACGATGGATTTAACCCAGATCTGTGACTGGGGGGTGAATGTTTGCCAATGTGCAACATTCCGTCCATCATCTTGTGTGTTTTGCATTTGAGAACCAATGCCATGAAAATTGTAATGGTACTATAGGGTCCAATATCTGTTCAACCTTGTAATATTGTAATATTGAACCACGATATACAACGAATGAATTTAGCAATTGTTATTATTTTGTAGGGATTCTCAATAACTCAATATGATTATTTCGAGTTTCCTCACAATGGTTCAAAGAGAAATGTCCCATTAGTTGTGTTGAAATGGTACATGCTAAAATGGCCGACACAGTAACACTCTGAAAGAGCACCTCGACTTAAGTCCTTTCTTTGTTTTTGTAATGAATTTGCATCCAATGATTTGTTTTCTTGTTAAAAGGCGAAAAAATACATGTGATAACTAACATTGACGAAGGCCAGGTGGCTGAAACGCGTTTGTTAGGTTTTTTTTAACTTTCTGAAGGAGCTGGAATATATTGATTTAATGAATTATGAGCCGGAGTGCGCAGTTTTGTCCTGTGACAACGTTTGGTGAATATATATATATATATATATATATATATATATATATATATATATATAGATGAGAGAGAGAGAGAGAGAGAGAGAGAGAGAGAGAGAGATTTTCACTGAGAAAGCAAAGCTTAAAGTGGTCTTATAGTTAGGCCTTGAAATAATAAAATAATACTGCGCAGGTAAGAGCAGTGGGGCCGGGTGGGAGGGGATTTCGACAGTCGAGGAGGAGGGAAAATTCATTATTTATTTAATTTCCCCTCGTTGTCTGTCGAAATCCCCCACATCCGGCCCCACCGCTCTTACCTGGACAGGCCGTGGCTGACTCCAGGTAACATTGCCCTATACAGATGTAATCCTTGTCAGGGAACCTGAAACTGCATCACTGTTGAACAGATAGATAGAAACTCACCCAAAAATAGAATTAAATCCAGAATGTCTGAAACACTTAAGAGTCATGGACGAGGTGGAACTGACATATCTATGAAGGGGCTCCAGACCTCTAAAGATTGGAGGGTCTTTTGTTACTATCCGAATCATTACCCACAGCAGTTTTGATTACATATTGGTTAGGACAGAAGATCAGGTTCGCCTAGATAACACAGTGTACTTAAGTAGGTTTCTTCCTGACCACTCCCTGTTGTGGTGGCAGCACATGGACACACAAAACAGAGCTAGGATCCTCACATGGCATATTCAATTAGAGGCACTAGTGGATGGCACCTTTGAGGAGGGTATTAGAAAAATGTAGCTCAGCAGTATTTTGAAGTTATTTGGGAATCAACTGAGAGTATGGCTAATGAGCGGGAACCATGCATAGTCATTCAGCAGGGGGGGGGGGCGCAAGGTTGAAATTTATGGCACCAAGCTGCAGCAGGGATACACAATGATGGGTCAGGATAAAACAATGCTGCAACAAGAGGAAGAAGTAATCTCAAACCGATGAAAATAGCTGCGATAGCTGAGGTTAAATGACAGATGGTGGGTAAATGGCAAATGTTTGGTTAAGTTCATACACACACTTTAAACGCAGTTTGGAGACAAACCAGGACCTCTCCTGGCTTCAGTACTGAAAATAGGAAAGACATCAAATGCATATTTTCCACTTGAGGAAGTGGGGGGCAGGGAAGAAAGAGAATATAGTAACGCAAGTGGGAATTAAGGGTTCATGTCACTCTTATTTTACAAGAGGTTATAAACAGCAACAGCTGATAGGTTTCAGGTGGTTGAAATCTTTGGTGGGATGGAACTGTGAAGGATCACAACGGAGAAAGGAGAAATGCTCAAGACTCCAATTACTAACATTTTTACCATTTATTTCATGTTAAATAAACGTTTTGACTTTTCCCTATACTTTACAATAGAGAGACCACTGGGTATGGCAAAGTATCTGGGGAAAATTAAAAAAAAGTTTATCAAACTTTATAATAAATTAGTTAAAATGTTTAAGTATTAATATAAATTAATTTTATTTATTTATTTTAAATGTAGAACAAAAAATGCTACAGAATTATTAACTACATTTTGTATTAAATCTTTAATTAATTTAAATATATTAAATAAAAATTATTTTTCCTACATAAAATGAAAACTAAAATGTTATGCATTTATAATTATTAAAAGTGATGTACATGAGTGGTTCTTACCCTGTGGTACAACGACCCATTGGGGTCCATGAGGCCTACTCAGGGAGGCTGCGACTGTGTTACCAAAAATAAATAATATTAAAATTCATACATTAAAATTAATAAAGTATATACAAAAAGAAGCAGAACTGAAAATGTGAAAACATTTTCTCTATTTGACTGTGAATTCAACAAAATATTTCAATATTTGAGTCTTTGTTTGGTGCATACTTGTTGTATTTTTGTGTATTATTTTGATGTTCAAATCAGAAATTGCTTAGGCCGGGGGTCGCCAGCTTCCAATAATACAGAAGTCAAAACGTTAAGAACCGCTAATGTACATAATTAATTAAAAGTACTTTAATTATATTTTTATTAAATTAATGTTACATTAATTTTTTAATTCAAAAAAGGTTTTTTAAATATTTTGTAATTAAATAATAAATGTTTTATTTTTAGATTTTTTAACATTCAATTATTTTAAATAATTAACATTATTTCCTATGGGGATTCACTTTAATTCCGGGCCTACCTCCATTATTTTCTATGCTATGGCAGGGTGCTGCAGTATCAATGGCTGGCCCCGTTTGGTGCTGGACCTACTACTGTATCTTTTTTTTGCAGTAGTAACTTACTCTCGTAATTCGGCTCCAACCCCTTTTTAAGAAGGGGAGACGTGTACGCCTACACTTTTGAGTAACTTTACACTCTAATATTGTGAATATCCAAAAGTAGTAAAGTTACCCAAAAATGTAAAGAGTAATTACACGTGTAAGTTCCTAACAAGTGTAAATTACCTTTGGGAACAGCCCAGTAGTTGTCTAAAGTCGCTCTGAAGTAGTGAATAATTTGAGTTAGAGTAACTGTTGACTTATGCATACTGATAAGTAGTGCTAGTAATTGCCAAGAGTCTGAAGGCTGACAGAAATGCTTCACTGCTGGCTCTTGAGATGCTGCTTTTATTAGTCTAAATATGGGTAGACACAGGTTTTCTGTTTTCTCAGATAAGTCGTCACAAGTGCTATGAATTTTGGAAAAAAGTGAAAGGGGCTGGCTTCAAGGCGAAAGGGAGAACTTTTTTTGGTTAGATTTATTTGGTGGTACAACATGTGGAGGAGAAATGAATTTGAGAGCATATCCATTCTAATCGACGTTTGGAACACATTTGTCATTTGTTATATGTTGCTATACATATAGATGATTTACAATACTTCCCTCCACTAGAGTGACCAAGAGGAAAGAAGGAAGATGTCACTTTTTTGAGGTGGCTTACCTGCAGCCACAGATGTTTGCTGCCCTTCTTTAGCAGGTCTTTCGTGTTGGTTAGATTGCTTCTGTTGTTGGAGGTATTGCTGCTGAGGCCACTAAATGGTCTGAACCCTCTGTTGGAAAGGACGCCTTTTATAAGACTGTAGCGTCTTTTGGTATTCTTTCTTCTTTTCCAATGCTACGGCCTTCAAGACATCAATTTCCATTTTTATACTAGCCATCTCATCATCGGTGTGCAATAAAAAAAAAAAAACATGGCAGAGAAATGAAGATTTAAAATCCTTTCCTGGGCCTCTAGGTTTAGGCACTGTCCGCCTGAGCCATGAACTACGTCTCAGACAGATACTATTGCAAAAACCATGAAAAAGGTTCACAGAGTCTGCTGCACTTCAAGAATAGCATCCCTTCTTGCAGAACCTCTTGGAAGTCTGGTCTGCCTTCCTTGGTTTTAGACCAAAAATCTCTGCAAAAACTCCCAGAGAGATCTATCATATTGGCCAAAGAGTGTTATAGCACTTGGTCTGTTCATGCCAGTTGCCACACATCTTCCTGGCCAGTTCATGCGTTTATTCTCCTTGTCAGGAAGAACAGTGAAGGAAGGTGCAACCGCATGTGACTTTCTTGCCACTAAGGTATCACAGAATCAGGTGGAGGGTCGGACCTTAGGAAAGAAGTGGGTCCTGGTCAGAAGCTTTATGTTTATTTTGCAGTTGTGATGGAGCTGACTTTACAGAAGCCGAGGTCAGACGCAGTTGCATTGCAAGTGCTCACAGGCCAGGTACCATGGGCAATAAAGGACTGAATGGTTCTCTTTGGTGCAAAGTCTCAAGTATGGCTGACTGAGAAGATAAGTTGGGATTAGGATATTCAACTTGGCTGCATCCCTGACTAGGATTTCATTAAATGTATTTACGTCCAACTAAGAAGAGACTCGTGCTGGAAAAGAGTCATCCAGAGTCCCTAAATAATCACTAATGGAGGAAATGCCTGTGGAGTAAGAAGACCAAGAAGGAGAGTATCTGTGTCTTCTATGGCTTCTATGCAATCTTGACCTCTTGCTGGATCTCCTTGAAGGCCTGGATCTTGACCTTGATCTGCGATATTTTGTTATGGAGCAAGATCCTCCCCTTGAAGTCTCTGGATCAGTAGTTCTGGATAGATGCTGAGGTACCAATGGTTACTGTGGGAGGTGTGGAGAAGCCAAAGAACCAGAGAAGCAGGTGGTGTTGGTGAAAACCTTAACAAAACTGATATGCGAAGCATGGTGTAGAAGAGAGAGCCAGTATAGGCGTAATTTAGAGTATGTCCTGGAATATTCTGAATCGGAAGACCTTGGAACCATTCTCCTAGCCAGAGCCATTCAGGAGAAAGTTGCAACACTAAAGGCATTAATCCAGAAAGTGGCAAAGATAGCTGGTCTCCCGGTCTTTTAGGAGCCAGAGGTTGAGAGAATGCTCTCTCTCCCTCTCTAGTACTCGACAGTGAAGGTAACATCATGATACCTTTGGGTGTCAATGTAGAAGGAGGTACTGACGTCAACGTAGGTCTTGATGTCAAGAGGTTATGAATCTTCAGTGTCAAATGGTGTCTGAACATCGATCTAACCTTCGACGACAAGCAGGTTGGGACGGTATCTTTTCTCAACATTGTAGCTTTCGATATCGACCAGGAATGCCATTTTTCTGTGACCATCCCTCTCTGCAGATCTACTTCTCCCAGTCTTCTTATTGAGAGAAGAGGGGGCAGAGGTAGATGAAGCACCTTCTCTTCATACCTCATGCTTTTCAGAAGTAGCGTCCTGAAGTCTCACCTGCAGGCCATGGTGCCTGATCCTCTACCTGTCCTTTAAGGTCCTCTTGGACATTTTTTGGCTGTCTGCGCAAGTATCAGAAGATGGTCTTCTGGAAGGCATACTATACAGAGGTTGTGTGGATCCAACTGAGCCTTTTTCTTGCCACAGGACATTCAGCCAGGAAAATAAGAAAATTCCTGTCATAAAACTGCTGAAAAATAGTTCAAGTTCTAAAGGACTTCGAAAAAGCTTCTGAAAAGGTTTGGAAAATATTTCTACAGAGAAAAAGCCAAAAAGGCAGAGCTAAAGGCCCCAGGATCCTGTCGCCAAGAACTGTGGAAAAAATTACCTAACTGTCACCTGTGGGACATGATAGGACACAGGAGGATGGGTGAGGCACTCAAAGACACGGTACCAGTTTTTTAGGTCTGGCCTGACCCAGCGCATGCGCTGGTCTGGCGAGACTTTTAGTAAGGGTTTCAAAAAATGCTACCATGGCCGGCCACCAGCTTGCGTGCATGTGCGCGGGCGCGCGCTTACGAGCAGAGGCGCCATATGGCTTTCCTCGTCATGCTCATTAAGCGCATCGCTCGCAACACTTGATCGCGATCGCGATCACTTTCACTTTCGCGCGGCCGCTTTGATGTTCCTCTCATCCTCAGTCCCGTCTCTGCCTCTCTTCTCCTTCCCAACTCTCGCTTCACATCCTTTCTCCCACTTTTCCGTCTCTCTTCTTCATACTTTCTTTGTTACTGTCACCTTAACTGTTTTGTGCCGCTATCCCCAAGTTTTCCACCGACTCTTTTCCCTTCGTTTTCACCTCTCTCTCTTGTGCGTTCTTCCCCTCTCCGCCTTAGCCCCTGGGTCTCATTCTCTCGCTCACTCGGCATCTCTCGGGCTCTTTCATGTGAGGACGAGGGGTCAGGGCGGGGCAGTGCACAGTAACATTAGTAGGCAGTTCAGTGCGAAACTGGTCAGAGACTGGTAATAATCTCGCTGGACGTATTCAAGCGTGTTCTGCCACCCCCGGAGTATGAACAACAAACGCTGCCATCCTCACACGGTTTCAGCCTTTTAAAAGGAAAGACGGAGTATTTTATTTCAATTTTGCAATGGTAACCTCAGCTGCATACCACATAGCAGAACATCTTGTCGTTTCGGTTGTATGAATGAAGCTAGGTGAGTAATTCTGGCAGTTGCAACAAACATTTTTCCTGCCATATGATATTACAGCAATGAAAAGCGCACTCTCGCTCCCTCATTCGCAACAAAGTCTGACATGATTTTATTTCCATTATTCCGCACCCTTTTATGGACTATAATAATTTTAAGCTTTCTTCCCCTGCCGTAAACCCGGTAAATCAAAACGAATTCAAAATGAATGTAAGAAATGCAGTTAATCATTTTGTTAGGAAGGGTGTGATTACTGTTTTTGAGTGATAGCCCAAATGTCACTGGTGAAATGTGTACAGCTGCTTGGTGCCTCTGTGCAGGAGTATCAGCAGTAGTTTCCCTTGGTCGCTGCTAGCAACAAGCGAGTAACATCTGCAGATCAGTCTGGAGAATTGAGGGAACAATCATCTTGTGCACATTTTTGGATATTTCACAAGGCACCTCGAACCCAAGCAGTTTACATTTTAACAGCTTCTTCTGTTGCATTGCCACAGAACTTATTTCATTTGTGGAATGTGGAAAGCAGCAGAGCTAAATTGTAGAGAAAATGCATTTTTTTCATTGAACTGATTTCACTCTTAATTTAAATTGTCGAAGACACCAAGGAATTGGCAGCAGAGTTGGAAGTTTCGAGGCTTATGTAATAAAGTAGAGTGTTTGCTCTGGCTTATGTCATCAGACGTCAGCATTCATATGTTGCCCTTTTGCTTTGTACTGAGAGCGCATCATGCACTTCTCTTGCAGAAAGAAATGCTGCCCGCGCGCCGGCGTTTGTTAACACAAGCATTGGCATAGCCAATAGGTCTTGCCTTTGGGACCTTATAAGTGTTTAGTTATCCAGCACAATATCCTTGGTGCAACAACCTCAAGTGTTGCATGGCTAAACACTTATAAGGTCCCAAAGGCGAGACCTATTGGCTATGCCAATGCTTGTTCTTTCATGTATAGTGGAGGTGAGCTGCACACATTGCCCTTTATTCCTTTTCTTTTTCCTGTTACAAAACATTTGTGAAAGGTGCTTTCTGGTGACTTTTCTTAATGTAGTGACTATTGGTTTGACTAGAAGCCTTTTAAAAAAAAAAACATAAAAATTAAGTTGGACCGTTTTTTAGACTTTAATAGGCTGCAAACATAATGGTTTGTATCACTGGAGCGCTATCTTCTAATGAAAAGCTTAGTGCAAGTGTACTTATGTACATTTTTAAATAAACTTTTGGTAAAGTGCTTGGGGATCTCACTGTGGGTGGGACAATTCAGTGCTTATGAATATTAATGAGAAAACCCTTGGAAGAGAACTGCTGCCGACCCTACTGCCCTAGAAGTAATGAGTGAGACTGATTATTAACAAATGACTTATTGCAACTGTTATGGTACAATTATACGGATTTCATTACAGGTTGCTATAGCACAGATTTCGGTCACCATGTAGGCAGCATGCGGGGCATGGCCATGCGCCGAACACGATGGCCGCCTGAGCATGGAGCTCCAGCTCACAGCCCCATGTGCCCATTGATCCTCCCATTCCTGGACGCAAGAAGCTGTCGGCTGCTTTAGGGGACGACTTCTGGGAGGCGGCGGAGCTGTCCGGCACTGTCAGGAGGAGACTGGGGGATCCGCCGGTGGGGGAAGAAGGCAGGTTACCAGCAGCGGTGCAGTATGGCAGCATGCTTTTAATTCTTGTTTCATGACACCACCATCCTGTGGCCTACTATGTCAAACCTCGGTCTATGCAATTACCGTATTTTGCTAGGTCAACTCCAAATGCTGCTCATAGATATGAAATGTAGGTGGTTGTTAGTTCACCGCCATCACCTGTGTGTACCACTGTGTTTATCACACTTGATATTTACTTCATGTTTAAGGGTTGTTGGGACTTCCTGAGAGTTCGGGTGGGGGAGTAGGATTTTGGGGGGTAAGTGTAGGAACAGTCAGTCAACTGGGATGTTTGCTTGCTAATGGTTAGGTATGTTACAGATTGGGTGGCTAGACAGCACAATTTGCATAGGCTTCCTCTGGGATTGATGTCAGGATATGTCAAAACAGATCTGTTCCTAATCCCAAAACAAACCTAAAGCGGGCACTCAGGCTTGTCATTTGGAATGTCAGAGTGCTAATTAACTAGAGGAAGGTGAGGATGGTGCTACCCCACCTAGACTGCCACAATACTGATACAGTGTTCCTGCAGAAAACAAACCTTTCCCCCGCCCATAATTCAAACATTGCTACCAAGAGGGGATCACACCGCCATTTCGCCTCTTATAGCACCTACGCTAGAGGACTGCAAAACTTACCTGAAAATCTGTATATTTCACCCCTCCAAATAAGTACATGGTCCTGGATGGTAGATTACTGATGCTTCTGGGCACTCTCTCTAACATTCCAATCACACTTACTAATGTACAAAACCCCAAATATTAAATATTTTGGGTTCTTTGACAAGATCCAGTTATGTGGCAAACATAGGGCAGTAAATTTGATTTGGGGAGGAGATTTCAATTAAGCATTGGACCCCAGGCAAGATAGTAGTAGTAATATCTTTATTTGGTTCTAAAAATAAAACCATAAAAGACTACAGCAATCAAAAATAAAATACATCGGAGGATAGGCTCCTGCTGGATACTGCACATGTCCTAATCCTCTAGGTCGCTTATGCACAAACTGGGACGGTGTGACACCCGCAAATGTGCTAGAGGCTGTGGGGTTGTGGGATTGTTCTTCCATATACTGTGGGACTGTCAGATTATTCAGAAGTATTGGGAAGGGGTAACAAGGGTTATGCCTGAGGTCAGAGGCCTAGAGATTCCACTAGAGGTGTGATGGCTTATTTTGTATGTAACGGAAGAGGAGGCCTGCCCCAAATATCAGAAGATGTGGCTCATGTTGTCTGCAATGGTGGCAAAGAGAAACATAGCCAGGGCCTGGGGGGCGAGCCACCCACAGAGAGTGTCAGCCTGGAAACAGGACTTGTATTAGTGTGATCAAGCTGAGAAAGTTGTATATCAGAGCTGAGGCTGTCCCAAAATGTGGGGAAAGTGTGGGGCTTGTGAGAGGCATACAGAGGGTATTAACGGTTCGCCCTGGATGGAGGGAAGTGAGAGAAAGGAGACCTCCTCACTCACTGATAAGATATCACACACAGACCCTAAAGGGGTAACCCAGTGGTTGTATCCACCATTGGTGACCCGTAATGAAAAATCTAAAAAAAATGTCAGAAAGTCTAAGCCTGTATCAAATGATGTATTGGTGAATATGTGTACTGTACTTGAGCAAAAGTTGAATAAACAGAATATTTAAAAATAAATCTTCTGGAAAACATCCTGGCAGGCTTACTAAAATATTGACATTAGGTTAAAAAGTGCATCAAATATAAACTGAAAAAAAGCATCATGGAGTAAGTATTTCAAGAGAGTAAAGTGCATAACGAAGGCAGTGCGATGTTTGAAGTGATGATGTTTTCTCTCTACAGATTAATAATAAAGTGCTGCTAAAAGTCTAAAACATCAAAAGAACAAACCCAGTGAGGCACAGGGTCAATTGATTCACTTGTCATACTAGGTCGAGACAGTAAAATGAGGGGTATGAAAGAATGAGGGATACGCGGTTCAGGAAAGGCAAAATCAAAAGATTACAAAGCAGACGTAATTACCTCTGAGCTCCATGCAACTAAAACCTCTATCAAGGGTTCGGTATGTTATTTTGGAAAAAAGCGAGAAAACGATGGTATATTAATGTAATTCAAACAGAAATCATGAATCAGATACAGTCACAGGGGACATGTGTAAAAGGAGTATATAGACAAAGAACACAAAAAACGAGTGCTATTGCTGGTAAAAGAAATGTCAGGGTTGCCATGTAATTAAGCACGTAGGCCATGAGCCGAATTAGGGCCAGGCCGTCCGAAGCTTAATTGTGCTACTTTACATCATTAAGCCTTAGAAGGTACTGCAGTGCAGGCCTCACCTGTTTACAATTTAAAACCTTTAACATCGGAAATAAAAATCCTTTTCTTGGAACAATAAAATGGACAGAATAAATCATCAAAACTCCACACACAGCAATCTCCCAGAGCGGTAGGGGCCTTGAAGCAGAACATGGAAGTGATGACCTTGTGAATGTTTGGAGAACACATAGAGCTGAGGAGAAAAGTATACTTTTTCTATTCTTCCGTTCAGAGCTCAAATTTGTGTTGGTTGATGCCCAAAAACTATTGTCCACTGGGAACACTCTATCTCAATTCTGCAAGGACCCTCTCCAACCACTCACTCATCGATACTCCTCAAGCAATTTAGGTGTCAAAAGATCGAGGCTGGAGATTAACATCTGTGCACTAACAGGGTCGGATTGGTAATGCGGGCACTCGGGAAATGGCCGAAGGGCCGGCAGCGGAGTTCTAGCTGTGGGCTGCTTTTTTGGGCAGCCTGAGGGCTGTCTGTGCTGTTAAGATGCCGCCAGCGGCCCAGTGGGTGCCTGAGTGGCCTTTCTAGAGGCAGATGGGCAGAGGTATCACTCTCTTTCTCTCGCTGGGCCGGCCCATTAATGTATGCTGATTGAGAGGGGGCAGGGGGCCTGAGCAGAAGTGGTCTCACTTGCATTCATGTGTGGCTCAGCAGTGTGAACTAATCTGTGCATTTTTTTTTATCTAAGTGAAGTTAATAAAACATGTCCCCCACCCCCTTTCTTTTCATAAAACTTCGCTGAAGCAGTGTTTTGCGGAAAGGCAATACACAAATGTGTGCCACTTTTTTTGGTGTGCCCGAACCAATTTTTGATGCCAATCCAACCCTGCTTCTGGTTTGGGAGGAGCTGCCCTCCAACACCAAGGAATTCTTTGTCACCAATATAGGACCAGCCTATAGCCACAATACTATCTGGGAGACCTTTGTGGTCATATCGAAGCAGTCTGGTGTTCTCAAATCCAACAGAACACAAATACAGCCGATAGAAACCAAGTTAGTAACAGTGGAGACACCAGGGCCGGACTGGGAACAGCAACCAGCCCTGGCAGGTTGCTGCTCGACCGGCCCTGGGAGGGGGGTGGGGGAGTGGGTGTGCAAGCAAAAAGCACTGCTCTCGCTTTTCTTACAGGGGGCCCGACATTGCAGCACTACTGCAAAACCGGCCCCCAGTAAGAAAAGCGGGCTCAAAACCGGCCCCCAACCCTCTGGCCCACCGGGGAAATGCCCCGTGCCCGCTACGGCCAGTCCAGCCCTGGGAGACACGCCATGCCGTGAACTCAGATTAAAAGGTTTTGACAGAGATTAACAAGTAGGGAAATAGACTTTGGTGGGAAGAAATGGAGAACGTGAGAGTACAATCTGGACACTAGCCTGGTTGCTGCGCCTTCCCAGGAAGGATCCTCCCATATTGCATTAACATGTACTAGAAGTGGTGACAGATTATGCACTGGATGGGCCATCCTGAGTGAATTTGTGGGTTTTTATAAGACCTTCAATAAGTCGAAGAGTGAACAACAACCCAATGACTGCTTAAAAAAGCATCTCAATAACACTGCACTGTCATTGTAGTAGGTGGGCATGGAGCTTCTTTGTCTGACTGGTTAAAGCAAGATGAAATTAAGGTGTCTAACGACCGTTTTATCGGAGATAAAACCCCATGCTTGGACGATTTAATGGTCAAATATTATAAAGAGCACAAGCACAGACGTGGGAGACTGGCCCCTAACTGAAGAAGTAAAAATGCAAATTTCAAGATGGGACGATAAACTGCCAGAACAATGGGAACTGTTGCAAGAAATGTCTAAACATTTGAAGCACCACCTTATGAAAGACCTCTAGGACCTACTTTAAATATGTGTAACTCAAACTGAGATTATGAAGATAGACAGTATGATCAAAGTAAAACTAAATATATAGATTAAACGTTCCTGAAATATGACCAGAGCTGTGCCACCCTGTATGTCAAACATCGTAAAATATCAAAGCAATTGTTCTAAAGATATCTTTATAAAAAATGAGTACAAGGATCTACTAGCTTCACAGTTACTGGATATCTACAAGGAGGCCTTTGAGTTGGGCTACCTACCAGTAACAACAAGGGAGCAATTATCACTGCATTATTAAAGCCAAGCAAGGATGAGAAGTTGTACCAATCGTATAGCTCATTATAGGTACTAAACCTAGACAACAAGATCCTGGCCATGGTGAATCGCTAAGAGGCCAATACCTCTTATGAAAATGTTATTATTGCCAGACCAGGCAAGTTTTATCCTTGGCAAGTCCATACCACACAACTTAAGAACTCTCTGCTCTCATGCACCAAATACACAACGAGTTGCAGGCACTATCTGTATTTTTACATGCCAAGAAGGCATTCGAATCACTGAAATGTTTTTCCTCGTAACAGTGCTGGACAGGTTGGGCCTGGGTAGATATGTCTCATTAAATTGCTGTATCCCACCCCAAGTGGTAAGATACAGGTTAATAATTACCTCTATGAATCTCTTGCTATATGCTTGGGTACATTACAAGGTTGTCCACAATCATCTCTCCTTTTTGCGTTGGCCATTGAGCCACTCGTGCCAGTTATGTGACATACACTTGCAAGGGGGATATAGCTCCCAACCAGAAAAATGCTACTTATTTATATGCAGAAAATATATAAAAACACATAAATAAACCTCCTGTTTATCATTAGGGGGATCATCAAATCTGGCGTTTTTTCAGGCTGTAAATAAACTGGCATAAATCTCACTTCACTGACTAACAACATAGGGCCTGATTTATAGTTTGACAGTGAGGGAACTTCATCACAACTGAGAGGAGTAACCTCTCCACCAAAGTCTTGGTCTGCCTGCTTGTTTTACACGCAGGCAGACCTTATGTATCTCGACAAAGGAGCCAGCTCTGGCTCAGTCACCGAGATAGTGCTCTGCCGGCCTGACTGAGTACAATTCTTCTGAGTTTTGGTGATTTGATCGCCTATTCGATTTACAGTGGGCGGTCGAATGGCGAGTTTTTACAGTTTATTATCACCAGGTAAAATCTGGCTGTAAGAGACAGCCATAATGTTTAAAAAAAACTCCCACACTATGGGAGAGATTCCCATGGTGTGGGGCATAATCAGGTTTTGATCTTTCAAAAATAACCGTCCGCTTTGGATTTTGAAATCCCCAAACCATGCTAAAAGTTTGACAAATGTCTGTCAGTTTCACGGTACCGTCCCTCAAACTTTTAACACATGAACCGTTGTGATGGCGGTTCCTGCCAATGAATAAAGATATTTGCAGGGCTGGCGGATATCTCTAAATACTATGTCAAGGTGAAAGAGTATTTTAGCCCATCACCCTGACACAGCACAAGATGTACTCTGCACTCAAAATCAGGCCTTAGTGTCATAATATCCTTTATGATGGTACAATGAGACTATGAGATATCTAGAAATCTTTATACATCGAGAAACAGACGTTATTTTGAAGGCAGACTACGGCTTGGTCAAGGGAAAATTTGAGTCACAAGTCGAAAGATGGGTAGAGTTACTGCTCTTGATGGCCGCTTGATGACTTTGATTGAGCCAGCTATAACAGGTATGGCAGAATGACATTGTCCTGGGAGGTCAATGGATTGTAGCTGCTCTGTTGGCTTTGTTCGCACTAAGTTGGCAGGGTATGCCCAGATATGGATCCTGTGCTCCCTTTGCCACTGGATTCAAGCTAGCCTGGCTGATGAGGGGTGTTACCCCGAAACCGGTCCCAGGATGCTTATTTTTGGTCCAGGGAAAATCTGGCTTGGCAGTTCAGGCTGGACTGTTCCCATGAGGCATAGGGTAAAGACAGATTTGCATATAGCTGGGTCTGAACTGGGGTGGCGAAGTGAGCTAAAGAACAATGATGGATTCAACCCAGATCTGTGACTGGGGGTGAGTGTCTGAAAAGTTTCAGCGCTCCGTCCATCATCTCTTTGTGTTTGCTTTGTTCGCCCTAAATTGGCAGGATATGCCCAGACGTGGGTCCCTAGCTCACTTTGCCAATGGATTCAAGCTAGCCTGGCTGATGAGTGGTTTTACCCCGAAACCGGTCCCAGGATGCTTGTTTTCGGTCCAGGGAAGTCCTGGCTTAGCAGTTCCGGCTGGACTGTTCCTATGAGTTCAAAAGAGAAAATGAGGTGGAGGAACAAATATCATAACATCATTACATCGGAGTACATTTAATTACTCCAGCGCATCAGGTCCTAATCCCAACAAATTTAGATTGTATTAATCAAAAACAAATCACATTCATATATCATTCCATGTCGCAACCGTATTTTATTTCTTATTTCATATCTGGTTGGGACTATTCATTTTCTCTAAAGTGAACGTCCTCTGGGAGTAATTAAATCCTAACTTCACAATATTCCATCACAAACAATGTCCTCGTTCGACCAACAAACATTACACATTCAACCAAGAGGATCACTGTTAACACCAACAGTCCATGTATTGGCACAGAAACCTACAACTTATGCATTGATGTGCTGACTTTATTAAAAATGTAATACAAAATTTAAAAACATATCATACAGGGAAAAAAAAGTAGAAAAATTCCTTTTCCCTCAGAAAACAGAAACAATATAATAGACAATATCACAAAGAAAAAATCTTTAAAAACACAACACGAGAGTTAATAAAGACATTAAATTTTGTCATTGAGTACCATAACCACTTCCAAAGGCTATACACAGTCACCCTAATGTCTCAAAATTCATCAGTATTTCATCAGTATTTAGGGTAAATTGAGAGCGGTGAGTTTATGGTGAACAGGCGTCGACGCGTTTCGAAGGTATAATATAGTTGAACCTTCTTTTTCAAGACTACATATAACTGTACTCTCGGTGATTAAAACATCTATGATACATTGTTCTTTAAAATCAAAACGCTATTTGGCCACTGGTACGTAGGTCCAAATATCTATGTGGGCAAGCCGGAGCTGGTTTCACCTGTTATATGCGCTTTTGTTAGATGAAAGCTCTGCTATACATTTTGCTATATTAGTTGCTAGGCCAGTTGCAAATTACGCCAGACTGGTCACCACCTAAGGTCAACTGATTAAGTTTGCCTTATAACCGAATTCCCTTCGTGCACGGGGGCTGTAAATCCGTAATTCAGATTTTAGTATTTAGTATTTGTCCGTCTTTTCTCTGGGTCCTTTTCCTCCTATGGCCCTTTTCTTAACACGTGCAGG
Source organism: Calotriton arnoldi (assembly GCA_963921515.1). Taxonomy (NCBI): domain Eukaryota; kingdom Metazoa; phylum Chordata; class Amphibia; order Caudata; family Salamandridae; genus Calotriton; species Calotriton arnoldi. The sequence continues at coordinate 124,301 of CAWUFW010016156.1, read as the reverse complement.
AAACCGGCGTGCCTTGGGTTCTTCCGTCTTTTTGCTGTGCTTTTATCAGCCACAGCAAAAGACGGAAGAACCCAAGGCACGCCGGTCCCTGCACGTGTTAAGAAAAGGGCCATAGGAGAAAAGGACCCATGCGAAAAGACGGGCAAATACTAAAATCTGAATTACGGATTTACAGCCCCCGTGCACGAAGGGAATTCGGTTATAAGGCAAACTTAATCAGTTGACCTTAGGTGGTGACCAGTCTAGCGTAATTTGCAACTGGCCTAGGAACTAATATAGCAAAATGTATAGCAGAGCTTTCATCTAACAAAAGCGCATATAACAGGTGAAACCAGCTCCGGCTTGCCCACATAGATATTTGGACCTACGTACCAGTGGCCAAATAGCGTTTTTATTTTAAAGAACAATGTATCATAGATGTTTTAATCACCGAGAGTGCAGTTCTATGTAGTCTTGAAAAGAAGGTTTAACTATATTATACCTTCGAAACGGCGTGACGCCTGTTCACCATAAACTCACCGCTCTCAATTTACCCTAAATGCTGATGAATTTTGAGACATTAGGGTGACTGTGTATAGCCTTTGGTAGTGGTTATGGTACTCAATGACAAAATTTAATGTCTTTATTAACTCTCGTGTTCTGTTTTTAAAGAATTTTTCTTTGTGATATTGTCTATTATATTGTTTCTGTTTTCTGAGGGAAAAGGAATTTTTCTACTTTTTTCCCTGTATGATATGTTTTTAAATTTTGTATTACATTTTAATAAAGTCAGCACATCAATGCATAAGTTGTAGGTTTCTGTGCCAATACATGGACTGTTGAGTGTTAACAGTGATCCTCTGGTTGAATGTGTAATGTTTGTTGGTCGAGCGAGGACGTTGTTTGTGATGGAATATTGTGAAGTTAGGATTTAATTACTCCCAGAGGACGTTCACTTTAGAGTTTCTGCTTGAATCCTAGTCCTTTGGGTTCCAAAGGGTCCCTCTCTTTTTTAAGAACTATTCATTTTCTTACATATATTCAACAAACAATTTACATATATACAGAACATATACATTCGACATATGTACAACACAAACAAATAATCAAAATCATTTCCTAGACCCCAATTCTTTGCATAACCAGTGTCCGTACAACAAACTCTGTCGCGGTCCACTGTGAGGTAACCCTACTGTACAGGTGAGAAAAAACAGTTCCACCTCAACAAATTCCTTTCTGTCTGTACAGAGAAAATATATGCCACTTTAAATGATCATTGGGTTCCTCCTTTTCCGGTAGTCTACGCGTTTCGACCCCTTCATTTGGGTCTCATCAGGACGGGGGTGTAAGGAAGGACCTACAATACAATTATACAATATGTACATCGGTTACTATACAACTAAAACCTACGGAACAACGTCACAACATATGGAAAGTTACCAAGGAGAGTGGTCTCCATGCACCAACACCGATGTGTGTTTAAGATTCCTCTGAGAGTTGTGAAGCAAGTGAAAACATCAAAGGAAAACAATCACACGTGTCTGAGGGGTCACAAGGTGCTGCTGTTATGCTACACAAAAGTCAAGGACCTCCTCGTGGTACGACACCTACAACATGCATTCCCTATGTGTATAGTAAAAACACAAAGTGCAAGCCACGGAGGGCTGTTACTAAACAGGAGGAGAGAGTAAACTAATAAAAACACTTACAACTATAAGATGTAGACCGTGGGATAATTACAATAGCGGTCGCTCAAGGCGCTAAATAACGTGTCATAATTCTGACTCTTGATCCAGAAAAAGTCCTAAAGTATTCAAAAATGGCAAACGTCACTGGCATGACACCATAACCAAAAAATATGGCTGCACTCTAAGGTAAATGTGAGTTGGAAAAGTACCTCGAGTCTCCTTTTTAGGTCTCGCCTAGCGTTGCAGCGCGCACGCGCTGCTCGCTCTGCGAGACATCTTGTGGATGAGGAGCTTTCAGAAGGGGACTTGAAGCCCCGCCCCTCAATTTCATTGGCTGGCGTCATGGTTTATGTAAAACTGTGGCCTCCGATTGGAACTGAGGCTTTTTGGTTGCCGCCCTTTCCCCTTTTCGTCCGGCCCATCCGGACTGGTTCGTCTACCTTTCGGCTGTCGTGAAGCACTTTCTTATCTGTAGGAGGCGTGTAAGTGTGACGTGAGCGTGTAAGTGTGAACACATCTGTTTCACTCATCTTTGTTAAAGACAGCTGCGTGTTTATTTTTGCATCGTGCTTTCACTTAAAGTGAACGCGCGATGCAAATATAAACAAGCGGCTGCCTTTCCGCAATGGCAAGCGCTTGTTATTTGTAAGCAGCAGAGGTCGCGTGGCTCTTTGGGGGCGTTTGTTGCTGCTCTGGGACTCTGGAAAGGATTCTGCGCGGTCCCGCTGATATTAACTTAGTGATTGTAAGACCCCTTATGACCTCACAACCGTAGGTCTTTGTTAGTGCACCGGCGGTGCTGCGGTAATCCACGCGCCCCCAAGAAATACCGCCTCCGCCAGTTACATTGGGCGGTCTTGTTTGTTTTGTGTGAAATATTTATTGGGAGGCGCGGGGCTGGGAGGGGATTGCTTTCCGAGAGCCTTTCTTCCTTAGACACTTGAGCCGGGCTTGCTTCAAACTGTGTCACCAAGCTGGGGCGGCGACGGGCCACTGGGGCATGCTCTCAGCCTCGGGCCGGCCGCATTTGGCTCTGTCGGGGCGAGTGCTGTAATTATACAATTGTGCCTAATTGGGACTGCGGCTGGAAGCTGCTGCACAGTCTCCAAATAATGGGTGGGGGATGTTTCACATGGTGAGGGTCTGGCAGTGCTTTAATTTCTTAACCGCCCGCTTTCTGTAAACAGTGCATTGCAGTGATTAAAAGAGCCTTGTTTGGTATCGAGCCCCCGTGGCCGCTCGAAAGTTCACTGCACAAAGACAATGACCGCCCCCCCCCCTTCCGCACCCGTCACTTCAGACCTTGTCCCCAAGTGTTTTATTAGAAGGGATGTGCCTGGAATCCTCGCTTGTGTCTAGCGAGCGATCTATGTTACTTTTGTTGCGAATAAAAGCAAAGCAGAAAAAAAAGGCAAAAATTGTGTATGAAAAACGAACAAACAAATGCTGACATGTGGTGACAGCAGGGTGCGGTTATCTACAGACGTGCCACCAGAACCCACTCCCATAAGGACGTCACAGCAACTGAAGTCTGTACCTCTTAGCATATACATCTTAGATGGAAAAAACACAAGTGAACAACGTCAAAATGCCAAGGTGGCTTTCAGTCTTCTGCCTGCAGATAATAACCCTCGCTTGTGGTGCTCATCTCTGAGGGAGAGACGCCCTAAAAACAAAATATGGAGCCGCCTGGCACCAAGGGCTGCGTGAAAGGGCCTAAAGTGTTGACGGCAAAGCTCTGAGTCGCACCATTGACCAGAGATTTTGAGGGAGTGGCTAGAGACGGCCCTAAATCGTTTTGAAAGGGCGGGGGGACGGAGGGGGTGAGTTGCCAGTTTCATTTTTTTCCATCTTCTGTAAGCTAATGAGGGTGAAGCGTGAGCCATAGGCAACGAGGCCACGAAATTAGCTGTGACAGGGAGCTTGATCCATCGGGCGAGCCCCGTTCAGCCCTCCACCAGAGTAAACAAATGTGCATGTTGGGGGGACGTGCTGTGTTCATTGGGCAGGCTGCGGGGGAGGGGTGCTACCACTTTCCAGATACTGCACCCGGGATGTCCCGGACAATGCTGGCGCTCTCGGACATGGTTTGCCTGGGGTGATGACTTCCCTTGTAAACTCCTGGCTCGTGAGGGGGGAGTTGGGCTCGCAAGACAGTTTTACCACTGTCTGAAAATTTTGCCTATATTACTTGTAGAGCAGGGGTGGTGTTTATTATTTCACTTGAAAGGCACAGGGTGTGTTTATTTCCCACAGTCTCTGAAGTCGCATGTAGGCGCTGCGGCTCTTCCATTCTGCAGGGCTGTAGGGGCGCTCTATAGCGTGTCTTCACTGTTCGCTGCCCCGCCTTCTCGAGGAGTATCTCTCTCCATCCTTACATATGTCCCTCGACCATCCCGGATATCACCCCCCTCCCGTTGTCAGACGCTAATTGTCCCAAAGTCTACTGGTCCCAATTTACACCTTTGACTTCACATGTACTGACTAATTTGTGCCCCCCTCTCGCTCCTGAAGTGAGTACTGCCCCGTCTCCCCCCCTACCCTGCAGTCGACCCCTCTCACCAGTGACCCGGTCACACCCACTTCCTAATGTGCCACAAGGCTTTCTCCCACTGAAGCGTGTGCTCTTCCTTTGACACCCCACCCCCACTCTCATATGTTCCAAGCCTTCACCCCCTCCCCCAAAACAGCACAAGGACTGCTATTCGCAGAGTCTCAAAAATGCAGCCGCCACCGCACCTATTCTAGGATTGATTACATTTTTATCAGTCAAACTCTTCTGGGACCTCTCCGGGCAGCCCGGATCTTGCCAATCTCCATTTCGGATCACGGTCTCGTATCCATTAACATAGCGTGGGGGGGCCTAAATCTGACACATCCCAATGGTACTTCCCGACCTCACTCACTCGGGACAAGTCTCTCCGAGACGACCTGAGATCCACTATTACGGAATTTTTTGCTCTCAACGACCCGGCCGACACTTCCCCGCAAAATAACTGGGATGCCTTTAAAGCGGTCCTGCGGGGTAAATGCATCCAACTTAATGCAGTCCTCAATCAACAAAGGGCGAAGGAGCGTTTGGCATTGGAGGCCGAATTGGAGGCCGTAGAAAAGTCGCACAAAGAAACGCCCACCCGGGCGCTTCAGCGACAGTTCACGGCCTTGAGGGGCAAACTTCGGGCCATTTACAACAACAGGGCCGAATACACACTGCTTAAACTGCGACAGACATCATATGCACAGGGGGACAAAGTGGGGACTCACTTAGCACGACAGCTGCGAGAGAAACGGGAACGCGAATGTATAGGGGGCATTCTCGATGCAGATGGACGCCTTACTCACGAAGACTCTATTAAGGCAAATGTCTTTGGCACTTTTTATGGAGCCCTCTACCGAGGCACTCTCCCTGACCCCACCTTCCAACAGCAATACCTCGACACGTTAGAGCTTCCCTGCCTATCACATGCGACGGTGGAATCGTTAGATGTTCCCATTACTCCGGAGGAGGTACGGCAGGCCATTACTAAACTCAAACTGCACAAGGCACCGGGGCCGGACGGCCTCACGGCTCACTTTTACAAATGTTATGCTTCAGAGTTGATCCCGCATTTAACTACTCTGTTTAATGCCATTGCGAGGGAGGCCACGGTTTCGGCGTCAATGGCCGAGGCAGTCATCTCTGTCATCCCAAAGCCGGGGAAGGACCCTCAGGTCTGCGCGTCCTACCGACCCATAGCCCTTCTCAACATAGATGCGAAGCTCTACTCTGCGATTTTGGCCGCCAGGCTCGAGGACTTGATGCCCACTCTAATCCACCCTGATCAATCCGGCTTTATAAAGGGGCGGCAAACACATGATAATATACGTCGCACTATCCACCTTATAGAAAAAGTTTCCAAGTTCAAAATCCCTGCAATTCTGGTTGGGCTTGATGCCGAAAAGGCCTTTGACAGGGTGGATTGGTCCTTTCTTTTTCTTACTATGCAGAGATTCGGCTTTGGGGAAGGGTTTCTCAACATGGTCCGGGCCAATTACCATTGTCCACAATCACGGGTTCTAGTAAATGGTCACCAATCTCTCCCTTTCGCCCTCGGCAGAGGTACACGTCAGGGTTGCCCACTCTCCCCACTCTTATTTGCCCTAGCATTGAGCCCCTTGCTACACAATTCCGATCCAATGAGGCGATCCGGGGCATACGATTCGGAGGCACGGATCATAAAGCCTCCTTTTTCGCGGATGATGTCCTGCTTACACTTCTGGAGCCATCCACTTCTCTCAGAGCGGTGCAAGAGGACCTGCGGAACTTCGAGCGGGTCTCAGGTTTTAAAGTGAATCTTTCCAAATCATCCATACTAAATCTAACACTCTCTGATACTGATGCAGCAAACTTGCGGGGCCAAACATCGCTTCACTGGGCCAAACACTCTCTGTTATATCTCGGGGTGCACCTTACACCCAAAATTGGCGATCTCTATAAAGCAAACTATCCCCCGCTGGAAGTGCAGCTTAAGCAGGATTTTAAAAGATGGAAGCCGCTGTATATTTCCTGGCTGGGGCGGATCAACGCTGTGAAGATGGTGGTCCTGCCGAAGCTTTTGTATCTCTTCCAGGCACTTCCAATAGCACTGGACTATAAATTCTTGCCACGTTTGCGATCATTGGTCATCCAGTTCATATGGCAGGGAGGGAGAGCGCGCCTTCCCTTCCACGTTTTGCGACGTCCCAGAACGAGCGGAGGTGTTGCTCTTCCCGACTTCCAACTATATTATCAGGCGGCTCAGCTGAGGGTGGTGATGGAGTGGACGGTTAGGGAATCCGATAAACACTGGCTCCACATGGACAGGGCGATAGTGGGGCGGACCATCTGGGATGTCCTGTGGAAACCAAAGTCCGACAGACCGGTAAATGCTTACCTCAGCACGCCCACCTGCACCACTCTCACGGTATGGGACCAGGTCACGAAGCGGGAGGGTTGGACTACTTCCCCTCGCCTTACACCCCAATCCACTTTAACCCGGCCTTTCCACCAGCACTGAATGAGGGGTCCTTTGATAGCTGGTGGGAAGGGGGCTGTTTGAAGTTATCGAATCTATTCCATAATTTCGACATCTTGACATTTGAAAGCTGCAAACGTGAATTCCAGGTTACACAAAAGGAACACTATCACTACCTCCAGCTTAAGCATTGGGCCACCCTTCCTCACATGAGAGAAGCTGCTACTAGAGATCTCACGGCAATGGAGAGGCTGGTACACAAGGCGGGAACCATGAAGGGGGCAATCTCCTCACTGTATATCATGCTCCTCAATACACTGCACTCCCCCCGCGCACGATATATGTCCTTTTGGGAACAGGTGCTGGGTCGAGGGATCACAGACGGAGAATGGAAACACCTCTGGGCGACATTACTAAACATAACCATTTAGTGGGCCTGAGGGAAGCACATTACAAGACTCTCCTTGACTGGTACCTTTACCCCACCAAACTCAAACGGATCTTCCCTGACACCTCAGATCTCTGCTGGCGGGGCTGTGGGTTGCAGGGGGACTTCCGCCACATCTGGTGGGACTGCCCGGGTATTAGGCCTTTTTGGGAAGAAATCCTTTCTCATATCAAAGACATACTGGGGTACCCCGTCCCGACTACTATAGAGGGAGCACTACTTGGCATTAGGGACCGTGACCTGGAACATCAAACAAAAGCTGACAAAGCTATACTTTGGGCTTGTTTGGGGGCGGCAAAACTTACGATTGCTTTTGCCTGGAAGAAGAAAGCCGCGCCGGAGATTTCACTATGGCATGCCCGGCTATGGAGAATTCCCTCTATGGAGCGTCTTGCAGATATCTTCCGGGATGACTTCAAGATCTTTGAAAAGAAATGGGGCCCATTAGTGACCCATCTGTCTAGGGGCCTACCCTCGGCGGTTTGCCCTTCCTCCTTGAGATCTATGCACCTATTCCAATTCTAATTTCTCTGATACGAACTGGATAAGGCGTTCACCACTCCCCTTTTAGCTCAGGCACTGCTCTAACAGACACACCTTTCTGACGCATCCGTGCGGCTTACATTACTTTTGTATAGCACCACCACCACCAGGGTTTGGGAGGGGGGAGGGTTGGGGTGGGGACTTTTGGTTTTTATTTGTTTTCATACTGTTTATGGAATTGTCTCTTAAAGCTGAAAACTCAAAACAAAAACAGCTATCGGCCTTGATGATAGTAGGGGGGTTGTACCCGACCTAGTGCCATGCGCAACTGGACTTCCTCTAGCTGAAGGATTTGTCTCTTGGTCCTGGGCACCCAACTGTACTTTGAGTATTGTCTTTACTTGTGATGCTAAATAAAAAGATTTTTGACAAAAACATTTTTTTTTAAATGCAGTCGGTGGTCGACACCTTTACCCCAAACTGACCCGGTGGGGTCTCCGCCCCCAGTCTTACAAAGGACTCGGGGTCTTCTGTCAGTCTAGTCTAGGTACCAAGATACCCCAGGAGGGTAGCGGAGGATGCCATCATACCCAGAGAATGTAACCAGAGATGCTTCCCTGCCAAGGGAATGTAACCTTAGACGTCTGTCCTCAAGGGGGACTGTGCTGATGCGCTTGTCTGTGAAGGGAATGTAACTATAGCGCCTGCCTACACAGGGAATGTAAGCCTAGATGGCTGCCTACCAAAGCAGGGGGGGGCGGGTGCTATTAGCATTGGAAATGCATTATATTTATGTTTTTAAAAAACAATCACATTAATAAAAGCCAGTACATTTACAATGCCAATAGCTCACACTAGTGTAAATGCAATGCAATAGGTTTCGCGTTGAAACTTTTTTTAGCAATTGCCATATAAAATTACAATGCATTTTATTTATGTTTTACAAAAGAAAAACAAAACAAAAAAACAATGTCATTTACAATGTCAATAGTTCAAAATAATGTCGGTGCGAGACCTATTGCATTGTAAATGCTTGTTTAATGTGCGAGTCCAGGCCAGGTCTCGTCTTTCCTATGACGGGCCGGTACTCACTGCGAGACAAAAGCAGAGGAGCAGAGATTTATTTTAATCCTGCGATACCCCATTTTATTTAAAAAGAAAAACGTTGCTTGCGTGACAGCAAACCAGAGAACAAGACTACGCTCTAAGGCAATTGCGAGCGGGAAAAAGTACCTTAAGTCTCCTTTTCACATAAATAAGTGTAATAAAGCGGGCAGGAAACGGCGTGACACACGGGTTAGTTTTGCGAGGGTTTTTATTGTATGCAGTTTATACAGTTCCGTTGCGGGAAATTAACACTGATTCTGACGTCGTCTGCAGGGGATATGCTTCTCCACCTTGGCGTTGCTCAGCGCTTTCACTCGCGTCGGGGTTGGATGGTGCCAGAAAGGAAGGAAACAAAAAAAAAAGAAACAGTACTGATCAGTGCTCAGTTCTGTAAGGGTGGAGGGGAAGGGCGTGTGAGGGATTGTCACCCGGTCCTAGGATCAGAAGGTGTGGGGAGGGTATCCGTCACCGGAGCAGCGCAGGAATATGCGGGACAGGTAAGTTTTACCCGCTACGAAGGCTTTGCTGCCAGCAACCCAGATCCACCCGGGGACACTAAATCCGCCCTTTTCCCTGCTCCCCGTAAGCGCTGACGCACCTGTTCCAGCCACGTTCCTCCTGGAGCGTGGTAGGGCGATTCGTGGGAACGTTGGCCTCCTGGCTTTCCTCCGTCGGGCACTGAGGTGGGCTCCGATGGTCCCGGTTCTTCCAATTGCTCCTCACGGCTTCCTGGTTCCTTCCGGACGCTCTCTTCCTCCTTCCGGTCCTCGACCCCCAGAGGGCGGAACAGGGATCGTCCTCCTCGTTGATCTGAAAGGGCCAGCCATGCGAAATAGCAGGATGCCCTCGGTGAACCAGGGAGACATCCGAGTCCGGTGGCTGTGAAGAAGAGAAAGGGATGGCCGCATAAGGTAAGCTGCAATCGGGGTCGTCAGGGTCCGGACCCTGACAATAAGTCAAGGCCAGGTCTCGGCTTGCCAATGGCGGGCCGGTACTCGCTGCGAAACAAAAAGGGACAGAGGCTTAATCGGATCCTGCGCTACTCCGTTCTATTAAAAGTACTGAAAATCTGTTGGGAATGTATTAAAAACGGCATGGCCCAAACGGACGCTTACCCCCTGGTCCAATCCCGGGCTCCTAATCCTCAAGCGGTCTGCAAAAGTAAAGAGCTCTACGTCGCCGAGTCCGCAGTGTTCCAAACGCGGCTGGCGTAAACCCAGTATATATCCGGATGGTGTCACGTGGCGGCCTCCTGAATGAGGCGCGAAGAAATACTGACGCGCAGTGAATAAACTAGATATGTAGGGAAGAAATACCTCATATACAAAACAAACTCTAAACTAAATATGAATTAAAAATCAATATAAATAAAAAAGATCGGAAACAAGAATTAGTAAAAAATAATAATAAAAAAATAGAAAATAGAACCCATCACCGAAGGTGCATGAAAACTGATTCTCTCCTGGCGACGAAAAGAGCAAGATGTTCTCAGGGGGGCCATGTAATTCCTATGAGGCACAGGGTAAAGACTGATTTGCATATAGCTGGGTCTGAAAGGGGCGGCAAAGTGAGCTAAAGAACAATGAGGATTCAACCCAGATCTGTGACGGGGGGTGGGTGTCTGAAAAGTTTCAGCGCTTCATCCATCATCTCCTTGTGTTTGCTTTTTATGCCCTAAGTTGGCAGGGTATGCCCAGATGTGGGTCCCTTGCTCACTTTGCCACTGGATTCAAGCTAGCCTGGCTGATGAGGGGTGGTACCCCGAAACCAGTCCCAGGATGCTTGTTTCTGGTCCAGGGAAGACCTGGCTAGGCAGTTCAGGCTGGACTGTTCCCATGAGGCACAGGGCAAGACTGATTTGCATATAGCTGGGTCTGAACTGGGGTGGCGAAGTGAGCTAAAGAACAATGGTGGATTCAATCCAGATCTGTGACTGGGGGTGAGTGTCTGAAAAGTTTCAGCACTCCGTCCACCATCTCCTTGTGTTTGCTTTGTTCGCCCTAAGTTGGCAGGGTATGCCCAGACATAGGTACCTTGCTCACTTTGCCACTGGATTCAAGCCAGCCTGGCTGATGAGGGGTGTTACCCCGAAACTGATCCCAGGATGCTTGTTTCCGGTCCAGGGAAGACCTGGCTTGGCAGTTCAGGCTGGACTGTTCCCATGAGGCACAGGGTCAAGACTGATTTGCATATAGCTGGGTCTGAACTGGGGTGGCAAAGTGAGCTAAAGAACGATGATGAATTTAACCCAGATCTGTGACTGGGGGTGAGCGTCTGAAAAGTTTCAGCGCTCCTTCCATCATCTCCTTGTGTTTGTGCTGCTCTGTTGGCACCAAAAGCAAAACCTCTGCCCTTTGAAGGGCTAGCAAGCCATGGTCGAAGGAAGTTTTACTTCCTTTAAGATATTCTTGCATGATTGTGGGAAGTTTAGATGTCCGCATTGTCTGATCTCAGGAGCTTGTTGCAAAATTCAAGGATGTCAGGTTTGGGTTGATTATCTAACCCTCAGACCTGGTCAAAGATTTAGTCTATATGGCAGCCTCTCTCATGGTTTGACAGACATCTGCTAAAGATCTAGATACCATGACTCCCATCGCCAGTCTCGAGCGATGAGGAGCACTATTGCTTTACAATTCCAGAGTTTCAATATGACTGTAAATGGCAAAGAAAAAGGAGTAAAGTGATGTCTTTGACTAGTTCATCAAGAAAGCATTGCCCAATAAGCCTTGTTTGGGCAGTCTGGATATATAGGCTTGGATTTATTTGTTTTGAGATGTTGCAAAGATATCTATCTTTGGATAGCCCCAATCCGAAAAGATTTGATCAAGGATATCATCATCCAGGACCCATTTGTGATTTTTCTCATAGAATTGCCGTAGGAAATTCACTTGATGGTTTAGGTTCCATGGTAAGTGCACTGCTTTTATTGATACGCCCCTGGTCGAGGGCCACAACCAGATCTTCTGCGACTCCAATGAGAGAGGTCTTGATCTCATTCCCCCTTGAATGTTTAAGTAATGCATGGTGTTTGTATTGTCCATTTGAATAGGACTGGGGGTGAGTGTTTGAAAAGTTTCAACACTCCATCCATCAATTTATGTTGTGATGTTGCTATGTGCACCCTAAGTGGCCAGTGGGATGCCCAGACGAGGGTCCCTTGCTCGCTGTGCCACTGGATTCAAGCTAGCCTGGCTGATGAGGGGTGATACCCCGAAACCCAAGGATGGTTTTTTCTGGTCCAGGGAGGACCTGGCTTGGCAGTTCAGGCTGGTCTGCTCCCATAGGGAGCAGGGTCAAGACTGATTTGCATATGGCTAGGTCCAAACTGGGTGACGGGGCAAGGAAAATAATGATGGATTAAACCCCATATCTGTGACTGGGGGTGAGTGTTTAAAAAGTTTCAACACTCCATCCATCATTTTATGGTTTAAAATTTCTTTATTGCATGTTAATAACGGCAATCCAAAAACAAAAAGAAAGCAGGAGGTGTAACCTCTGGTAGTGATAACAACAACAGTTGTTGATTGCATAACTCCCTCCCCCCCCGACCCGACCCGGACCTGGTGTTATAAACAAGGCAATGAAAAGAAAGAGCCAAACCTCCCGACCACCACCACAGATCAATGGTTGTGAATTAGAGCAATGTCAGACTCTGCCAGGCGGAGTAGGCATAGGTACTTAGGGCAGGTGAATTCCGTCGTAAGGAGGGCTATAAAAGGCTTCCAAAGTTTGGGGAAGGATGAGCTTTGATTCGTCAGAGTAAGAGTAAACCGCTCCATCCCCATTATGTGCCAGCGTCTGTGTAGCCAGCTTAAGTGGGTGGGAGTGTTTCGAGTTCCCCAATGTGCTAATATATTCTGAAGAACTGCCAGCAATGCTAGGCCAATCTGCCTCCCTCTGCTGGACTTTAATGGGAAGGTGAGTGCATTGGGGAGGCCAAGGAGCATGTATGCCGGGAATCTGGGAATTTCAGTCTCGAGGTGCGTGTCTATGTCCTTAAGGACTTGCTTCCAGTATGTAGCTATTTTCGGGCATTCCCATAATATGTGTAGTAGAGTACCTGTGGAACCGCATTGGCGCCAGCAGTCCGGCGGAGTGGTTGGTCTATATTTGTGTAGTCTACTCGGGGTAAGGTACCAGTACGTAATGATTTTTGTGGCTGTTTCCACACCTGGGGTATTGCGATCTGTGTGTCGGGCGCGGTAGTAGATGTCCTTCCATTCTTTCAGCGACAGTTCCCTGCCAATCTCCGCCTCCCACCGTCGTTGACCCGGAGATTTCACAGCTGGACGTTCAGGAGCCAGAAACTTATATAGATGGGTAATGAGGCGTGTGGCTGGTGTGATGGAAAGGAGCCAACGTTCATAAGGGGTGAGGTGATGTTGCGCCCCTGGCCGGACCGAGGTCTGTAGCACCCAATGGCGTATTTGGGTATAGTGCCAACGTTCTCCTTCGGGGAGGTCATGATCCTGGCAGAGAGAATCAAAAGGAATGGGACCTTCGGCGTCAAACAGATGTCCCACCGATCTACAACCTGCCTGGGTCCAACGGTGGAACCCGGGGTCCGACAGAGCCAGGGGAAAGTCAGGGTTCCCTATATTAGGTGTTAAGGGAAAGAGAAAAAAGGGGTGAGATGCCTGCGTGTTGCTACCTTGTCCCAGGCCGCCATTGCTGATTTTTTAATGGAGGAAAGGTATCGGTTAGGGGGGCGGGCGCTTTTGGGGAGAAAGGGAATCTTTCATAGGGGCAATCCTGCAAGCGCTTTTTCCATAAAGAGCCAGTGTTTTTCGGACTCCACACGGGACCATTCGACAAAGATTCTGATCTGTGTTGCTTGGAAATAGCAGAGGACATCCAGGACCCCCAGGCCGCCCTCCGACGGAGGTCTGTAGGTTAGGTCTCTACGTAGTCGGGGACGCTTATCCTCCCAGATGAAGTGGTTTATCTCGCCCTGAAGTGATCGAATGGAGCCCGGGGGTGGGTCTAACGGTAATACTTGGAAGAGATATAAGATCCTGGGTAGGATTGCCATCTTCACAGCGGCCGTCCTCCCGAGCCAGGAGAGGGAGCGTTGCCGCCAGCGACGCATGTCGGAGCGTGTCTGCTGGATCAATGTGTGGTAATTGAGATTCACCGTTTCGGACGTCGTGGGGGCTATCTGGAGTCCCAGATATTTGATGGATGAAGTGGCCCACTGGACAGGAAAGTTTTGTTGAAGGGTAGACAATGACCTTTGTGACATGGTTAAATTTAACGCTCGTGACTTATGGATATTTATTTTAAACCCTGCGACTTGGCCAAAAGCGGTGAGTTCTTCGAGAAAGGCCGGCCGGGATGAGACTGGGTCTTCGAGTGTCGCTAGAACGTTGTCAGCGTACAGGCTGATCATGTGGGAGTCACCGCCAAACTTGATACCTTTGATTACGGGGTGGGATTGGACTCTGAGGGCCATCGGCTCCATATATAGGGCAAAGAGCAATGGCGATGACGGGCATCCCTGCCTGGTACCTCTATGAATAGAGAATGGAGAGGAGGAATAGCCGTTTTTCCGAATGACTGCAGTGGGGCCGTCATAGATGCTAGCTACCCAACTCCTAAATCGGTCCCCCATGCCGAAGTGTACTAAAGTGGCCATGAGGTAGGGCCAATGAACTCTGTCAAATGCTTTTTCAGAATCAACAGATAAATCATACGTTCTTGGCCATATCTCTGGGCCTTATCGATAAGGTGGAGGACCCTGTGAGTATTATCCCCGCATTGGCGTTGTGGAGCAAACCCGGCTTGGTCCGGGTCAATGAGACCCGGGAGTAAGGGATTGAGGCGTGCCGCTAAAATACCAGAGAATATTTTAAAGTCTATATTTAAGAGGGAGATCGGTCTAAATGAAGAGCATTGGGTATTATCTTTCCCTGGTTTGGGTATCACAGCAATAGAGGCCATTTTCATCGACAGGGTAGGGTAGCCGAGGACCCGAGGGCATTAAAGAGTTGGTGAGGAGGGGTGCCAGGATCGGACAAAAGGTTTTATAAAAGATGGCTGGAAAGCCATCGGGCCCAGGGGGCTGTGCCGTCTTTAATCGGGCTATACATGCAATGACTTCCGCGGTCGTGATTGGACAGTCAAGCTCTTCCCTTTGTTTCAAGGTGAGAGTAGATGTTTGAGCTGCCTGGAGGTACGACAAAATGTCCCCCGGCTGAAGGCTCTGCGCAGAGTAAAGCGATTGGTAATAGTCTTGAAATGCTTCAGCTGTGTGTAAGTCGTCGGTTTGCGCCCGTTTCTCAGAGTCTAGGATCTCCTGGACCCGTTGCTCTTGCCGCTGAATCCTCAGCCTGTTGGCGAGGAGGCGGCCTGCCCAGGTGCCCCCTACATAAAATTGATGTTTTAAGCGGAGTGCTGCATATTCTGCCCTATCTGTATCAATTCCAGCGAGTTTAGTTCTGGCTGCTTCCAACTGCCTCCACACCCGGGGAGCTCTAGTGCGTTTATGTATTCACTCAAGTTCCTCAACTTGTTTAGAAATAGTATCCCTTTTATCTCTACGTTCTTTGTTTTCAGCCGCTGATATGGCAATCAACTCGCCCCTGACCACAACCTTCAATGTGTCCCACACAATGGAGACTGCTGTTTCTGGGGTATCATTGATAGCCAAATAATCCCTGATTGTTCGGGTGATTTGATCTACATTCCCGGGACGTTGCAGAAGACTGTCTCGCATGCGCCATATTATAGGGATTGGGCGGTGTTTGAGAATGTCTACTTGGATTGCAACCGCAGCATGGTCCGACAGGGATCTGGGTTCGATAGCGACCTCGTACACCCGGGGGACCAGGTCGCGCCTCCCTAGGAAATAGTCTAACCTGGCATATGTTTTCTTAGCATATGAGTAGTATGTATAGTCTCGGGTCTGCGGGTGTGTGGTCCTCCAAAGATCAGTGAGCCCCCTATTATTAAGTCAAGACAGGCCATCCCCAGAGAGGGCGCCCGTCTGCCCCTGTCTTGGTGCTGATCGGTCCATGGCATTGTCAAGGACGAGATTTAAGTCGCCCCCTACTAAGACTAGACGGTCTGAAGTTCCCATAACCTCTGAATACTGCTGGTTTCAGAAAGGCCTCTTGACTTTCATTGGGCGAGTATATAGAGGCTATTGTGATTGTGTCCATGCCAATTCGTAGTGAGTACGCCAAAAGTCTGCCTCGAATTTCGGCAGTTTTGGCTATTATCCTGCCTTTGAAGTGTCGGGAAACTAGAATGGCCACCCCGCTGACTTATTCGGAAGGGAGGAAAAGAGTTGGCGTGGAAAGTGTTTTGAGCGAAGCCTGTGTTCATCCTTGGGAAGAAGGTGGGTCTCTTGAAATAGGCATACGTGAGCCCCAGAGTGTTCCAGGTAGGACAAGATAGAATTCCTCTTCAGGGGGTGATTGAGGCCTTTGACGTTTAAAGTGAGGATTCTTACTCGGTCTGACATTAGGTACTATTGGGAGTTGCAACGCCCAGGATATTCGTGTGTAGGCAGAGGGTTATTTGTGAAATGTACACGAAGCTGACTATGACGAAGAGTGTGGAGGCCAAGGGCTCACTGCAGAAGTTACCAGGTCCAAATAATCATGAAAATTCAAAACCACCCTGAATCCCAACAAACAATAACAACAAAAAAGTAGAACTGGAGCAAAGAGAGTTAGAGTCCATTTCTGGAGTGTCCATGTTGTCGCTAGAGGAGCCGTGGGTGCGGCTCCCACTCCCCGCCCGGACCCAGCCGTCAACTGTTCCTGCGCAATGTCCAAGCGGAGCCGGAGAGAGAAGGAAGGAGCTACGAGCTGCTGAGCGGGAACAGAACATCAGGAAGGGGGACCCCCCGCTAGGGTGATGCTGGTCTTGAAGAAGCTCCAGCCAGGGTGTCAATGACTGCCTGTTTCTCTTTGGCTATAGTGTCCGGATCTGGTCGGAAGCCGGCCAGAGGGGCTCCGGGCCCTCCCCTAGGACGGTTCGTCAACCCCTCCGTTCCTTCTCCGCCGTCTTGGGTGGCTGTAGGAGGGTCATCCCCCAAGTTGAGTATGCAACGTACCTCCTCCAGGGACCTGATTTGGTGCAGTTTCCCTATGTGTTTAAAGATACTACGAAAGGGATAACCCCAGGAATAGCTCACCCCAGTTGCGCGAAGGTGCGAGGTGATGGGGCGAAAGTCTTTCCGTTTCTGGAGGGTGGACGCCGCTAGGTCCTGGTAGAGGACCAGATGGAAGCCTTGATATTGCAGAGGGTGTTTATCTCTGGCCTTCTGGAGAATCCGCTCCTTTAAGGGGAAGTCGTGGACATAAGTGAGAATATCCGGTGGAGGGGCTTTAGGCGGGCATCTGGGTCCCGCTCTGTGTGTTCTATCCAGTCAAATATTTAGCTCGGGCCCGCTTCCAGGATGGTTCGGATAAGGTCCTGGACGTAGGTGGTGATGTCCGAACCCTCGGACCCAGATGGAACACCCCGGATCCGAATATTATTCTGGCAAGACCTGTTCTCCAAATCTTCTGTGTGAGCTTGGAGATCCAAGTTCTGGTCCCTATGGCGTAAAATCTCCTGTTGGAGTTGTTCAATCTCCTCCTCTCTGCTCGTTTCATGATCTTCAAGGGTGGAGACCCTCTCGCCCAATCCGTCCAGATCTCGCCGTGTCTCTTTCAACTCCTGAGTGACTTCCTTCCTGAAAGAATGAAGGTCCTCCCGTAGGGAAGCAAACAGCGATTCCACGGTTGGGCGGGTGATCGGCTCATTAATGGCCACGGAATCAGAAGGCCCGCCAGCATCCGTGCAGGTGTGTCTCCTCCGGGCTCCCCAGTGGGTTTTACTAACATGTCCCTGAGGTTGCGATCTTTTTTCACTCTTGCTGTAGCCATTTAGGGGCAGCGGGGAGGCCAGGAGCCAGTCGCAAAGTTAGCACGAGAGATTGCCAAGTGTCTCAGCGGGCACCTCTAAGTCAGAGAGTCCACTAATCGCAGCCCTCCCGAGGTCATCCACCCGGGTGCTCACTGCTGTCAGGACGCACCAGTCAAAGAGTACAGGCCAGAACCACTGTCGAACCAGGTCCCAGTCGCACAAACTCCCACGCTGGCAGTGATATCTGGGTATCTCTGCGACCCGAGCAGGGCTATTAGGAGCTATCAGGCACACTGTGATAGGGCACACATGTCCTTATTCGGGCAAGTAGCAGGACGAGCAGCGTGGGTATCTCAAGAGGTCAAAAGACTCCCATCTCAGTGCCGGAGTCTCTCTGCGCGGGCCGTGCTGCAGCCAAGAGGGCATGACTATTGCAGCCCCCTCCTCTCTATCAACAGGCCCCCGGAGGCCACCGAAGCCAGGCACCCAGCAGTGTTTCCCCGGGGGAGCCGCCGTCAGTGTAGGCCCGGCACCTGCTGATCAGGTTCGGGCCAGAGCCCCTGTCGTGTGGTTTGTGTCCTTTTGCCTGCTTTGTTATGCTAGCTTAAGCCTGGCTGCCATCTTGCCTCTTTTGCACACGTTCCTTCTGACTTTGTTTTTCAGTCTCTGATAGTGTCCGGCTAAAATAGAATTGTTTAGCCTCTTTGTCTTTTCCTTGTGGGTTTCGTCTGCAGTTTGTACAAGGTCGAATACCAACGTCCCTTGCCCTTGCTGATTTGGTCAGGCCCTCACACTTAGACATAACACGAAATACTGGAGATATGCATGTGCTTTTAATATAGGGATTTTTCGCTGTATGAGGGCACTTGGAGAGAACCTTTCCAGAGAGAAGAGCAGTGCTTGTCTGATGATGTAAATCGTACATCTATTTCTAGAGGTATGGGGGTCCGCATGTCAAAGCCCAGAGGTCTTCTGTTTTTATAATAAACTAGTTCTTAGCACGGGGAGGGTGGACAGGTCATTTAACCTTATATCCACTGTCTTTATAAAATGCTATCCCCGTTTGTATTCTATGGAATTGTAACAATGTTTACTATTTTATCATTATTCACAATGCTGATAGTACTAGCACGTGTACTGTATCTTAGAGCACGTTAGTTGAAATAAACATTTTAAACTATACAGTGACTCTTATTACGCAAGTTGTGGACAAGTATGAGTGATATATGAAAAAGTGTTCTTACTCCTGCGAGTCCTGAGAGAGAGAGAAAGAGACCGTGATCTGGGTTGTCTAATTATTGGTAGCTAAGCTGCTAATGAGACGCTACTGCTAGCCGGATTGGGGTTGTAGGTACTGAGGTCTATGGTTGGCTCACCACTATATTCTGAGGTCCTACTATCCTGTGCATAGCTCTGTGTATGTACAGAATCCCTACGACATGGCGCCACCAACGAAGTGGGCTGCTTATCTGCGAGACGCTTGAGTAGTATTTGTGCTTGTCCACAACTCCCTTCACATACGTTTCCGGAAACGGGTGTGAAGGGGTTACCTCCTATATTGACGTTTTTATAGGTTCTTTCAAGTTTGATGTTATTAAAAGGTGCTATTATTAACCCAGCAAAGTGCTGACTTGTATTAGGTTGTCGCTTATTATTAGCCATAATGGCTGTAGAAATTGCGGCACATAGCCGCGCAGCGCTCAAAGCCCATTTAGCGGCATATGGAGTGCCTGACGCGGGTGTCGATCTGATCTTCGTGGTACAAGCAGATCCAGCTTACCATTTTGAAGTATTTTACTCATGGATCACCTTTGAAGCGGTGGATGGGACTGACAATACGTTCCATAAATATGAAGCCACCGCACTTCTGATACATTACGTTCCATATCGGACTCTTGAAGTACCGCTCACGGCATGGCAACACCGTGTCTGGTTTGATGGCGCCCTCCCCCAACCGACTACCTCGGTTCGTTTAGGTCCCTTATCGATTGACGGGGCCACTTGGCCTGTTTTGGCCGGGTATACCCCACATCCGCGTTATATGACGCTACCACTCGCGGACCTACGTCTCTTGCATTCGTCTTTAATACGAGTGCATAGGGCTTTAGTACAGTATGTTCTAGGCAACATCCAGGCAGCCCCGCCTGGAGTTGCGGCACATCCAGCTGGGCCTGGCGGCGTAACCATAAGTCCCGTCATGGTTAATTCGGTGATGGGCAAGCGGCCACAACATAAGGATGATTTACCTTATTGGCTTGCAGAGAAATTTGACCAGCTGGAGGCTGTTTTCCCGAATACGTCTCCTGTGGATAAACACAGGATATTGACGATTAGTTTGCCAAAAGATTTAATTCCCGACTTGAAAGATTGTAACAACTGGGGTAAGGTGTTCGCTGCAGTATATGCGAAGTGTTTCGGCACTCCTTCCATGACAGTTCTCCCCTCTGTAATCAAACGAGTACAGGATGAACATGGCCCTGAAGCGGCCGTGGAATTAGGGATGAGACTAGTGGGAGTGTTCGACGTTGTGGCTGAACTAATCCTTGGCAATGTCAAGGGTGATGCAGTTAACTTCCAAGTAGCAAATGCTTTGGCTCTGGTCCCAGAACCAGATAGGCCCCGCGAATTACCAAAAATTATTGCACAAGCTTATAAAACAATAGGCCGCAATAGACTGGGAGTTAAGCCTTTTGCGAAAACACAAACCCCCTCGCAACCAACACCAAAAGCTCAATCTGAGAAAGATGAGAAGCCAGTCTTTACTAAAAAGAGCTGGCGGGTAAAAAAACAGGGTAAGCAACAGAAGAAACCGGGGTCGCGAGGCGCTTCCCCAGTTTCCGAATCTTCTGAACGCACATATGATTTGCGCGATGGAGCGAGAATAAAATCTCCAGAGAGATTTCAAGTTCCTGATTGGCGTTCTCCTCGTTCTTTGCAGGCACCAACGTCGACACAGACTGGTGGAGGAGATCGCCAAGACAGAGGTAGGGGTCGTGAGACCCCGCCAGAGCGAGACCAACCTCGGCCACAAGTCAGAGGGACACAAGAAGAATTTCCGCATTCTCGCCCACAGTTTCAGAAGAAAAAAGTTGCAGCTGTAACAGCAAAATATGCCTCAGACGGTGAGAACGAGACTCCTGAATTGGACGTGGGCAGTAACGCTGCTGGACAGCGCCGCAGAAGTTACCATACTGCGGGAGGCGCTACGTCCTCATGTACTGGCGACAGCAACTGAAGTTTTCATTACTGTCGAGACCGCTGACACCTGAGTGGCACCCCCTGACAGACTATATCGTATTGTCCTTCAAATTGAAGGGGACATACAACGTGAAATTAAAGGGATTTTTGGGGAAAATCTAACCTCTTCATATGACATTTTGTTAGCAGAGGCGGATTGGCCGCCCCCATTCGTACTTGCTGCTCGTAAAGGGGAGGAGGTAATCCTTCCGAGCTTTTCTCGCCACGTCCCCAAGGACAAAGCGGAGGCGCTTGCAGCTGAGTGGGCTGTAGCCTTGGCTCCGGCGTTATACCGTAATCACGCGGGTTGGGATGTAAATTCACCCTCTCATGAAATACCTTTGCGGTCGATGCCTCAGCCACAACCCCAATATCCCATTAAACGGGAGGCTAAAGGTCCCGTCTCCGAAATTCTGACACAGTTAGAATATCAAGGAGTAATAGAAACATGCGTATCACCCATGAATAATCCCCTTTTCGCGGTTTCTAAACCAGATGGATCGTACCGCTTAGTTTTGGATTACCGACATTTGAACTCTCATTGTCGGACCTTTGCGGTGCAAAACAACCACAGTTCTGCGCTTGTAGACAGTTTTGTTCGTAAAAAATATAAAACGACACTTGACTTATCCAATGGATTTTACACGCACAACTTAGCCTGGGAGTGTAGCCAATGGAGCGCTTTCACTTCCGGCGGGAAACATTTTAAATTTAGGCGTTTACCTATGGGCTACAAAACAGTCCAGGTGTATTCGCTGCCCGTGTTGTCTCTTTGTTAGACGGCATAGACCCAGATACATGTTCGTACGTCGATGATATTTACCTGACAGACGACGAATTATACCCGCATCTTTCCCGAGTGGACCGCATTATTCTCGAGTTTGCGGTCTTAGGTTACAAGTTTAACTTTGCCAAATCACACATTGCTGAATTAACAGTTTTGTTTTTGGGCTATGAGCTCAACAATGAAGGTAAGGGCTTAGCCCCTCATTTCTTGGAGAAATGCGCACTTTTGTGCCCTCCAACCACACTGAAGAAACTTCAGTCTTTACTGGGTTTTCTAAATTTCGGGCGTACTTATATTCCTGAATATGCCCAGCGTATCAAGCCACTTTATGCTCTGATACAGCCCGACTTTTCAAAGTCTTGTTGGCTACCTGAACATTCCTCTATACTGCAGTCTTTGCAGTCAGATCTACTTGAATCTAAATTTCTATTGACACGTGACAACCACACTAACCTGGTGATTAGAATAATACCAGGGGCAGTTGGTTTTACGTACTTAACCTTTAATGAAGGTGACACAGTACCGATTGCATACAAGTCACATCTTTACACTTCGGCAGAGCTGCGATTTTCCTCTGTAGAGAAAGTGTTGACAGCAGTGCAGATGGCGATTCTAAAAGAACGCGCCCTGGCACAGGGAAAACGCATCTTGGTGGTAACACCATATCCTGCCCTAGAGGCAGTGACAAAGGCAAGTGTTCCAAACTCAAAAGCTTTGCACCCCCATTGGATACAATGGGCTACTTCTCTGACGTCTCCGGATGTCATGTTTATCTTTGATTCTTCGCTTCAGACACAGGAGTTCTTACAGTATGAATTTGTTCATCCTCCTCCTCTGTCTTTGCTAGCGCTTGAGGAGTACGAATGTATTATCTATACCGATGGTTCGGCACAACCGGCCACGGGTTCCAAGCATGCTTATTCAGCAGCCTGTGCTATTGTTGCAGGTACTATGGTGAACGGTAAGTTCAAACAGACTGTAGTGCATACTCAGGCACTAGGAGACAGTACTGCACAATTGGCCGAGCTGCGCGCTTTGGTGCTAGCACTTGAGTTTGTAAATCCAGACGTGACTACTCTTATAGTATGTGATTCTTTTTACTGCGTTCAGTCTTTCAATGACAACCTATTCTTTTGGTCGCAAAATGACTATAGAGATGCAAAAGGCAGTACTATTAAGCATAAGACGCTTTGGGTTCGAGTTGCAGATTTGAAACAACGTCTGCCTCTCACACAGTTAGTTCACACACTTGGCCACCAGCGTGTGGGCGCACACGCTGTCGGTAACGGCTTGGCGGATGAAGCTGCCAAGTCAGCAGTAGCAACGTGCACAGTAGCAGCAGTTACAAGATCCATGACTAAAATAGATAAAGACATTTTGGCAGCTATAGCTGCAACAAAGGAAGGTGATAATTACCCACGGGGTTTTCCTTCCAAGTACTCTTATCTTTTAAGTCCCGAACAGACTCCTTATGTTAGCATTCCAGACGTTGGGGATCGGCTGATTCCCAACGCGGACCGCAGACTTTCCTTGATAACTGCCGCACACGAAGGTATGGCTTCGGCACATGCTGGAGTGTCTGCGACGGTTTCCATCTTGCAGCAGCGCTACTGGTGGCGTGGTTTATATAAAAATACCCGTGCTTATGTGCTTTCTTGTGACGTTTGTCAACAAATTAAGCCTTCCGCGGTTACGAGGCCACCACAGACACCGCTCTGCATTTCAAACAGACCTTTTGGGTGTGTTTACCTGGATCACTGCGGTCCATTATCGTCTGACACTGCATATAAGTACATCTTAGTAGCAGTAGACTCGTGCACACGTTTCATTTGGGTCTGGCCACAACGGAGTGCTGATGCTCGAAATGTCATCAGGGATTTGCGTGTCTTTGTGGGAATTTTCGCTTGTGGCACCTTCCATTCTGATCAGGGTCCAGCGTTCACCTCTAAGGCTTACAAGGAAGCAATGGGGTCACTGGGGGTGCAGGTGAAATTTTCGTCTCCGTATCGACCTGAGGGTAATTCGGTCGTTGAACGAATGAACCGTGACTTAAAGCAATCCTTGACAGCTAGAGTTTTAGGTACTGGCAGAAACTGGCTGGCCCATTTGTATGGCATACAACGTGCACTTAATAATCTCCCTAGAAGATCTCTGGGTGGGCGGACCCCATACGAAATGCTCTTCGGCATCAGAATGTTTGTACCCGACCTTGATGGTCCAGACATTGGGGCGCAAGCTACAATCTTTGATGCAGATAACCATTCTATTATGTTCCAGTACTTACAAGAAGCCCGGGATAAACAGGCAATTAAACATTTACCTTCAGCCACAGACACTGCGTTGCAGATTTCGGTAGCCGGCTGGCTTCCAAAAGTTGGGGAACTGGTCCGTGAAAAAGTGGAGAACAAAAAAGAATTTGGTCCCTCTTATCGTGCACCGGTTCCTGTTCTTGGCTTGAAGGGTACTCGTACAGTCATCTTACCACCGCTTCCTGGTCGCAAAGAGAACAGATACATCTCAGTGGAAAATGTCAAGCTACAACGTCTGGCCGATCCTGAATAGTATAACACCTGCGGTTTCATGTCCAGCAATTTCTAGGGCACATATATATCGTCCTGCAAGCCGCCCTGACCCTGATGTTGCCATTGAGATGGACAATTTGCCTGATCGTTTGCTAAACTCACCATGCACTGAGGAGACAGAATATACCTATCCCACCACTGAGTCCGTGGCTCATCTACCCACGACGCCACTTAGCCCAACACGTTATTCTTTTGATTCGGATTCCACCTCAACACGTGTCCCGTCCAAATTCAGTGTTTTTGTATCCTGGTTCAGAGACAATTTTTTGATCCCACCCTGGACATACATCTGGCTGGTTCTATTTTTTGATTTTTCTGTTCATGACTATTGGCTTTATTACAGTTTTTTTCTTGCTTATTAATGGTCACTACTTGCCAGAACGCTCTGCAGTGAATTGTGTAGTGGGAACATTGGCTCCGCATTCTTCATCACACATCATGAAGCGTGACCACATTTTTGTGAACATTTCGGCTTTTCCAGTCGCTGATGGCATTGTATGGGATGCAGTAAATTTCCAAATTCATGGACCAACTGAGATTGTTAATATACCAAATGTTCTCCGTGTTTCAATGGGTGATGTTTTAAAAAGTAATATTCATTCTGACGATTGGGATGTGCATGCTGTTGAATCATTGTTTTCTGATTTGAAATATTATGCTGCATTTAATGCCGAGGATTTGTATTTAAAATTCTGCAAATTATGCTGACCTATATTGTTACCAACATTGGGGGAACCATTTTCTCCATAAACCTAGCGCTTTTCGAGGTCCTTTCACTTATACCCAATGGGAACATTGTCCCACCCCTTTGAAAGGTAGTTCCCAAACTCTTATAAATAAGTTTTCCTATTTCACGGATTTTAATCGGTCAAACCCTGGGTCATATTATTTTAAATTAAACACAACGTCCACTCAGAAAATTATGTTAACGCACACCAAATTGCTATATTCGGGTTCCTTTTTAAACGCCTTGGCAGTGGGTGGATATGAATATTGGCTTGCCACTATTGATTTAAAATCTATTTGGGGCTCAAAAGAATGGCAGGTGCAGGGCTCAGAAGCTTTGCACCGTGCCTGCCTTATCCCGGCACAGATCCTCTTTTTAAATCAGACAATTTATCAAACAACTTGTTGGGGTTTGGCTACTTCTAAACAATTAAATACACCTTCAGTTCCTGTATTGTCTTCCACTCACAACGAAAGCCTGCTTCTTAATATTTCCATTGCAAATCTGCAGGCTTTGTTTCAAAACAATTCGTTTAACATGTCCACGATTGTCCAGTCACCCTGGTTGGCTTGGCCCGTAGCTTCTAATGCCTGCCAACTGCGTTTTCATGACACAGATCCTGGTTATAAACAGGATAGGCCGGACCCCAGGTTTTCTGGCACTCGTACTGTTACCACCTATTCTGTTGGGAAATTGTGTAAGCAATGGTTGCAGCATTCTTCTTTAGATTCTGTTAAACAACATTTGTCCCTCCTGTCAGGCAACATTGATCTGTCCGATTTTGTACTAGGGCCCCATGGCCCCCGACCCAAGAGGTTCATTTATGAAACTTACAATGAACTCTGGAAGATTTCACAAATGGAAGCTGCTTCCCGTCTTCGGGAAATTGACCAAGCAAATTTAGAAAAGGTGCTTGCTGTTGTTGACAATAGTATTAATACCCTGTCTTCCCGTGTTTACACATTGGGGAATATTATTTCATCTGTTATCGATATTGTACAGGATGATGTTTCTGTGTTGTATCATGGTCAAAATCAGTTGCGTTCAGTAATGCAGTTTGCATGGACTTTGCAGACACTTAAGATGGGTAAAGTGCCTTGGCACTTTTTGAACACCTCGACCCTATTTCTGCCTTTTAATTTAACTGGGAAGCAACAATTTATGTCCATGAAAGATGCTACATACACACTGTTGCATATCGAGAAAGTAGAGCCATTGCCGTTCTCTGTGGCGGAATTGGATTCTGCTGTATGGCTAGTACACGGGGTTATAGCTTTACCTTTTTCTTTATTTGAGTTTAGTTCTTGCATGAAGCATTATCCTGTCGGTCGTTTTCATACTTTAGGTAGTGCTTTCCTGCATGAACTTTGGTCCCTGCCTTTTATGTATAAATGTCTCAGGGACTGGAAGGAAGTTTTTCTCACGGGGGAGTCGTGCGATTCTACTGTGGGTAACTCCCTGGTTTGTAAACACATTAAATTGCACGGAGCTTGTAATATTTCTGCTCCGAATCTTGCTTGTGTGTTAAAGGGCATTCCTGTTCCTTCTATTTCTCCTACTTTTACTGTGCTTGCGAATGGCAGCTATCTCCTTCTAAATAACCAAGACTGTTGTGGCATGCTGGCGGGCATTCCCTATATTGTAACGGTTTCCCACAGGGTTGTCTGCTGCAAGAATGTGCTTTTTCCTCCTCCGCACAGTGTTGTAGATAGTTCCATTTGGCCTTCCATTCCGACTTTGAAGGCGAATTTCAATAAATTGAGCAGAATAAAGGCACTATTATTGAATCAGGAGGTTCTGCTTACATCTGCCCGGGAGACTTTCATTCTCCAGGTGGCGAGTACTCGCAGTGAGATACAGGCCCTTTTGAACACGAATCTCCCACAGCATTTCGGTGAATTAATTCACCGTATTTTCAATGCATCTCGCACTGAAGGGTTAGTGCATTTTTTTAAGGTGGTGGGTTCTGGCCTTGTTACCTCTTTTCAGACTATCTTTGGTGTAATACCAGCTTTTATTCATTCTATTTTTTCCAGCGTCTTTGGCGGTTTACCTTTGGTCCTCGCTTTGGCGGCTGGTGTGTTGCTTTTGGTTTGTTTCCACCGCAATGGCTGCGCCTCATGGAGTTCTTCACCACCCCAGGCTACTTCTGATGCTCCGTGAGCGTATCCTTGAGGGATTTGGAGCCCTATCATTGGCCACTATTGGTGTGTCCTATACACTTTCTTTTCGCTTTGCGTATTTCACTTGCGTGCAACCTGTGGTGTCCTGCATCCGATGTCCTTTCACTTGGTCCTTGGATTATTGCCTGTCGAATACGTCTCTGTCACGCCCGGATTTTGTCCAGTTGGTGGATCCCTTAGAGGCCCATGAGCGGGACTGTTCCGGCGTGGACTATATGGCGCGTGCAGCTGCACTTGGCATTTTGGCGCAATGGGATGTCTGGGCGGCCGCTCAGACTCTCCTACGGCAATGTTATATTGAATACCACGCAAGTTGTCCCGCAATGCTGTACACTAATTCCTCTTCTGAGGACCACGTTTGTAGTTTTGGGTTGCTGAACTGGATGGCATCTCTTTTTTCTGATGACTCTAACGATCTGTTATTGGATGGTGTGGCTTTTTGCTGCACTTATACATTGGACCGCTGAACTTTCCTGTTCTGTGCCTGGCCTACATCCTGTTTCATTGTTTTTGTCCCTTTTTGGTCCTGCGTTGGGGCCGATTTTTAAATTGACATTTTTTTTTTTTTTTTTCTCTGCTCAATCTTTTTGAAATCTGTTTTTGTGTCTTGCCTATTCTTTCTTGACTGACCAGGGGAGGGTGTCGTGTGGTTTGTGTCCTTTTGCCTGCTTTGTTATGCTAGCTTAAGCCTGGCTGCCATCTTGCCTCTTTTGCACACGTTCCTTCTGACTTTGTTTTTCAGTCTCTGATAGTGTCCGGCTAAAATAGAATTGTTTAGCCTCTTTGTCTTTTCCTTGTGGGTTTCGTCTGCACAGTTTGTACAAGGTCGAATACCAACGTCCCTTGCCCTTGCTGATTTGGTCAGGCCCTCACACTTAGACATAACACGAAATACTGGAGATATGCATGTGCTTTTAATATAGGGATTTTTCGCTGTATGAGTGCACTTGGAGAGAACCTTTCCAGAGAGAAGAGCAGTGCTTGTCTGATGATGTAAATCGTACATCTATTTCTAGAGGTATGGGGGTCCGCATGTCAAAGCCCAGAGGTCTTCTGTTTTTATAATAAACTAGTTCTGAGCACGGGGAGGGTGGACAGGTCATTTAACCTTATATCCACTGTCTTTATAAAATGCTATCCCCGTTTGTATTCTATGGAATTGTAACAATGTTTACTATTTTATCATTATTCACAATGCTGATAGTACTAGCACGTGTACTGTATCTTAGAGCACGTTAGTTGAAATAAACATTTTAAACTATACAGTGACTCTTATTACGCAAGTTGTGGACAAGTATGAGTGATATATGAAAAAGTGTTCTTACTCCTGCGAGTCCTGAGAGAGAGAGAAAGAGACCGTGATCTGGGTTGTCTAATTATTGGTAGCTAAGCTGCTAATGAGACGCTACTGCTAGCCGGATTGGGGTTGTAGGTACTGAGGTCTATGGTTGGCTCACCACTATATTCTGAGGTCCTACTATCCTGTGCATAGCTCTGTGTATGTACAGAATCCCTACGACACCCCAACAGGCCTAGGATCCTCAGCTCCTCCGGTGCGGGCGGAGATTAGCTCAAAAGGCGCCGGAGGAGCACCGGCACACACCACCAGTCAGCAGACGCCCAGTGGGCCCCAAGGGACGCCTCCAGAAAGTTCTTGTTGCCGCAGCTCAACAAGGCCCAACGCAGCTCAGGCCCACACTCCGGTTGCAGCAACTGCGGGCTCCAGTCTCTGCAACATCGCTTCCAGGCCCCAGAGCAGGGTGGCAGTCAGGGCCCCAGGTGACCGTCCAACAGAGCTTCTGGAGAAGGGGTGAGACAGAGGGGCACCAAACCCCATGTGCAGCCGCCCCCTCCGCCGGTGTCCCCGCACTGGGTCCTGAACTCGGGCTGCGCCACAGCCCCGCACCCCGGGCAGAAAGGCCGCCCCAAGGAGACCCAGCAGCATAGACCCCCTTCCTCCTACTGGAGCAGTCTGCCTGGATCTTCCGGAGCTGTGTCCACCTCACCAGGGTTCCAGCCGCCGGAACCAGCCTCCACGCGGGGCTTCGATCAGGGCGCTCCCGCTACTGCCGCTCCTCCACGCCACACTGTCAGTCGGGCCCAGAACACGCCATCTCCCAGGCAGGAACTCCTCCCTCAGCTACCAAGGCCATCCGCTGTCTAGGCTCCGCTGGGGGACCCACCTCTTCACCAGCCGCACTCAGGAAGGGGCACCGCGGCAGGTCCAGCCCCAGAACTTCGCGGCCTATGGCCAGGCGCCCTTTCACAGTAGGTCAGGCAGCTAGGTCAGGCAACTAGGCCCCGCAGTGACGGGACTCAGCCTGATCGGTGCGCCAAACAGGGGGGCCACACCTGAACACTCCGCGGCGCCCACAGCCTCTCCTCCAACCGGGCTGCACAGGACACTGGCTCAGGGTACAAAACCCCGTGCAATGCTGCATTAAACGGCCAGGCCCAGCGGCGGGGAGCAGAGAGAAACAAAAACACGTCTTAGCCTTACGCCATCTTGGCCACGCCCCTCTCCATCCATCATTTTATTTTGTGATGTTGTTAACCCCGTTTGTTGACAGAGCATATAGGAAGGCCTTGAGAGCTAGATGGATTGCCCTTAGTTCTAGGTAACTGTGGTACTGGGAAATCTTCTTTGACCAACATCCTTGCATGGACAGCGCTTGTAGGAGAGCTCCCCATCCTGAGAGAGGCATCTGTCACAATAGTTTTAAGCTGTAGGTTCCAGTTGGAAAGGGACTCCTTGAAGTAGGTTTGTTCTTTTGCACTACCATGAGATATTGCCTTGCAGATATCGACATTTGGAGTCTGTCATTATGGTTCGTCTGAGATCACTGATCTTTCCGGACATTGCTGGAGAAGTTTCATATGCACTCTTGCATTCAGGACAATGGAAATGCAGGAAGCTATGGACCCCACTAGGGAGGAGATTTGATGTGCTGTTGAACTGAAAGTCTTCAGTAGAAGATTGCATTTCTCCTGAAACAACACTTTCTCCATAGAAGGTAACACATTTCCTTGCACTGTGGTTAGTATTTCTCCCAGGTAGGCTAGAATTTTAATAGATGTGATCGGCTTCTGAACGTTTATTTGTAGACTAACACTAAGATACAGATTTTGTTGTTCAGAGGTCCTCTTCCACTTTTTGTGTGTTGTGCATCTTTATCAGCCAATGATGTAGGTATGGGTAAATAAATATTCCTTGCTGTCAACGGTGAGCTGCTACTACTGCCCTGCATTTGGAAAAAGTTCAAGTAGCAGATTTCAGGCCAAAAGGAAGCACTATGTACTGGTAGTGTGATTTTGAAAAGACACAAAATGTAATATGGAGACATCAATATCTCCTCTAAAAAACAAACCTGATTTGGTAATGGAGTTGCTGTGTTAATTGGGCCTGGGCTCGACCGTCACCCAGGGAAAACCTATCAAACCCACACATTTCTGAAAACTAGTTACCCAGGGACTCCAGGGTGGTGTGCTTCACGTGGACCCCATGAAGTTTTCTTACCCACAATGTCCTGCAAACATCAAACTTTGCCCAAAATCACAAATTTCTTACATATCAGGGATGGAAACTTCTGGAATCCACAGAGATGGAATTGTTTCTTACCTGTAACTCCTTTTCTCTCGTAGGGAAATTTCCATTATAGTCATAAGCGCTGAATAGTCCCGCCCACGTGCAGGGACCCCAGAGCAGTTGTTATATATATATATATATATATATATATATATAGTGAAGCAAGATCCGATATTGCACGGGATAGTGTCACGAAGACCAACGGTGACATTTAATAAGGCTAAATCCATGAGAGATGACCTATTTAAGACTAACCCGGAAGTCAAAAAAGGAGGTGGATGGTTAAAAATTAATCCTGGCTTCCATAAATGCTATAAATGTAAGGCATGTAGATTTGGCAAAAATGAACAACAGGTTACGTCGCCTTTATTAAGTAGTCCCTGGAAAATTAGAAGTCCATTGACATGTAGAAGTGAATTTGTTGTCTATATACTGAGATGTTCATGTCCGAAAATGTATATTGGTAGTACGATACATATGGTTCATGTTCGTATTTTACAGCATTTAAGGGCAATTAAGAACAATGATAAAAATTATGTGGTAGCACGCTGTAGAAATGGCAAAAGACTTTGTCCCTTTCTATCTCGGCATGGATGGCACTGTGCTAATCCTATGCTTAAAGACTTTGATAGAAAAGCAGACATTTGAGGTGAGCAGATCTAGAGTGTCTCTGGTGTTGAGAGTGCTCTACACAGGAGCTGCTTTCCACCTCAACTCTAAACTTGAGAACTACCCAGAGTTCTGTGCTTCGTTTTTGCATAATTTATGCATCAATCTATGACTGAAAGGGTATTGTTTTGTATGTATGTATATATATAGATATATATATATATATATATATATATATATATATCTTCTTAAGTGTAGAATTTTCGCCTTTCTTCAGGAAGGCTGCAAAGACACTTAAGAGAGAGAGAGAGACAGATTATGCAGCCTATTTACCTAGGCTACAATGGCCAGATTCTTCATCTTAAAGAGAAAAAAGGGGTCAGGGTTCAGAATAAAGCAATTTTAAGATAATTCTAGTGCAAAACAGAATAAATATCCCTCACGAACCCCTTATTATGATAGAGATAAAGGGAGCAGGACAGTGTAGCCTCATAGGCTGCCATTATGTCTAAAAAGTCATTGTGCGTTTAAGAATCCAAACACCACCAGTATCCCATCATGCACAGCAGGTGGAAGTTACTTCAGTTCTTTTTGAAGGCTTAATTGAAGAGATATGGAACAAGGAAATTCCTCTGTTCAGTCCACCGGGGAGGAGGGAGGGTCGCATATGACTATAATGGAAATACCCCTACGAGAGAAAAGGAGTTACAGGTAAGAAACAATTCCTTCTCTCGTAGGGGATTTCGATTTATAGTCTTAAGCGCTGAATAGAGTAGCAAGCCCATCCCCAGATAACGCAATGGAGTAGACAGAGGATAATACGGATAAGTCAAGCAAAGAGATTTCTGAGGGAAGCCTGCTCTAGCGTCATACTCTAGGCAGTAGCGTTTGGTGAATGTATGTACTGATTTCCAGGTAGCTGCTTTACAGATCTCTGGAATGGAAATATTGCACATTAAAGCAGCCTTAGCTGCCTTCCCCTTAGTGGAGTGTGCCTTAGGTTTAGCTGGAAGACTCTTATTAGCTTTTTGGTAGCATAATAAAATGCAAGATACTATCCATCACGAATGTGATTGTTTGGAAGTAGCTAGCCGTATACGGACGGGACCATAGTTGATAAAATAATTGGTCTGATTGGTGGATGGCCTTTGTTTTAATCTAATTCAAATTTCAGAACTCTTCTTACTTCCAGGGAATGAAGGGTTCTTTCCGCTGGAGCAGAGGGATTCTGGAAGAATGTAGGTTGAGAGATTGTCTGGTTGACATGGAAGTCCGATACCACTTTAGGTAGGAACTTTTGGTGAGTTCTCATAACCACTTTGCTAGAATGGAACACAGTATATGTTTCATGAGAACAGAGAGCTTGGATCTCACTAACCCTGCAGGCTGATGTTATCACCATACGTAAAAGTTTCGCAAGACAAATGCTGGAGAGATACCTTGTGAATGGGTTCGAATGGATCCTGCATAAGGCGCAAAAGGACTTTATTAAGCTCCCATGGAGGGTAAGGACGTCTGATGGGAGGAAAAAACTTCTTTAAGCCCTTTAGAAAATCCTTGATGATGGGGATTCTGAAAAAAGAGGTTTGTGAAGGACATTTCCTGTATGCAGTCAGAGCTGCCAGGTGAACTTTTATCAAAGAAACTTGTAAACCAGAGTTTGCAAAATGGAGTAAGTATGGAAGAATAATATCTTCCTGGCAAGTGGTAGGGTCCTTGTTCTTGGATGAACACCATTAGCAGAATCTCTTCCATTTGAAGGTATATGCGGAACATGTAGAAGGCAGCTTAGCTTCTTTGAGAATCTCCATGCAGTCCTGAGGCAGATTTAGATATCCATATTGCACAAGCTCAGGAGTCATGCAGCCAAATTCAAAGAGGAGAGATTGAGATGAACTATCTGCCCTCCGAATTTCATCAGCAGATCTGGTCTTCATGGCAGCCTCAGATGTGGACGGATAGACCGGTGAAGAAGGTCCGTGAACCACCATTGACGTGGCCACTATGGAGCTATGAGGATCATCTTTGCCAAGGACTTAGCTAACTTGATGAGAACTGCCAGGATCAGGGGAATCAGCGGAAAAGTGTAGAGAAATCCCTAGGGCATTCCCCAGAGTCCCTGTTTGGAAGAACCGCAATGCAAAGTCGATGTCCGGAGTTTCCCTTTGTTGAAAATTGTCTTGTACCACGTCGTTGTTTAAGACCCACTAGTGGTTTTCTTGCAGGAGTCTGCTGAGTGAGTCTGCTTGTGCATTTTACACACCTGGTAGGTGTGTTGCTGTGATCGAATGGCCCCTGGCTAGAAGCAATTTCCAAATAGTCTGGGACTCGTGAGACAAAGGTCTGGACCTTGCCCCTCCTTGCTTGTTGAGGTAGTACATGGCTGTGGTGTTGTTTGTCTGAACAAGCAGGGAGCGGGAGGTGAATGACGGGAAAAAGGCTTTCCGCGCCAGATGGACTGCACGGAGCTCGAGAGATTGATATGGTACGTGGATTCCTTTTCCGACCAATTTCCTTGGATCTGAAGGTGATCCATGTGGGCTCCCCAACCCATCAGTGAAGCATCCGTGACTATGGTTTGAGGCGGAATCTCCTGATGAAACGGAGTGCCTTGGAGGAGATTGGTTGGAAAACACCACCATTTGAGGGACAGCTTCGCATGAAGGGACAGTTGTATCCTGTCTTCCCAGTTGCCTGTCAGTTGGTCCCACTGGTCTTCAAGACATTCCTGTAGAGGCCTAATGTGGAGACAGGCATTCTGTGTGAGAAAGAGGCAGGAAGCTATCAATCCGAGAAGGGAGGATACTGTCCTTACGGTTGGATGGGAAGCTTTCATGAGAGTCTGACATTTCTGAAAGATCGATAAGCGTCTCTCCTCTGAAGGACACACTTTTGCTCTTACAGTGTCAATGAAGGCTCCCAGATAATTTAAGGCTTGTATTGGGTTAGAGATGGACTTGCTGTGATTGATCTGAAGGCCCAGCCTCCGTAGGAGAGAGCAAGACCAGTTGTAATAAAGCCGAGCTTTTTGAGACATGGACGCCTTGATTAGTCAGTCGTCTAGGTATGGGTAGACGAATATTCTGTGTCTCTGGAGATGAGCAGCCACCACTGCCATGCACTTGGAGAATGTTCTGGGTGCTGACATCAGACCAAATGGGAGGACTTGGTATGGGTAATGTTCAAGTCCCACCACAAACCTTGCGATGCTTTTTGGCGATGGGAATGTGAAAGTACGTGTCTTGTAGGTCGATAAAGCAGAGCCAACTCCCTGGGGAATTTGGGGGTAAAATTGGTGTGATGCCAGCATCCGGAGCTTTTCTTGCCAAATCCACTTGTTGGCTATTTTGAGGTCGAGAATGGGTTTGAATTCCTTCCTGTCTTTCTTCTTGATGAGAAAATACCTGGAATAAATGCCTGTTCCTCGTTGTTGGAGAGGAACTGGTTCCACTGCCAACTTCTGTAAAAGGATGTTGACCTCTGCTCGTAACAGTGGAAGTTGGTA
Source organism: Calotriton arnoldi (assembly GCA_963921515.1). NCBI lineage: Eukaryota > Metazoa > Chordata > Amphibia > Caudata > Salamandridae > Calotriton > Calotriton arnoldi. The sequence continues at coordinate 89,527 of CAWUFW010016156.1, read as the reverse complement.
GTTGGTTGGCTTCAGAGTTATGGTCGATGGAGGACTGATGAACCGCAGACAATATCCATTGCAAACAATATTCAGCACCCAGCCATCTTGCGTTATGTTTTGCCACTCTGCCAGGTAATGTTGTATGCTTCCCCCCCCCGGAGTGGGGAACAGAACAGGGTAAAGTAATAATTCAGGGCTTCAACCCAGAAGGCTGCTGCCCCCTTGAGCAGACTGTTGGGTAGACCTCCCTCTAGGCTGCCGTCGTTGGTAAGACTGATAGGGACGCTGGTGCTGTTGCTGTGCACTGCTTTGCTGGTGGCCCTGATACCATTGAGAGGACTGGCCTCCTTGAGAGTTTCAATTTCTGCCTTCATTCTTGCCATTTCTTTGTCAGCATGAGCCCCGAAAAAAGTTGTTCCAGAAAAAGGCAGATTCAAAATTCTCTGTTGTGACCCTGGCTTGAGGAATGTTAGGTGTAGCCATGAGTGTCGTCGTAGAGCTACCCCGTGGCAGTATTCATGAACAGCTAATAAGGAGGAGTCTGCTGCAGCAATGATCATGTGATTCAAGACCATTAAACCCTCGTTTAGGATCTCCATGAAGTCTTCCCTTTTGTCCCTAGGGAGATGTTCAACAAACTGGTTCATGGATTCCCACAGTGCCCTGTCATATCGGCCTAGTAAGGCAGTGGCGCTAGCTGCTTTAATGGAAGTTGCTGCTGTGCCACACATCTTCAGACCCAGAGTCCAACTTCCGACTATCCTTGTCAGGAGGAACCGTAGAAGAAGGAGTAGTGGCATGTTGTTTCTTTGCCGCCACAACGATCATAGAGTCTGGTGCACGATCTGTGCAGAGGAAAGCTGGATCCTACTCCGGAGGACGATATTTTTTCTAGAGCCTGGAAGGGGCTGTCTTAACAGTGGCTGGTGTTAGGAAAAAGCTACATAGCGGGTTCATGAAGACCTAGAACTAGTGGTAACATGGGTCTAGTTACCGATCTCTGTTGAAGGGTCTCGAAAATGATCGATGTCGTTGGTGTTGGAGTCGACAAAGAAATATTGAGCTTCGTCGCATTTCTCACAAGGACTTCTTGGAATGTGCCAACATCATCTACTGGTGAAATACGTGGAGGTGGAGTCAGACAATGTTGGTGAATAACGTCCAGTAGACGTGGAGGATCTTGTCCGAGAATGTGAGTGATGATGACAACGATGATGATGGGAGTGCCTAGAAGAAGCTGAAGTGTGTCGTGAGCTATGATGATGATGATGGCGCCTAGAATAGTGACGCAATCTAGATCGTGATCTCCGTGGTGTAACTGGAATCTGTGGTGGAGGCGACTGTGGTAGTGGCGGACGAGGGGGCGGGGGAGGTGGTGATGTAGGAGGAGAAGGTGGTGGAGAAGCTGGATGGAGATCGGAAGATGGAAAATAAGTTCTCGAATACTCCAAGTCTGGTGAGGAGCAAATGCGCCTTCTCTTTTTCCTAGCCTCTTGTACCCTGGACTACATTGAAAGGGTTCTCGACGTCGACGAACCCCGATGCCTCGACGTCGACCTACTTGTCGACGGTGAACGCCAACGGTGCCGCAACGTTGGAGTATGCCTCTATGTCAATCTTTGGTGTTGCCTCGATGTCGATCTTCGGTGGTGCTTCAACAGCGACCTCAATGGAGACTTTGACGACGATGAGGCCTGCGGGTCGACGAAGTAATGGACGACCTCGATAAACCTGGCCTCGACGCTGATCTTCGGCGCATGCTTGACGTCGTACCTTGAACAGACGGCAAACAGGTCTGCGCCGTACCTCTCCTCAACGTCAAAGTCCTCGACGTCTACCGAGACCAATGACATTTTTGCACCGTTTCCTTCTTGGCACGTCCACCAGAGGCTGACAACAGAGGCCTGGTAGAGGTCTGACCCTCTCCATGCCCTGAGGTCCCACCTTCAGACTGAGATTGTAGCCTTCTTCGCTCCTCAGTTCCATGAAGGCAAATCTTCTCACGGACTCTCAGGGTGCGCCTAGAAAAGTTCCTGCAGAGCTGGCAAGACTCAGGAACGTGGTCTTCTGGAAGGCAGATTATACACACATGATGTGGATCTGCCTTGGTCTTTTCTCTCCCAAAGGTTGGGCACTTGTCAAAAAGATATGCCATTTTTCTGACAAATTGCCTGTATTTCCGGTCAGGAAAACACAAAAAGAGGGATAGACAAAAGACGTTGAATGAAACTGTTTACAGTCAAATTCAATTTTGAATTTTGAAGGAAAAAAACTATTTTAGTTGAGCTCAATGCTCTAGGGTCCTATCAGCAGGAGCCGTAAAAAAGAGAACTGAAGTAACTGCCACCTGCAGTGCATGATGGGATACTGGAGGTGTCTGGATTCTTAAAGGCACAGTGACTTTTTAGACATATAATGGCAGGCAATGAGGCTACTCTGTCCTGCTTCCTTCATCTCTATCCTAAAAAAGGGTTTGTGAGGGATATTAATACTGTTTTATCTAAAATAATCTTATTCTGGCCCCATTTTTCTCTTTAAGATGAAGAATCAGGCCATTGTAGCCTAGGTAAATAGGCTGCATAATCTGTCTCTCGCTCTTAAGTGTGCTTGCAGGCCTTCCTGAAGAAAGGCAAACATTCTACACTTAAGAAGATATAATATATATACATGAAAAACAAAACAGGGTCCACACAGGTAAGGACCTATGGAACCCCGAGGGTTGAGAGGTCTCTTCAACAGTTGAAGAGGAATGGAGGGTTACGTCCTCCCTTCAAAACTCAAAACTACAGAAATGTATCCCGCCTGTGGTTACAAGGAAGATAATGTGTGTTGCATAAGGCACGGATGGGGTGATTATTTAATTAGACCCCTAGTGGGTACGCTTGCTCCGCATGGCTAGTGCGGGGAAGGAAATAAATTCCTTCTTTATATATAACCCTCACACACTCGATTAGTGTCATGATTCATCATCGGGTTCACCCTGACTCCTAAAGGTCAGGGTGGCTCAACCATATTTCAGGGAGCACTTAGTGATATAGGGTGACCAGGGGGCTAAACTAAAGATTAAAAATCCCTCACCCTCTCCAAGGTATCCCTTTATTCGTGGAGACGGTGGGGAAAGCTAAAAAATGGGTGGGTGGGTAATATGGACTATTATGGTCCTATGACCCTATGTTTTGAGTCAGGATGAACCCGATGATGAAGCATGATACTAATAGTGTGTGTGAGGGTTATATATAAAAAAGGAATTTTTCCTTCCCCGCACTAGCCATGCCGAGCTAGCGTTCCTTTATTATATATATATATAAATATATGTATATGTATATATATATATATATATATATATATATATATATATCCAAAGTCAAAAGGTTGCCCCCAAGAGGACGCCCACACGGAAGGTTATCCCCTTAATGATGAGGACTGCGACAGAGTCAGCTTCCCACCTTTAATCCAAAATGAAAGGCTCTACGCGTTTCGGACATCCTTGTCCTTGTTCACGAGCCGGTACACAGTGAAACAGCAACAGCAGTGTGGAACTTCTGCTCAAATTTATTAGATCCCGCCCCAGTGGGCGTATGCCATGTTGCATGCTGGTAATTGCAGTTTCTACACTGAAATAACATCCCCAGTGGGTGTTGCTGTGTCGCGAAATATCATAAAATAATGTCCAACAGTGGGTTGATTAAAAAGCAAGGAGTGCTGAATGTGCGATAATACTATTGTCTCTCAAAATAGAGCCTTCCGTTCCATCGGCGTCGAGAAATCACGTCGCCTCAGATCCACTCCCTCAGTGGCGGTTCGTCCTCGCGGCTGGGCCAGCCGCTAATATCCAAAGTCAAAAGGTTGCCCCCAAGAGGACGCCCACACGGAAGGTTATCCCCTTAATGATGAGGACTGCGACAGAGTCAGCTTCCCACCTTTAATCCAAAATGAAAGGCTCTACGCGTTTCGGACATCCTTGTCCACGAGCCGGTACACAGTGAAACAGCAACAGCAGTGTGGAACTTCTGCTCAAATTTATTAGATCCCGCCCCAGTGGGCGTATGCCATGTTGCATGCTGGTAATTGAAGTTTCTACACTGAAATAACATCCCCAGTGGGTGTTGCTGTGTCGCGAAATATCATAAAATAATGTCCAACAGTGCTTTTTAATCAACCCACTGTTGGACATTATTTTATGATATTTCGCGACACAGCAGTCACTAGGTCCAGCCACACAAGTGGAGGAGCGTTTGTATCTGGACAAGTGTAGGAGCACTGGGTGGTATGAATTTAGTGGATTCTACTGAGGGCAGAAGTTTCCATCACAGAAATGTAAGGAAAATATGTGATTTTAACCAAAGTTTGAGGTTTGCAGGGCATTATTGGTAAGAACATCTTGTGGGATTCATGCAAGGCACATTACTGTGGAATCCCCTGGGTGTTTACTTTTCACAAATGTCTGTGGTTGGTAGGTTTCCATGGGTGGCGGCCCAGCACTGCCCAAAATACTAGAGCTACCCCTTTCGCAGAACTCTCAACATAGAGATTTAGGGTCTTTTGTGTGGCAGTCTCTTGGCCCACCCACACAACTGCAGTACCACTGTTATCGGGAGACGTTTGGGAACTCTGGGTGGTATGAAATTTGTGGATCCCCACAGATTCCAGAACTTTCTTGCACAAATATGCAAGTAGAATGTGTATTTGTAGCCAAAGTTTGAGGTTTGCAAGGGCTTCTGGGTTAGAAAACCTGATGAGAGCCAAGCAAGTCACCTCATCCTGGATTCCTTAGGTGTCGTATTTTAAAAAATGTACAGGTTTCATAGGTTTACCTAGCTGCCGGCTGAGCTAGGGCCCAAAATCCACAGCTACCGCCATTGCAAAAAAGGGTCAATTTTCAGTGGAAAAATAGGATGTGTCCATGTTGTGTTTTGGGCCCTTTTCTCTCGCATGCACTATACCTACCCACACAGGCGTTGTACCATATTCGTGGGAATACATGTGGAAACATACAATAGTAAAACATTTGTTATTACCAATTGGATTTCTGCACATTTGTACCTTCCCAATGTAAGCCAGTGTGTAAGAAAGAAGAAACTTTGAAAAGTGCCCTCTAAATCACATGATAGTATAAATACCCACAAATTGAGAGATGTAAAAATAACCACTGCACCTAACCTCTGTATCTGGTGCCCACTTCAGAAATACCTAGCTTTCCTTGTTAGCCTTTTTTCACTGTACATATTTTACCACATAAATTGCTCTATACTGTACACAATGAAAAAACATTGTAAGGTGCAGCTCAGTTGTTTGCTCTGGACACCTCAGGTTCTTGGACAACCTACAAACCCTATATATCTTCGCAACCAGAAGGGTCTAGCGGATGTAATGGTATATTGCTTTTGTAATTCGCCCACCTTGACAAAATGTTTTAGATAAAAAGGTTATCATAAGTGGCTGTTTATTCCTACTCATTTTCAATATTTCTTTAATTCAACAGTTAGGGCCTCAGTACAATGTCGTCGGTCAGACTGCTGAAAGCCCATTGTTGGTGGTCTCACCGCTGACAGCTCTTCGGTCCGACCATCGTATTGCGATACTGGCGATCGGACCACAACTGTCGGACGCCTCCGCCAGGATCATGAATCCTGACGTGCGGCGGCCGGAAAACCATCCCAGAATGGTGGCGGTGCCAAGGCAGGCACCGCCGCCGGTATTACTATATCCCTTTCTGACAACCTTTACATGGTGGGGATCCTGCCATGTAAAGGTTGACGGAAAGGAATCGAGGGGACCCCCAAACAGGGCCCCTGGGTATCGGAGCCCGGAGTAAAATGTGCAGGGGGGCACATGTAGTGCCTCCCCTACATTCGCACTGTCATGTGTGCACAGTGTGCCATGCACAACACAGTGCATGGCACACGTGCACTGATGTGCTGAAAGCGCTGCACGGTGGCAGCATCTGCTGCAGCACTTTCCTATGGCTGTAGCTTGCCCCCGACGTTGTACCACCGAGTTCCAATAGCCAGACCAGCGGTGCAACTGAAATTCGGCAGTCGGACTGCCGCATGCTAGTCGGGCGGTCTACCGACTGACGCAATGGCTGTCGGCGGTCTGACCTCCCGACATCGTAATGACGCCCTTAGTTTCTTTGGGAAAACCTTGATGGATCTACACATACGACCCCTTGCTGAATTTATAAGTTTGTCTACTTTTCAGAAGGCTATAGCTTTCCTGAATCGTGGAAAAAGTAATGGAGGCCTAAACGTCAACTACCTCAAATAGGCTCATCACATGGGGGAAGCGTTAGCAGTTAAGGGGTTAGTAGGGTCATCACATGGGGGAATCCTTAGCAGTTAAGGGGTTAGTAAAAAAACCATAAATAAGACTCTGTAGCTGTACATGTTCATCCATGTTCTGAAAAAAACCAAAAATGCAAAAATGAAAAAGTCCAAAGTAAGTACATCGAAGTGTTGCAGGGATTCTAAACAAATACAGATCTATGCGCAGGAAATGGGACCTTGGTGTATAGGGACTGAGTCTTCCTACCACCTTAGTACCCACGAACCCAAGACCGACTATCTATAGTGTCTCACTTGCTCTCCTACTCACTCACAGAGAAGCAAATGATTAGACACCCCAGAACACAACACTCCCAGATCTCTCAGGAATTGCGGTAACAAGGCACACCCTTTCGCTCACTCTCTTGTACTTGTCCACAATAAGATTTGACGGAGACACGAAACAGTTTAAAATATTTATTTTAACTAATGTGCCCTAACATGCAGTATACGTGCCACAACAAGCAGGAAATGCATAGTACAAATATTGTCAGCATAGCAGTCAGTCCATAAATCATGAAGGGCAATGTCATCATAGAAGGACAATGGAGAAAAGACTATAGTGCCTAACCTCCCTCCCCTCGCTAAGAAGTGTTATTATATAACAGAAGATCTCTGGGTTTTGTCAGCAGACCCCATACCTTAGCCTATAGATGGTAGATCTACATCATAGGTGCTCTTCTCCCTGGAAAGGTCCCTCTCCAAGTGTGTGTCACTTATTCGTGCACCACACTAAAAACCCAAGTACGTTGTCCAAACAACAGCTGCATCGTATGTTTTGTCTGAGGGCTAAGGACTGGCCAGAACAAAATAACAAGGGGTATTTCTGTTCGACCTCGCACATAATGTTCAGTCAAAATCCCAGGAATATGCAGAGAGTGAACACAGCGATGAGTTCTCATGCGAAAGCAGTCTTTGAAATTATTGCAAAAAATAAAGACGTGTAGTAACGTGTGCAAAGCAGCAGGCAGGTTGCAACGTGCTCATGCTAAGTTAGTGAAAAACGACAATGTTCCTATAGGCCACGTGACAGAAGTAATCCAAAGTCATTAGGAGCCATAAAAAAACATGAAAAATATCAATTAATCAATCAATCATTCAGGGGCTTGTATAGCGCAGCTACTCACCCGTGACGGTCTCAAGGCGCTGGGGGCAGCTCCTTAGGGTGCTGAGGTCATCTGAAGAGCCAGGTCTTGAGGTCCCTGCTGAATTGGAGCAGTGTGGAGCTTTTCTGGAGGTGGAGGGGGGAGGTCGTTCTGGAGCTTTTCTGGAGGTGGAGGAGGAGGTCGTTCCAGGTCTTGGCTGCGAGGTAGGAGAAGGACTTTCCACCCGTTCTGGTCTTGTAGATGCGTGGCATTGTGGCCAGAGAGAGGTCGGCTGATCGTAGGTTTCTATTGGGTGCTGGGAAGGAGAGGCGGTTGTTTAGGTGTGCTGGTCCGTTGTTGTGCAGGGCCTTGTAAGCGTGCATGAGGAGCTTGAAGGTTATTCTTCTTTTGATGGGGAGCCAGTGGAGTTCGCGGAGGTGGTTGGTGATGTGGTTGTGGCGGGGGATGTCTAGGATCAGTCCGACTGCGGCGTTCTGGACGGTCTGGAGCATGCGAAGGAGTTTTTGTTGATTCCGTCGTAGAGGATGTTGCCGTAGACCAGTCTGCTAGTGATGAGGGCATGTGTGACTGTTTTTCTGCATTCGGAGGGGATCCACCTGAATGTTTTGCGGAGTATGCGGAGGGAGTTGAAGTAGGCCGAGGATACGGCGTTGATCTGGTGGTTCATAGTGAGCGATGAGTCCTGTATGAGTCTGAGGTTTCCTGCATGGTCTGTCGGGGTGGGGGGTTTCCGAGGGCGGGGGCCACCAGGAGTCATCCCATGCAGAGCGGGTGGAGCCAAGGATGAGGACTTCTGTTTTCTCGGAGTTGAGTTTCAGGCAGCTGTCCTTCATCCAGGTGGTGACGGCTTTCATCCCTTCTTGGAAGTTGTGCCTGGTGATGTTGGGTTCCTTGGTGAGGTAGAGGATGAGCTGGGTGTCATCAGCATAGGAGACGATGTTGAGCCCGTGGTTTCGGACGATGGAAGTGAGCGGGCGATGTGGATGTTTAAGAGGGTGGGGCTGAGGGAGGATCCCTGGGGTACTACATATCTGGTCTTTGTTGGTTCTGAGAGGTAGGGCGGGAGTCTGACTCTCTAAGTTCTGCCTGTGAGAAATGATCTTATTCAGTCAAGGGCCTTTTCTCGGATGCCGGCGTCGTGAAGTCTGGTGGCTAGCGTGCGGTGGGAGACGGTGTCGAAGGCAGCTGAGAGATCCAGGAGGATAAAGCACAACACTAATACATAACTTGACACAAACTACAACAAAATAAGCTTCAAAAACAAAACTGCAACTATACGTCATACTAACTATATCTACTCACAACCCCCGACCCCCCAAAACCATAAAGAAAAACGTAACAAAGGTCTCATCATATCTGTTGACTAGCACCAGGTAATTGCGACTCGCTCCATGAAATCTGACTAAAAACAACAGGAATAGTCTACAAAATACGATTAGCTGATAAACAAATGGCCACTGAATGGAAACAAAAAAACAATCTTTCTATACAAAACATTCAAACTTAAACCAAACAATTGTTTAGAAATGTATAAAAAATATCTTCAAATTTTGTAAAAACAATCTAAAATATGTTAAAACGCATTAACAAAATATAAATGATTACGTAAAGTATAATGTAAATAGCACTATAAAAATATTAAATATTAAAATATAGTATTATTTATAATAAACTAAAAAAAGTACATAAATCCTGTAAAATGTGAAAAATAATTGTCAATTCACCACACAAGAAAGGGATGGCAGGAAATTCAGTCAGTCAGTTAGGCCTAACATAACATCCTACAGGAGTATCTTCAGATATTTGAGGAGACAGCTGACTAATCAAATGATGGCGTGTTCCATCATAGGTGCCCCTCTCATTCGGGTAGGTAGATACCACCTGAATGGACTCAACCAAAAGAAAATCAGCTCAATCCAGCACGGCAGAGGAGAGACTACATAGGTGTGGAAAGAAGGCACTGTAGCCTTGACTCAAGTGTAACTACAGGGAAATACCAACTCCCTCTTAGCCAATGAGGTTGGATCAAGAACTAAATAGGGCTCTGTAAAGTTGCGGTGACATGTAGGAGAGCATCATGCCTCCTTGTTAGATAAACACCTTTAAGATAAGAAGTAAGTAGGCAGGGTGTCTTTAGCCCTGAAGAAAGTTGAGTGACCCATATGGGCAGATTGTTTTCAGTTGAAACACGTAGGCAACATAATATATCGATGCAGAAACCATTGTATTTCATGACACATCCATACTTAATTTTTAACAGTGACATGGGGAACCGTTAAATAAAGAAAAATCCATTGTTTAGCCATAGTCATTTTTAACTAGAACTCTGCACTTATCCAGAGGAAAACCTTATCACAAGCTCCCAGTTTTTGTTTTGGATGAGGCCATTCAGGTGGTATTCACCTACCTTAATGAGAGGACGCATCTATGATGAAGCATGCCGTCATATGATGGAAGAGGTGCCTTCTGCAATATCCAAAGGCACTCCTGTAGGAGGTTCCGTTAGACCTCAAATAGAAGACTGACTGAATTTCAGGCCATCACATTCTTGTGTTGTGATGAGGAGAACGTGAGAAGGCTGAAAGAAATCTCTTGTTCTTTATTGGTGCGAACGAAAATATTTATGTACCATTTTTCAATTTTTTTTTACAAATATAAGTATGTTAAAATGTTTAAAAAATACAAGTGTTATTTGTGAAAAAAGGTGTAATGAATGTTGTGTCACAATAATAAAGAAAACTTTTAATTTTACATTTAAAAAAGTATATATGTGTTTAAATAAATGTAAACATATACATTACACCTGCATGGGTGCAGAAATAGCAGTCTTCCAAGAACGGGGTTGCCCACAAAAGCATAGGAAAATTTGGTCACGATGGGCCACCTACAGGGGCATAGATCTTCCCCCTCTTCCCTCGCAAACCCCTTAAGCAACAGTTTCCACGGGATGTTAATGGCCATATTATATGATATTGAGTCTTCCTTTTTTCAACATGTATGCGTATCTAAAAATGCTTGCCAATGTGGGTGGGGTGGAACAGTCTGTGTAAAGTTTGGTTTTTACGTTTGTTGTATATACAAAATGTACCCAATGATTATTCAATTTTTGGTAATTTGTCATCATCCTGTATAGAAATGGCTCATGTCGGGCTATTGCCTGCGAGGTACTTAAAAAATCCAATAAAATCTGTTTAAAAAAAAAAACATATACATTAAATGAAATATGAAAGCATTTAATCATATAAACAACATGACATGTCATTCACTGTAAAAAAAAAAAAATGAAAATAATGCTGTTTTAGTGTAAAATGTTGAATACTAAAAATGTACATCTAATATTCACACCCTAACATATCAGGGTTAAGGTGTTGGACACTAAAGGGGTCACATTAACTATTCCAACTCCAATCAAAATCTTTCTGGGGAAGGTGCAGGACACTAAATGGATCAAATTTACTATTCCCACTCTAATCGGAACCATTTTGGGGAAAATATTAGACACTAAAGGGGTCACATTAACTATTCAAACTCCAACCTAAATCAATTTGGAGAAGATGTTAGACACTAAAGATATTAGATTTTCATATATAACTATCACTTATAACAAATATCATATTATCAAAAACATATTAAACTAATTTTATATTCATAGTAAAAACATTTTGTATGAAACAAATAAAAATACATCAATACATATATATACTTATAGATTATATAATAATACTGAAATTATTAAATCATCTAAATTAACACCACACATTTTAAAAAAACAGGAAAATATCAGACTAAATATATACTAAACTATTACCAACATAAAAAATTATAGTAAAAAAATATTTTGTTGTTTAATAAAAGCAAATAACATACCTTAACAGAAAACTCAATTATGTATTAATTGTTAATATTAAATCTCACAATTTAAAAAGATTTTAAAATAAAAATACTATTTGTCAATAGCACATAAATACCAGATATGTTTTCAAAACAAAACAATATGATAAAACAAAACAATATTTTAATTATTTTAAAACACATGTAACCATTTTTCTAAAATTAAACATACTAATTTTATGAATGATTTCAAAAGGATAATCAAATGAATTCTAGTTCTACAGTAACAAACAAAAATTACAATTTTCTTAAAAATGAATAAACCAAAAATTACAATTAACATTAAAGCAATCCTTAAACCATATAAACACAAAAATAAACAGTACATAGTTTAATAATTGTAATACAAATCAACCACAAAACAAAAGCTACATTAGAATCAAAAGAAATAAAATAATTACAATACAAATTATTAATATTTTACAAATAATTTATATTTACAATTTAGCACAAAATACATTAAACATTAATATAATAAAATTAACAATTATTTGAATAATTTATAATCAAATCAATGAAAACAATATTTAAAAACTAATTCTGAAAATTCTCATACAATTTAAAATATAAACTTTGAGATTATAAATGAAACAAATATTATAACAAATATTATTTTTTGTCTTAAAATATTCACATAAAAATAAAATGACAACAAATATATTCTGAATACCTTCCCACCTTTTCCTCCTATAAACCCAAATTCCCGCTGCTAAAATGTAAAAAAAATGTAAATACAATATTCAAACAAATGTTTTAAAAATAAGACTACAAAAATGTCTTTTTACAATAAATAAACAAAACACAAAAATGTTAGATTAATAATTGACATAAAACAATAAACGAAATACAAAAATAACAAATTAATCTTAATAACAATATTATGTACATTTCTAACAATATTTTTTACAATTATATTAAAAACATCACTTAAAACCATATTTTGTACAACACAATATTTTTGCAACAATATTTTTGTTTCATAATATTGTTTATTTAATATTTTGTTCAAACACTGTAAAGATAATATTACTGAACCTGTTAATGCTGCTGAATGTGTCAGTGCTGTTGTGTTAGCTAAAATGAAAAATGGTCAACTCAGATTGTGTACCAATTTGTGCTCACTTAATAAGAACATTATAGTTAATTGTCAACCTTTACCAAAAATTCAGGAACTACTTACTACCTTGGGTGGAGCTAAAATCTTAAGTAATATTGATCTGAAGGTGGCCAATCATCAAGTTTCATTAGAAAAAACGTTGCAACTGCTCGCCACATTCATTACTCATTTCAGTGTTTTTAAGTATACGAGACTTCCTTTCGGCCTAGCTTTAGCAGCTAGTGTTTTTCAACAGCTTATGTATCACCTTTTTAAGGATGTTCCTGCAGTCCAGACCCTTCAGGAGGACATGCTGGTATTTTCCATAACTGATCAAGAATGGATCACCGCTGCTTGGCAGTTGGATTCAGGACTTACAGGATGTCAACTTGTGGGCAATTGTTTACTACTTGCTATTTAGTAAACTTACCTGTTCCCCTTACCGGATGTGAGCCTGCATTTCTGGCACTGGGCAATGCTCAGAACATTCTGCCAGACAGTTGCTATATTGGTTCCATAACATGCCATGATGCCACATTCTAGGCCTCTTTACTCTATGTTCTAATTTTACTAAAGTGTTATTGTTTTTGACATGTCTGAAAACTGCTTTTGTCTTTGTTTCAGTTAACATGTAATGATAGTACATGGTACACTTACACACTGATGTTTAAAATGGATTCAAGATTGAACATTCTGCCAGACAGTACACTTGAGAGAAGGCTTTAGGAAAGCTTCCTAATTTTCCCCTTCAAAAGAAAACAGATGCTTCGATAGTGTAAAACCTACATAAAATACCATTGTGTTTGAGTCATCTGGGGGGGCAACATTTTAGGGTACTGTGAGCAACATGTTGCACACAGGCTGCACACTGGGTACCACTGTTGAAGTAACAAGAAACAAATGCGTTTGAATAATATCTTCACTGACCTCTTTATGACACTCATCCAGTATGCAGTGCACAAACTGCTCAGACTTCAGTTCCACAATCAGCTGCATGAGAACTACACAAGATTAAATACAGTAAATAAAAAGCAGTTGAATACAGTTCAGAAACTAAAGAAAAGATTACATATTGTACAACAGTGCTCCAGCATGAACATCCTCCAATATTATCATGCTTTAGAATCTGCATTTTAAAATACCATGGACTTGATCAAGAAAAGCACAAAATAGATTCCAGGACATTTGAAAGCAGACATGCATCATTCGACCAGATCACAAAAAACATGCAAATACAACCAGAAAATAACACAAACAAAGACACATTCCAGTGGATATGCCTCAATGACACCAAAAGCACACCTCCAAGAATAAATTACCAGACAGCACACCCTTCCATATATGACTACTGGCACTTCAACAAACTCTCATCCAGTTTGAGAGTAAGGAATGTTTACGTAAGAGTAATTTTGGTTCTCCATCAAGGAAATCGTCACTGAACACATGGAAACTAAACAGCTCTGCCAATGTATAAGGTCCCAGAACATTTTACAATATAAACATTTCTTTTTTAAAACATGCATGATTGACCTAAACATTTCCAAGGCTTCCTTTGAAAACTCCAAAGGAAGAAAGTGGGCACACAGAGCAAAGCCTTACAGAGAGAAAAGGGGCAATGTACCTTTAAGTCAGAAGCAGACAGTGCAATCCCAAAGGGGCACAGCTTTGGCAACTGACTGGCAGCTCATTTTGAAGATTGAGTGAGACATTAAGAGCTTAACGACAGTGGTTCAACAATGTCAATTGTTTGTGTTTTCCAAGGAGGAGTTGTTCATTAATTCAGTGAATATAAAAATAACCAGGACAAAAATACTACTGTTTCTATTCAGTTTCTGGCTGGGGTATATGTGAAACTCCTCACCCGTCATGTCAGTGTAACACTGTGGCATTTAGAAATGTGAGCACCATGGTGGGCATTGCTGACACATGGAGGCACAAGCTTAACTTGTGGAGCGTAACTCATATTTTGAAGAAATCAGGAGACGTCTGTATACCTCTGCCACTAACACTAATGGGAAGGGCAAAGCACAGTTACCTTTGTGAGGGTCTGGCTTTAAATCGGTGCTCAAGACTGTGTTGTAACAGAATGCTATAGTTGGAATATTTTTGACACATAATTTGTGCCCTGAATATAGTTTACAAATATATTGTCCTTTTTTATTTTTTTATTTTTATTGAGTAAGAAAGGAACAGCACTGGTATAACAAACACAGAAGGTAAAATTGAGGAATAACTCCCATTTCGTACACAAGGCTATACTTCAATACAATACAATCTCAAATCCAACTGGGATGGAACAGAGTATGTTCTGACAGAGAGTACCAAATTTGAAATTAGACATGAACTAAAAAGGCCCAAAAATACAAAACAACAGAAGTTACCCTGAAACTAAACATAGCAGCAATGAACTAACAATAGTTATAGTTAGCTTTAAACATAAATCTGTGAAGCCCAATTAACTTCCGCCCATATTCTGTCGAATTTCTTAAGCAAACAAGTGCCCCTGGTTTTGGCCAGTGCAGATTTAGACTCAAATATTTGCCATATAGCCGCCCATCACTCAGTGACCCACGGCGGGGTCGGAGACACCCATGCTCTGGCAATGCAGACCCTGGCAGAAACAATGATTAAGGACAGCAGCCATCTTCACCCAAGATGACATTCCATTCTATGGGCCTTACTAGGAGTTTGGCGGTCCCATGGACCGCTGTATCGGCGGTGGCAATCCTAGCACGGTGAGCTCGGCGGTCTGACTGCTGTATTACGAGTTGGGCAGATAGGCTTTCCCAAGACTGCTGCCGAACCACTGGCACCGCCAGCCACACCAAGCGCGGCGGCCCCATGAGGGGGTGGGAGGCTCGAACGACCAGTGAAACCGCCCGCCAAATTACGAGTTGCTTCACAGACATTGTGACCGTGGAGGTCCAACCACCACATCTGAGACAGCAGAAATGGAGGGATATAAGGACGAGACTCACACCTACTCGTCTTCTAGCGTCATGGAGCCCATCGTGCACGTCCTGTCGCTGCTCTACCTCCTCGACCACCTTCAAAACCCAGTCCGCCGCAGACGAAATCGGCGGTAAGTCATTCAGCTACCTGTTGAAATACACTCCTCAGCAAAACAATGCACCGCCATGGACCAGGCAAGGGAGGTGAGATCACAAAGTTGTTATTTACACATATACAGGGACCCTGTCTGGGAATGTTTCTTATCAATCATCCAAAATACATTTGTAGGATGGCCTCCTAGGCCAAAACACTGGTATTGAACAGGCACACTGTACACAAATGGACATGTGTTTGCAAATTATATACAGTGATAGTGATGTGTCATTATTTTGTGTTCCACAACAAGATCACACCTTTTAATCTCTTGACACACATAACTTTTGACCCTTCTCTCTTGTCTCCCAGGTCACTACTGATCTTCACTTTTAATGCAGGTTATCGTTTGTCAAGTGTTGGTAAAGTGACATTGAACTGACTATAACTACCATGAGGCCTTGAGATTGTAACTCTACCCAAGATGCTATAGTGAATGTGGCACACTCACATGACTGCACACATCCCAGGTTCTGTTTTGAAGTTAAAGATCTGTATGGATGTGTCAGTAAAATCACACGCACCTTCCCTGATAAAACTCTGTACTAGACTCACACATCACCCACATGAAAAGGCAATGTCAGTCATTGGGAGTACATAGAATCAGTGTGAGAACCATTTGAAGGGCACAATGGAAACACTCTCTTCAGGATAGCTGTGCCTATATCACGGGGAATCCTGAAAGTCTGGGGCCCTGGGACACACTACACTTTGTACATGCCTGACAAACTCTGTGTGCACTGGACCTGGGAACTGAAGCATATCAGGGACAACCAATTGCATAACCAAGTTCCATGAATGTGTAGGCAATGTGTAAGCGAAACTTAGGAAGGCAAACACAGCACTTATAGCATGTGGCACGCATTTAGCTGAAGTAGCATTAAGGTACACACTGCAAAATGGACACATGCCCATGCAGAACTACACAAAAGTATGACAAGTTGACACCATCCATGTGTAGATACACAAATATCTAACTTCAACACACCTAACACATACCCAACCTACATCATAGCAAGAAGGGCAAGCTAAATGATGTTGACAGTGGCTAGGCCAAGAGGACATACTTACCACATAACAGGTCACCCAATGCAATGTCAGCCCCATCCGGATGTCAACCCACATATACATCCATCCAACATTTACCCTTGTCTTGTCTAACTCCAACACTGGCTCCAAGGGCACATCATACAAACCACTTCAACTGGATCAGCAATCAGGGATGAAAAAAACACAACTGTATTACACATCACTAACTATACAACAATATCAAATAGAAAAGTAATGGCAGGACCAATGTCTACAAACTCTGAACTTTTTTAATGAATGGATGAAATTATTCATCAAATGAAACATAGCCAAATGGCTAGTCCATATTGTCCAAAATGTGCCACAGCACAAAGCTGAGCCAAAACACTAACGCAATCTGACACTGCCAGGGAATCTCCTCACAAAGGGGCATCCACTGGGCACAGTAGGCACCTTGAAAATGGTACCTGGGAAAGGGGGGGGGGAGGTTCTCCTTTGGGAGGGGGCTTCTTGGGTGTAGGGCTTTTTGGGGTGGAATTAGGAGGTTTTTTTCTTTTTAGGGAAGAGTTTAGGTGGGATGGGGAGGCTGTTTTTCAAGGGCTGGACTGGGAAGTGGAAGGGATGGAATTGGGTGTGGAAGAGGTTTTTGGTACTTTGGGAAGGGAGTCAGATGTCAGAGGGTCAAGGGCAAGGGCAAACTAGAGAGATTCCCAGGGAAAATGGGTAGGGTGTGCGGGATGGAATTCGGATTGGGAGGAAGTGTGGGGGATCTGCTGTTTGCACTATGTGCTGTGATGGTGGCTGTTGTGTGGGTGACTGTGTGCATATGCATTTTTTTGGTGGGAGTGTTGAGGATGTGCTGGGTGTTGTGGAGGGGTGTGTATGTTGTTGCTGTGATATCTCTGGGTATGGGGGAGACTGTGGAGGGTTATGTGGCTGTTGCTCTGATGTCTGGGGGTAAGGGTGTGTCTGTGGAGGGCAAATGCAAAAAGAGAAATTGATGGAAGGAATGCTAAACAATGTCAAACATTAACCCCCAGTACAGAGATCTGGGCCAAAATCCATTGCTAATTTGCCCACCATGACATTCCAGTTTAAACCCAGCCATATGCAAATCAGACTTGACCCTGCTTCCCATGGGAACAGTCCAGCCCGAACCGCCAGGCCAGGTCCTCCCTGGATCAGAAACAAGCATCCTGGGACGGGTTTCGGGGCATCACCCCTCATTAGCCAGGCCATCCTGAATCCAGTGGCATGGAGAGCACGGGACCCATGTCTCGGCATACCGGTCCCAGTCAGGGTGTGTTGTTTTGGTGCCTGGGGGTATGCTGAGGGTGGTGGGGGTGGTGAGGGAGTTGTGTGTCTGCTGTGTGCCTGCATGTCTGAGTTTCTTGGGGTTGTGTGTGGTGCTTGGGTCTGTTGAAGTGTGTGCATTTCTAGGTGTGTGTGTGCTTAGGATAGGATAGGGAAGAGGGAATGGGGGTGGGCAAGGAGGGGGGTGGAAGGTTGGGATGGGTGGAGGGCCGCCGTGAGGGAGGAGGCCAGAGCCTGAAAAGATCTCTATAGGACAGACATGACAGTGTGAATGCCTTCCAGGAAAGCAACCACCTGGGTCATCTGGGTGCTTAGCCCCTGGATGGCATTCAGCACTGCAGTCTGACCTACACAGATGATCCTCAGGAGGTCAATAGCCTCCTCACTCAGGGCAGTGGGGCTAATAGGGGCAGGGGCTTAGGTGCCTGGAGTGAAGGAGAGTCCTCCCCTCTTAGGGGCTCGGGAATGGCCAACTTGTGGGGGGACTTCAGGGAGGGTGTTGATGGAACTGGAGGTGGAGGACAAGGATAAAGGTGGAACTGATCCTGTTGGGTCCACCAGCACTTTGGAGTGTCCACCGGAGGAAGACATAGATGATGATAAGATGTTGTCCTCTGGGGCTCTCCACACCCTCCTTGTCATTGGGTCCCTCCTATTTCTGACGTATCGCGTCCAGAACCGCTGTGTCCCCACTGACGTTGGCCCCATCTCCTCTGCTTGCCCTGGATGTATCTGAAATGACAAGTAGCATGGGTTTACTGCAAATGCATTTCCACACCTGACCATCACAAATCACCAGAGAGCATTAAAAAGGTCCACAGATCACACCACCTTCCTGGTTCACTCCATAGGCTTTCAAGTTAGCATGAGTACATGCATGCAGGTAACATAACCCGCAACAGTTGGGTCCACTTATGTCAGAACCCCAGACTGGGCCAAATGCATGGATGGAACTCTCTACACTCCATCCTTATGTCCATACTCGGATTGCTGATCAACTTGCATGCTTTGGCACTTGTAGTATACCATTGTGGAGAGATGCAACCAAATAGGATGGATTTACACAATGCTCACACAGTCCAACAGATATACCTATCCCTCATAATACATCATGACGCCATGAAGGTCAAGCTGAACACCAATGCACCATCAATTACTGTGGTAGCAGACATCATGTCACATGCAAAGGCTCATTGCACACTGATGACACTTTGGACTTAAAATTACATCATTTGACCACTAACTGAAAAGTAAAACTACATTTCGAAACATGTAGTTAAGCTATGTATCACATTTAGCACATGAAGTTCCCAGAAAACAATGAGGTCCTAATGTTTGGGGGATTGATACTCTGAATTCACACAGCACAACACTCCATATACCTATGTGAACATCCCCAATCCTGCTTGGTACAAATGATGACGGCAGTCAGAGATTGTATAGCCACAAGCCAATACACCTTTGAAGGTTTTGGGTGTCACTGAACATCTATGACATGAAGATGTGGGATCACTAGAGTCACAATAGGTGGCACATCACACCACTCTTTGGTACTGCATACTCAGATTGCCCTGTGAGGAACAGTGTAGACACTCACATAGGATCCCCACAGTTCTTCATCTCACTCACTCATGCATGTCACCAGTCAGTAAATGAGTGTTTAGGAACACTACTGCAGATGAACCATAAACTGCCAAATGCACACTGGCCAACATGTAGACACTAATGCTGATGGCACCAGTGATGTGTGCACACTCATTTAATAGTATAACCAGTACTTACCAATGGAAACTGTTGTACAGTCACTGTATGTACTCGGAAATCTGTGTCATGTCACATGCAATAAGGCCACCATCAAATGAGAGACAGTAGTAAGGGAACAACACTCCTTACACAAGCATGAGCAGTTGCTAGTGGGGTACAATTGTCACCCAGATTTACACATGAGATGATTACTCACTTCACTCAGCCAGGTGTCTGCTCAAAAGGAGAGGATTGGATGTGGGCAGGACTCTTCTCTTCCAGGTCAGAAAGACAATAGCCACAGCACAGCAGCATGCACTTACTACCACACTAATACTAACAATGACTCAACTTGTGTGTGGCACATGGGCCACCACTAATCTTGGTTTGGACATGCCTGCCTGTAACACACACAGTTGGCAGAGTAACATGTATGACTCTGGCCAGGTTGTTACTGCTGTTGGGCGGTCAACTGCTCATCAAGGTCCGTGAAGGCCACTGCTAGTATGCGGGCCATCAGGGGGGGTCAGGGTCTGGCGCGCGCCCCTTCCATGTTGGGAGGACTATCCCAGCTGGACCTCTGTGATCTTCTGGGTCCAGCGCCGCAGGCCCTTCCACCTCTTCCAGCAGTGGGCACTTCACCAGTTGTAGACCCCCAGGAACCGCACCTTCTGGGCGATAGCTTTCCAAGTGGCCTTCTTCTGATGGGCGTTGACCTGTATGGATGCAATAGAAGTAGAAACAGATTGTAACTGGAAGTTTGAGGAGAACTGTCAGCTCGATACACATCACGTTGACATGTAGCACAAGCCTTCATCAAGAGTCAACAAATGACATGTGTCCATGTCACATGCTAAGCACAACCAAAGCATGGATACACACTTCTATGGTCATCTGATGAATAACATCAACCCTGGTCATGACCTACACTGACTGAGCCACCCCACTAACATGATGTAGGCCAGGCCCATCCTACATGGAATTTGATGTGAGGTACCATGACACAAAATACACAATTTAGACTGTCTGAAGGGTAAACTACCTCTGCATTACTATCCATACACCTTTCCTGTCAGCCCCATTTCATTGATGCATATGGTCCTTACTGGCAAGAAGCATAGTATACACAACATCCTAAGACTAAGGTCACAAGGTAAGGGCTGGTATGAGTGACACCTCTCTGGGGGCTGTGTGGACATGTGGACTACTTATTTGAGTATCATAGTTAAGTCAACATAAGTTTGTGTGGTATGTACTGCCATCACAGGACACCCCTTTTGCCACATGAGACACTGTAACAGTGATGACAAGCAACATATCATTGTATGTGTTGTGTGATGGGGAATATTGTAGCCAAGCTGATGAATCACAATTCTAAATCTTTTCAAAACTAACCTGCTATCTATACTTTTCATGTCTCAGATGTGCAATAGGCCTGTACACTGGAAGCAACACTATTGGAAAAGTGTCAGCAGACCTATGTTTGTAAAAGGACAGTCATTGATGACAGACACACGTTGACACTGTGTTTCAATGGAAAGAAGTATCAGGTCAAGGGGTCACCTCAGTCACCATGCCTCAAATTATCCGTGTAATAGCTATTAGGGCTACTAGTGTGACAGTTCACTCCTTCTGTGAACATCCATGGATCAGCAGGTCTACAAAGACACTACTCTGTGCATCAGTTCTCTTACCACAGTAACTCTGGCTCAGGCTGGGCCATGGCCCAGACTGCCCACATATCAATGTCAGGCCTTGCTCTCAGCAGGTTGAGGCTACTTATCTCACATAAACATCATATTTCCATTAAATTCAATACAGAAAAGTCAAACTTCTGGCCATTCCATATATGATAATATGGTTGTTTGACACTTTGAAGGGTATAGATACCTCCCAGATAACAGTTTTACAACGTCTGAAATGGGCTGAGTGATCAGTGGGTCGGTAAACTTGGCTAACATAATCCTCAAATGCTTCTAACAGTTTACAGACATGGCTCATGGTGTGAACCCATACAAAACAATTCACATATACCATAATGTTACTCAAGAACTCATTGTAGCTAATGTACTCAGAGCCACATTGTAGCCTAGGTGAACGGAAAGGAAGAAGTTGAAAAGAGTGAATATAACTGTTTTTGAAATAGTTACCTGTTCCTCTGGTGAGCCACAGAGCTGAGAATACAGGGAAGGAGCTCATCTACAAGGGTCTCCAGCTCCTCTAGAGTGAAGGGACGGGCCCTATCCCCTGTAGTATGTGCCATGTCTGCTCCCAGAGGAGAAAGAACAGCAGCGAAAATGGAGGAGTTCTTGATAGCAGCAGTGTCAGGAGGCAAGTGAGCTATTTTCCAACCGCCGAGTACATGTACATCACGTACTCAGTCATCGGCGTCGGCGCATACAGACACAGGGCAGCGACCGCCACTATCCCCGTTAGCCTATGGTTGGGACCGCCGTGCATGCGACCGCCTACCGCACAGTCGACTACCGGCGGCAGCCAATGTTCAACATGTCCTATTAGTGAGGTCAGGCAGCCGCCATGTTAGTGGTTGGGAAAACTGCACATAGGCCAAATGTGCGCTGCACATGGTGCACTGCGGTTGATGGTATTTTCACATTACATGTTCTGCTACCCTCACTTTAGTGGAAATTTACAATTTTCAGATTTGATGATGTGCACATTTTGTTACAGACCTGTGAATACCACCTTGGGGATGACAGGTGGATGTTCAAGATTTGACAGTGATAATGTAAAATGTGTACTGCTTCATGAAGCATTGATGTTCAGACACATGACTTTTGCATTACTCTTCACATATGTTACTCTGCACACTATGACCAAAATAAATTTTTGTGTTACTCCTTACACAGGTACCCTGGGAGAGGGAGGAGACGCCAGCCATCTGTGAACCACCCATTTCCAGACCTAAACACCATGGAAGAACGACACATCATCACAAAGTTCTGTTTAAATAGGCAAACAAACGTGTATCTATGTCATAAGTTGAAGCCTGACCTCCTACCTCACCTAAATAATCCTACATCAATACCACCACAAGTGAAACTCTTGTCAGTTTTGCATTTATTGGCCACAGGCTTATTTCAATTCACTGTTGCTATTTCTGGTGGAATGTCACAACCAATTTTCAGTCTGGTCCTCACAGAGGTGCTTACAGCAATATTGAGACACATGGGCAGCTACATCCAGTTCTCCAGATGTAAGGATTTAACCACTGTTAAGGCGGATTCCCCTGGATTTTGACACATCCCACATGTGATTGGATCTATTGATGGCACCCATATTGGCTTAGTACCACCACACAACAGGGAGCAAGTCTACCATAACAGGAAGCACTACCGTTGTATCAACGTGCAGGTTGTCTGACTAACAAATTTGTACATCTCAAACGTCTGTGCCCAGTTCCCAAAATTGCCCATGAGGCCTACGTACTGCAGAACAGCACCATACCCCAGCTGATGTCACAACTACTGCCAGAGAGGGCCTGGCTTGTAGGGAAGTATGGTCTGTCCCAACGTTGTGTGGGAAATGTCAGGTAGTGTGATCTGAAAGTGTGTAACTAAATGTTGCCCTTCTGTCTATCTTCCATCTAGGAGACTCAGTTTATCCCAACAAGCCATGGTTGTTGGCCCCGTTGAAGAATCCTACAACACCAAAAGGAGTCTGCTTCAATGAGGCCCTTGAAAGAACACAGCGGCCAGTGGAGCAGGCTTTTGGGCTCCTGAAAGCCAGATTCAGATGTCTGGACTTGACTGGGAGAGCCCTCCTCTACTCACATGGGAAGGTGTGTAAGATCACTGAGGCCTGCTTCATACTCCACAACATTGCTCTTTGATGGAACATCTCTTACATCAGAGGATGGAGGCCATGAACACCCACCAGGTGGGGACCCTGGAATGCCAAATGAAGATGATGATAGTTGTGAGGAGGAAGGAGCTGACTTGCGTAAGGATCTCATCCAGAACTACTTCTCCTGAGTGTAAGTATGCTGGAGATGTGATGACTTTGACTAGTCTTGCAATTCTTGAGGTGATGTTGGGATGGAGGATGTTAATGCTACATTCTGGGAATATATGGATATAGCAATATCTTGTAGGTGTAATTTTGTTCAGCAGTAAATGTTGTATTGGACTGTGTTCTCTAGAAGTAGACAATGTGATGTGTGTCATATGTATGCTTTCTTAGCTAATATCTCTGTGTTGGTCTGTTTAGGTACCTTCACCATGTCATCTTCATTTGGACATTTCAGAGTTGTGACATTAGCAGGTATATGATGCTGTTCAGACGTACGAAGTGGACATGGATAGGTCCTGGGAATGTCTGTTACAGAGTTTGGGTGTACAAAGCCGGTGCCAAGACAGCTTGCACAGTGAAAGGATGGAACTTACCTGGCTTCCTTTGGACTTGTTCCTTGTGGTGCATTGGTCCTAATGCAATAGGTGTGCCATCATATGATCCAACACAATGTTGTGTTGTGCCTAATTCATGCTATCCTGCCTTCACCATGGCTAATTCCCCATTGTCTATAAACTGGATGTAGCTGTTGATGTGTCTCCTCATTTTAGGTCAAAGTGCTTGTAGCACATCACTGACGTTTGTTTGTGATATTCCACCAGAGGCAATCAACACTGAACTGAAATGACTGTGTGGTCAGAAACTGCTGTACTTGACATATGTCTGTTTATTTATTTATTTGATGTAGGATTCCTTTTGTGAGGTAGGCAGTATGGCGCCAGATGATGATGTAGACCTCATTGATTGTTGTCTATTGTGTAGGATATTGTCAGATGTATCCCCTTCTTCCATGTTGTGAAAGTCTGTAAGTGAATATGTGAGTCATGTCTTATTTGCTATGTGTCAGAAATCATATGATTAGAACAATGGAATAAAGATGTTCTCAGCCCAGACACTTGTCTGCGTATGTTTTGTTGTGACATGGTAGTGATCCTGAGTTGAATAATGTTTACATACAACATATCCATGCTTCCAGAAGTCCCTAGTTTTGACATTGCAAAGTTCTCCTGGTAGTACATTCCCGTTGTTATATGTGAGAATTACAACAGGAGACAATGCTTTGGTGACGTGTTTTAATGAAGTGAACAAGGCCAAAGAAATCAACATAAAATTTAACAGAGCAAACAAAAAGTGAAGTCTTCAGTCATGGTGGATGAAACCATTGTAGTAGAGTCCAAATGGTCATGAGTCCAACATACTCCCCCCATCAGATATGGAAAAGTGGGCAGAAATAGTCCAACAAAGTGAATATGTAGCACACACAGGAGGACATTAGGGTTGAGGTTTCATGCTGGCGGTGGTGGGTGTCTTGTCATCCTGAGCTCCTTGGTTTTTAGATGGACGTCCCCTCTTCTTTTTGCCAGGGGGGGGAGGAGGGGGGGGGTCTGGAGCTACTGCAACAGGGGCACTTGCAGGCGTGGCATCCTCTGCCAGGGCCTCCCTTCCTGTGGTTGCGGCAGATGCTGATGGTGGGGATGTACTTGTACCACAGGAAGGGCTAGATGCAGGTGGAAAAGCCCTGCAGAGGGTGGTGTTAGTATCCTGCAGCACCCCAACCAGAGAGGCCACCTCAGTGCGGATGCCGGCCACCTCTGTGTGGATGCCAGCCACCTCAGTGTGGATGTCAACAACCTCCCACAGCCCTGTGCCCTTGCCACAGACTGTGCACCGTCCCACTGGGTCCTGGTTCCTCTGTGACTGGGGTGGTTACAGCCGGATCAGAAACCAGGACTGGGGGCACAAGATGGTACTCACTGTGCTAGGTGCACAGGTTGGGGGGGCAGTGGTTAGCGGTGTTCTTGTTGCTGTGGTGGGAGGTGTGGTTGTGGGCGCAGTGAGCCCCACTGTTGGATTCTGCCCAGGCTGACCAGATGGACCAGGACCGTCATCCACGTCCACCTCTTCAGGAGCGTTGTCATCACTGAGGGCTTCGTCCTGTGGGGGAGAGGAACTCTGTTCAGTTTCACACCTCTGTGAGTTTCCAACCTCTGTGCAGGTGCAGTGGTGGATCGACCTGTAAAGAGATAGAGAACATTGTTAATGTTGAAAGTGAAGTATCTACATTCATGTTGTTTGTGTCAAGGTAAATGGGGACCTAGAATGGAACAAAGTAGAAAGAGATTAGCATTGCCATGTATTTGTGTGGAGTTGCAGTTGGTTACTAGACATCTGTAGATATTCAATAGATGTAGTAGTTTTAATAATCTCATTAGATGTGCAGATATGTGGTATTTTGGGCTTAAAGATAGATATGACATCTCCAAAAATCTGCTACAAACACAATATGGTCCTAACGTGTATTTGTCCATTCCAAGGCCTAGTTATACAAATACAGGCAAACACCCAGTTTGGTTATATATTTAGCATTGTTCATCATGTGAGAAGTGCAGAGTGAGGGGCAGTAGCGGCCCGTGCAGGTAAGTGCAGTGGGGCAGGGGTGCGGGGGTGAAAGCGGGGCAGGGTGGGGGCGTGAAAGTGAAAAACTACGGGATAGGGAATGTAAAATAAATGAATAAATAAACCCACTTACCTTGCGCTCGTGCACTGGTGAGGAAGAACGGGCTTTGAGCGAGATTGCCTGCCTAAGCAAAATGTTGCCATTGTATATTAAAATGGAACAAGGAGGAGCTGACCTAGCATTAGAGGTGGCTGTATTGCTATTTTGATTTATAGGGAGCTGAGGCACACTCAGAATTTGTGAGTCTATGTCCCAGTCCATAAGATCAGGACATGCTTACCCAAACAGCTGCTAGATGAATTGCCAGGGATCATCACCTTCTTTCCCTTCCGGTATACTAAACACACAAAGGTTAATCCTTCTCTGCCAATTCTCAAAATCGTTGATTTTAGACTGGATCAGTTCCAAGAGATAATAATGACTCTCAGTAGATTTTACAGTGGCCGATCCCAATTCCTCTGCATCGGCAACACGCTGCTGTAGTTCCACCATTTCTGTGGAAAGAGCCGTCACTTTGCTAGTACCCTCAGCCAAAGACCACTGAATTGTAGCATTACCTGCTCTGACTTGAGCATAGGGCTGTTGAGCCTCCACCTGTTGAGCCTGCAACAACTGCAGGATTGCAAGAAATGATGGGTCCTGCGCTCCGTCCACTACAAGAGCATCTGATGAGGCAGCTGATGATTATTGACCAGAGGGGACGCCACCTGACGAGTTGAAACTAATCCAGAAAAATGGTTAAGCAGGTCACAGTAGTTTTCTACATCCAAATAGATGGGAATCCATTTAATTGGAATGTAATGCCCTCACACACCCCATAGGGTGTCATGCTTCATCATCGGGCTGCTCCTCGTCTGGCCGGCGCTGCAATGCCTGACGGGCTCCCAATGAGGGGCACTTTGGCGGAGATCTTTTTTCCAAGTAGCCGTTTGGTGCCGTGGGGGTGAGGGGTCTAGTGAGTGTAGATGTAAAAATATGTGATATGAAGTGTGAATTAAAACAGGGTTGGGAGTACCAACAAGAACTACTTTAATTGTGGGGTCTCCTACCCTGACCTCCGGAACCCGGCAACTGAGGGTAGGTCTAAGGATCTGTTGCGGACTTCGCAACCGATGTGAGGAAGTTCCTCATATTCTGATCTGCCGGGGATTGATGAAGCAAAAACTCATTTTTGATTGGGTAGAACCTACACTACTAGCCACTAGACAGAGTAAGGTACGGTGGTCATGAATTTGTACTTAAAATACTATTAGTCTAGGTCCACCATAATGTATATAGTGTAGATAGTCTTTTATTTTTATAGGTCCTGAAGAATCGCTTCTAAAAATATAGAAAAATGCGAAGAAACATGTTGACCGACTACATGGAAGAGCGCCGTATCTAAGACATTACCTTAGCAGTGCGCCTTTCAATTATTTTTAATCAGGGTAGGAGACCCCACAATTAAAGTAGTTCTTGTTGGTACTCCCAACCCTGTTTTAATTCACACTTCATATCACATATTTTTACATCTACACTCACTAGACCTCTCACCCCCACGGCACCAAACGGCTACTTGGAAAAAGATCTCCGCCAAAGTGCCCCTCATTGGGAGCCCGTCAGGCATTGCAGCGCCGGCCAGACGAGGAGCAGCCCGATGATGAAGCATGACACCCTATGGGGTGTGTGAGGGCATTAGATTCCAAATAAATGGATTCCCATCTATTTGGATGTAGAAAACTACTGTGACCTGCTTAACCATTTTTCTGGATTGTTTAGGAACAGCACAATATTTCAGTTTTTGAATAGCATTTGGGCATTTGTGCTGGACCTTGAAGAAAAAGCCCTCCTGTCCCCCCTTTTTGTATACAGAGTTGAAACTAATCACAGGGGAAACCAAATCTTCCAGACTACAGGAAACTGTAGCGGCAGCTTGGCAGACCCTTGCTTATCTACCTTTGTCAACAATTGGGGTTCCATATGAACGGAGGACAATCAAGAAATTAAAGCTTTTACCTCCCCTTTTGACATGACCTAGACCCGCAGCGAGCTGTCTTCGGTGCCACTACTTACAGCCCTGTTCCGCATCCAAGGGGACGTTGCTTTACCAGACTGCAAGCTTTTTGAAGCTTATTTAAGTTTCTTAACATTGCCCTGATTGCTTATAGCCAGCTGCCTGTCTCGCTTAATAGGAGATGCTGCCGTAGCATCTTCTGATGCGTTCAAGTTTATTTCCAGAATATCAGCTGTGTCGGCTGAATCACTGCTTAAGCTGCTGATTTGAGTAGGTGCTGAGGCTAAAGTTGCGGGGGAAAGATTTAGAAAATCAGAGCCCACATACACCAGGGGCAGCACAGGTGCAGGTAGTAATGGGCGGCTGCATGCATCCCCCAGCATGACATCCGCCATCACAGCACCAACGCCCCCTATACTATTGCCTATCATAGCCCCCTGAGTACTCACAGATTTAAACAATAAGCGGATGCCAGAAATTCCTGCTGCAGTCTGTTTCGAAGGACTCCAGGGGGCTGGCTGAGCAGAAACTTCAGGGAAGCCAGACAATGGGAGGTTGTTGCACATATGTTGCACAGGTGTAAGTTCTTTTACAGAGCTCGCCACAATGTTGCATTCTAAAATCACCACTGGTAGGTTAGCCCCCTCCTTCACAGCTGCAGCTATTAACATGTCCACTAACGAGGTCTCGTCTCCTGGAGCCAGGGTCTCCTTAGAGTGTGCCTGGAGTATACCTGTTGCTGTACTCGATCTGAGCTATTTCAGAAGAATCGGGCGTCCAACCAGAGAGCGATAACCATCTGCTAGAGACTGTGAAGAATTTCCGGCTGCATCCACAGGGCTGGCATCAGTGCGAGCCCTGGCTCAGTTACGAGCCCCCCCAGCTGCCACAAAAAATGCTTGAGCACGGCAGTGCCATAATACCGCAAGTCAGAATCCAGTTGCCGGTAACTGAGAGGCCAAGCATGACAGTCGATTTATTCAGAGCCGCACTGGAAAACCACGTCGTCCCGACATCGTCCCCACGTGCACAACTGCCACATGCGGACCCCAAGAGACTACATGAAGAAAGTGCTAACAATCCACCAAACCGTGTGGGCAGGGACACATCATAAGTCTGCTCCCAGCCGGTGGGAGCAAACACAATTGCACCAAAGCAGGAAGGAAAACTACTGTGTCCCAAGGGTGGGCTCCCCAGGGCGCAGCATGTGAGCTGGCCCTGGGGGATGGCGCCCCAGGACCTTTAGAGGTTTGGGGAGAGGAGCTGTACAGTCCTCTTCCTTTTTTCAGGCATTTCGGCCCCGGGTGTGGGCATCCCGGTAGCTTCAATGGCTCAGGAGGCAGGCCGTGTGGCCCCCTTCCCCTCAATTATATATCAGGATGGGGTACACTGGGCCTTTGAGGGCTCGGGGGGGACAGTGCGCCCCCTCCTCTTATGTAAAGCGTACCCGGAGATGGGCTCTCCAGGGCCTATAATGGCTAGGGGAGGGGGGGCCACGTGCACCCGCCCCTTAATTAAACCAAGCATCCCCAGGCCGCCATTTTGTTTAGATCATAGGGAGTCCCGCGAGATCTCAGCAAAATTGCTGATTTATTTATTTTCATTTTGGCCCGGGGGTAGGGGGGGGGTCTGTGGGTTCCCTCCCATTGGGTCTAGGGGGGCAGGATATCCCTACCCTGCCCCTTTATATATATTTTTAAATTTACTTCAGGACAGGAGACGAAGTCCCCGAGTCCTGTAATGGCTACCAGCAACATTTTTCTCATATTGCTGGCAGCCAATCAGAGCGCTCACTCCCACGGGAATCTGGCTCCCGCCGGAGACTGATGGCCCAAGGGAAAAAAAGTTCCCTGGGCCAATCAGAACGTTACATTTTTTTAAATTGGGTTTGAGGGACTCTTGCAAGAGTCCCTCGAACCCAACCGTTCTTTCTTTCACGACCCTCGCTTGAAGGATCACTCCGAAACTTTCCATGCACAAACTAGAAAGTTGTGTGGAGATTTGTCAAACGGGGCCAAAGTTATTAGCAACACAAAAAATGGTTTTCCTATGGAACAGTTGACATAACTATATCTATCTATCTATCTATATATATATACTGTCAACCATCCATCCAATGACAACATAACATTTTAAAGTGAAAAATGTATCCCCAACTACCAACAAACAATATGCGTTAACAGTATTCATTTATACCTAAGTACACAGGGAGAGACCTACTCACCTATGGTGCTGTGCAGCACAAAAATATATAGGGTGCTAACTCCAACCACAACCTCACTGAGTTGTACTCTGCATTAAGCAAAATGTAACCTTAAATAATATCTAATAGGTAGAGAAGAGTATCTGAAGTTTCCAATCTAACCAGAGATAATGTCAATAACAATTAGTAAGAAGTCTGAATGAAACAGTAACAAGTTATTCAGCATGCTTGTGTGGGCATGCAAAGGGGATGGACGGTGGCGTATCTTCCTATGCAGCCCTTAGGTAGTAACTGGAAGAAATAACCCATAGAGGTCAAAGTATTAGGGAAAAAAATAACCAAAGTATATTCTTCCTGTAAATAGTGCAGGTTGTATTTCTAATCACTTCATATATGGTAGACAAGGAAGCATTCAACAACAAAATTCAAGTCACTGTAGACCAAGACCTGCAAGTGAAAAAACAATGCACCACATAAAAATAAATCCCATCCAAAAAATAAATCATTCAACAACGAACTGAGACAGACACAAAATGCTAAGGTACAGGCCCCTGAAGAAAATAAAATGTAAAATGCATGTATAGAATTATCTGTCGAAGGTAACAGGAAAAACATTACTGCGCCTTTGCACTGAATAACACACTGGAATACACATTTTTTTCACCAATTAAAAAAAAAAAAATGTATATGATATGATGACTGCAAACATTTTTAACAGTACAATTCAACTAAGCTTCACTCGTGTTGTATTCCTCTTAGGGTGTCCATAAACGGGCTTTCCAGTATCATGTCCTTATATAGGCACAATTCGCCCTGCCCTTATATAGGCATAAAATCCCAGCCCTTATTTAGGCATTAAACCGTGCACTCCAAATACAGGCATGGTCTCCGACATCCGTCCACCCTAACGTCACAACGAGTTCTTGAAGAACAGACCCTTAGGCTGCAGGAGTTTCCCTTGTCCAGGACTATTGATTTCTTCAAGGACTCATATATTATGTATGAACCGTTATTCCTTAGGGGTTCATCCATGACGTCTTTCGCTGTCCGACTCACGTCAATACTAAACATTCCTAGGTACTCTCAGGTATAAATATACCTTCCCTAGCCCTTGTAAACTAGAGGAGACCTCGACTTCAGAGGAGCCCGTATCCCGGCCTGACGCACTGAGAAGACGCTGTCATCCCTGCACGCAGAGAATCCAGCTTCCAGTGATCTGACTTCCCTTGCGGGGTGTTGGAGTTCGAGTCTGGCAAAGAGATTCCAACCTCTCTCATTCTTCAGGTATGGAGCAGACTAGAACCTAGAGGGACTCTTGGCATACTAGGCATACTAGGCTTAACATACTCTTAGTATACCATAGTAAGGAATACTTCACCTACTTCATACCTCTCCCTATACCCAAGTTAGGTTAGGCACATTGGGGTAGAACTAGCTTAGCAACGCATCGTATGAGTACTCGCATTTTTAGTCTGTGTTATTTATGTAACAGCATATGTACTAAAAGATAATGCTCTCGCAGTATTATTTATTTTTACTGCTCACACTGTACATTATTTATCTCGCATACTGTCTTGTGATCGTAACAGCACATTTTACTTACACCAGAAACAAGACTGTTCAATAAACCTTTTATTGAAACGCCCGTCTATTCTTTCTGTGTAACTTGGAGAAAACTAAGCATGCACGACTGAGCTGAGTGAAATAGTTATCTATTGTTTCCACGACTCTGGGACACGTTCTGATTGTAAAGGGAAACATAGTAGTCATGTTTTGCGGCTGCCAGAAACTACTCCCTTCTTGTTGTCAAGGAGTTTCTAGTGGCCTCTGAGCTAGCTGGCACAAGTAATTAAGTTTAATATACTCGATAGGGACATACTGACCTTAGTCCTATGTCAAACCTATAGGATATATTATTCCAATGCGCAGAGCCTATTAGGGAAATAGGAGCTACACTACACTCCCTCAGGGAAACGTTTCACATTACTCTTTGACGAACTCTGACCCACCCAACTTTTACGTTCTTGTTTTCCACCCACTCCACATTAAGGGATCTACTCAAAACTTTATTTTGTAGTATGTTTTGTAGTAGCACGAATGTACTCCACAATATTGGGAGAGGTACCCTATTATAAGGGAAAAGGGACAGGGTTATACAGTAGAATCAATAATGGAAAAAGTCTCCCTTTCCTCCGCCAACATGCATTAACTTTTATCCAACAATCAAAATAATTACTAATTGGGACTGAAAATCGTTATCACTCACCGTTATTCAAAAGTTAACACTAAACACTGACACCTGTAGTCATGTAAAAAGTCAGATTTATTACATATTTTTTCCTTTAAATTTGTTTTGGGTTGTAATATATAAAATACAAAGTCATAAAAGATATTTTTGTTTCTTCATATATCGAATTCGCTGGAGTGTATTTTCCACAAGGATATCAGTTTTCAATTTAATACACTATTTTCTATGAAGAAGGTGGAGAGAATAGTCAATACCACCGAAACGCTGCGTCGACAATTTTTCAGTTGCTAAGAATTTGAATATAATGTGATATTGTATAACTGAGTTTTATTTATTTTCTTAAACTATTGTTGTATTTTAACATTGTGCTATTGAATGATGAGTTAGAAGTGTATTAAATTGAAAACTGATATCTTTGAGGAAAATACACTCCAGAGAATTCGATATATGAAGAAACAAAACTATCTTTTATGACTTTGTATTTTATATATTACAACCCAAAAAAATTTAAAGGAAAAAAATATGTAATAAATCTGACTTTTTTACATGAATACAGGTATCAGTGTTTAGTGTTAACTTTTGAATAACGGTGAGTGATAAAGATTTTAAGTCCCAATTAGTAATTAGTTTCAATGTTGGATAAAAGTTGATGCATGTTGGCAGAGAAAAGGGAGACTTTTTCCATTAGAGATTCTATTGTAGTAGCACGAACCTAAATGTGGAGTTTCCATATATGCCTCGCCTGCTATTTTCTGAGTGTAGATATCTGCCCTGAGTGAGGAGTCTCTGCACACGTAAGCATATATTTTAGTAGTAAATGCGGGAGCGGCTGAAAAATGGAGACTACTCACTACTAAATAAGAGGGGTTGAAGTAGGAGTAAGGAGGGGATTAAGGAGGAGCAAGTAGGAATTTAGGGAGGGGTGTGAATCAACCCACAAAAGAGTAAGCCCATCACTATTCACAGACTGCACCACTAAAGCTGCTACAGCCAAAAAGAGACCCAAAACAGTAGTAAATTACTCTGCTCAGAGGTGAAGTAAGACCAGCACCACACATAACCAAGCACGGGCACTGCAACACATCCTATAGAAAATAATGGAGCTAGGGAAGTAAAATGAAACCCCATATGAGAAAAGGTTAAACTAAAATACATTATTTTAAATAGTTAAAAATAAGGAGATTTAATGTTGACAAAAATGTATAAAATTTATGAACAATTTGTATTTCGTTTTAAAATATGTTAACTTATTTTGTAACTAGAAATTAATGGAAGTATAATTTTTAATAAAATCTCTACGTTTTTTTCAATTAATTCTATAATCCCTTCTATTAGTTTTCAACGTAAATATATTTTTTCCTTATTTTGAAATGTTATGTTAAATGAAACTTTTGAAAAACGTATAGAATATACACCCGGTAATGAAATTAGTGATTGTTCTCAACTCCACCACTCATCTCCAGATCAACAACAACTGATCACAGCCAGGCTGACTACACAAGAAAGGACCCCACACATCAAATCTATTTTCTTGCCTTTACTATGTCAGTCAACATCCTCGTAGATTTGCCCCTTCTGGTGGGGAGAAACTATTTGAGGAGGAGGAGGCAGAGAGAGAGGGTTTAGAGGCAAAGGGTTACCATCTTTGGCATGTCCAGTGAAGCTGCCATTGCCAGATACCGCTTCTTACACGAAGTGATCCTGGACAAGGCTGCTGACTGGGATCAGGAGCTAAATTTTCCTACAGCACATGTCAAAATATGTCACCCTAAATGGGAAGAGTATGCACAGAAGTGGGACCCATGTACACTGTGTCAATGGAACCAAGCTATACCTGGCTTCTGAGCCCAAATCAGGGCAAAACCAGTTCTAGGTTACTTGTGTTCTGGTTCAGGGAGGATCTGGCCTGGCAGCTCGGGCTGGACTGATCACATTGGAGCAGGGTCAAGTCTGATTTGCATATAGCTGGGTCCAAAGTGAGGTGGCATGATGTGCAAATTAACAATGGACTGGAACGGGGGGGGCGTGGTCTGCCGTGCTACGAAATGGCCGCTAGCTGAGCGAGCTCCGCCGGCAGAGAAATTATCCTTCATTAATCCGCACAACAGGAGAGGTGCTGCGGCGCTGAAAATCACCCACAAGTGTTGCCCGTTCGTAAAGAACCGAGCGTGCTGAATTGCAATCTGGCGGCTAGCCCCGATAGCGGGTGGCGTGCGCCGACGGAGGAGTACCCGGCTGGAGCCTGTCACGGTCGTTGCAGAAGGGGGCGGAGACACTGAAAATTTAGCCCGCGGCGCTACTCGCGCTTAAGGCCGCAGGCTGTGCTTGAACAGATTGGCGGATCGCATGCTTACAGCCTAGTGCGGTGAGACCACGAACAAAGGTGAGAGACCGGCCTGCGGGGCAGCGCGGATTTAAACCGCGATACACAACGTTGGGCTAGGAGTAATCGTGATGTAGGTGAGACCCAAAAGTAGGGACCCACGCGAGCCCAGAGTTGGGGACGGGATCCTGCCGTGCCCCTGTGGCGCAATCGTCATTTGCTGCAGTCCCGGCTGATAACGCCAGCAGACAACCAGCAGGAGAGTCAACACATGATTGAAGGCGGGTGGCCCCACGGTGGAAGAAAAAGTTGAACGCACGATTTGGGCGCCATTTTGTGGAACAGCAAACAGTCCACGGAGCAGCGTGGTAACCGGGCATACACGAGATATGGACATCTATGCTAAGGGGTGTTTTAGCAGCTAAATGAACACCGGAACATAACTCAGGTTGGATAATACCAAGTGTGCACGCCAGTGTTGGTGAAGCGGAAGCTTACACAGCTACGTAGGCACGAGAGGAGATATACTACATTTTGCTGTGAGTGGCTAGTGAGCTCTGCTCCGTGGCGCTGTAGCATTCTGAAACTGTAGCCCATTAACCCATTCCTAAGGAGCTGTTATTGCCTGGGGCTCAAGAGGGCTGGTGAGTGTTGGAAGGGGATTGGCAGCTAGGAGGCAGCCGGTATCAGCAACAACTCTGTGGGGCCACTATTGAAGTTCATCTCTCTATTCGCTGAGGTGCAAGTGAAGACGTGATATCGGGGAAACATACTGGTGACAGGGCCTGTCAGGGCGGAGCATATACGAAGGGATAGAGCTGGTATATTTGTGCAGACAGTATACGACGTCTGGGCCAAGTCATGGGCAAACAGGACGCCAAGCAGCCAAAACTAAACTTTGACCATCGGAGAACCACGAGGCTTGCAGAGTCGGACCCGGAGACCAGCGCGGGGAGAATGCCCGAGTCGCAGACGGATGACCAAGGGGAGGATCTGCGGTCCTTGATGCTGGAGATGAGATCTAGTCTTCGGAACATTGACACCAAGCTGGATACGCTCACTACCCAACTAGATGCTGTTAAACAACAGGTGGGAACACACGAAACTCGTCTGGATGTAGTAGAAAATCGTGCTTCGGATTTTCATGAGTTTCAGGTTGAAACCAAAGACCAGTTGTTACATATGGATCGGGTGTTGGGCATTATTTGTGCGAAGAATGAGGACTTAGAAGCCAGGTCCCGCCGCAACAACCTACGAATTACCGGAATACCGGAAACAACGGCCATCTCCAAGATGGAGACCTACGTCACCGACTTGCTCCATGAGCTGTTTGATCCCAACTTATCTTCAGTGTTTGCAGTGGAGCGAGCTCATCGAGCCTTGGGGCCCAGACCTCCTGTAGGGGCTACACCTAGACCCATACTGGCCAAGATTCTGAACTATCAGGACCGGGATCTTATTTTGCGCCTAGCCCGAGAAAAGGGGTCTATTACGCACAAGGGAAATAACATTTCCTTCTATCCAGACTTTACACCAGCGGTGCAGGCGGCGAGACGCAAGTTTCTTCCTGCAAAACGGTTCTTGCTCCAGGCTCAAATTCCCTACTCGTTGTTATATCCCGCCAAACTTAAGGTATCACACGATGGGACAGCACATTTCTTCACAAACGCTAAGTCCGCATTAAAGTTTGCAAAACACATTGGCGGAAAGAAGTCTAAATCTGGCCCTAACTCTGCAGACTCGCCCGAGGCCCGGCTAAGTGACAATGACTGATGTGGTTCGAGATCTGATACGTAAATGGTCTGTATACTAAATGTTATGCTGGGTCGAGACTGGGAGAAATTATGTTGACTTGGGCAGTGCAGGAAAAAATATATATATTTTTTTTTATTGTTCACGAACTGTCAGGCATGGGAAATAGGTGACACTTCCATGTCTTGTATGATTGGCACAGCTCTCCGCAGTTTTTTCTTGGCCACCTTGTTCCTGCAGGGGTGAACGCCGGCGTCACTACGCCCCCCTGGGAGAGCTCCCAATAGCTGTTTTTTCTTATATTCTAGGATTTCTGGGATGGGTCTTCTGCAACCTGATTGGGGGGTTGGAGTGGGAGGTGGGTTGGGGGGGGGGTATGTTGTTAAGTGTTTAGCCAGTATGTTGCTCTACAGCTTAGAATATCGTATATGTGAAGACATTTCCACTGATATGTGTTCGGTTCCTACTATACTTTTCCACAATAATCTGTTGGTCACCACATGACAAGCGTAAAATTGTTGACATGGAACATCCGAGGGCTGAATGATTGTAGGAAGTCAAGACTTGTCCACTCATATCTAGTACGGCATCACATAGATATATGCATGTTACAGGAGACGCACCATCTATTCAAACTACTCTAGAGGGGTGGCCATACTGGTCCGAAGGGGCATGGATTGGAAGGAAGGTGAAATACAAGTTGACTCAGAGGGAAGATACATTGTACTGGAGGGCACTGTGGGAGGGGTACAGGTGGTGTTGGTAGCAGTATATGGTCCCAATGTTGACTCACCCAATTTTTTTCAAGATATATGGGCCAAAGTGAGGGCGAAAAACTGTGAGACCATCATCTGGGGGGGTGATTTTAATGTAGTACTCAACGATGAACTAGATATGAAAGGACTCTCCAGATCGCTACACCCTTCGGCTAGCGCCGCATTGAACGCTATTATGTCAGACGGCGACCTGGTTGATGTTTGAAGACGAGACAACCCACTGTCTAGGGAGGGGACATGCATTTCAGAACACCATAAAGCGTGATCCAGACTGGACTTCTGGCTGGTATCCCGAGACGTGGCTACATGGCACAGTGAGGTTTCCCATTTTCCTAGGTCCCTATCGGACCATGCACCATGCTTGTTGCGCCTGACGCTTCCCAATTCTGTTCCTCGCATGTTTACGTGGGGATTGCCGCTTGATGCCCTCTTAGATGAGGCGTTTAAGGAAGAAATCAGAGGGGATATTAAGGATTATTTTACCCTTAATGATGGATCGGTTACCACGGAAGCCTCTTTATGGGAGGCGTTTAAAATAGTAATAAGGGGAAATTGCATCGCCCGACAAGCTGGGGTATTGAAGGCCATACGGGGCACGCTTGCATCCCTAGAAAAACAAATCAAAGAGCTGGAGACTCAGATCTATTCCACTGGTGATCATAAGACCATGGCACTAGTGAGGGAGAAAATGTTGGAGTTTGAGGAAGAGGCGCAGCGCGAAGTAAAGTTTGTAGGGAAAAACGCTCAGGCTAGAAGGTACGGGGAGGGTGACAGGCCGGGAAGACTCTAGCGGCAGTGCTTCGTCCCCCGAGATCGGCGGCCTACATCACTGAACTGAAGGGCGCGCAGCAAGCCGTAATTAGAGGCCCGAACGAAATTTTAGATAAATTTTCCCAGTACTACTCTAAACTCTATACTACTACTCAGGACTCTACTCCGGAAGGCCTTCAGCCTTTCCTGGACTCCTTAGAGTTGACTTGGTTGAGCCGGGGACATAGGGAGTATCTAGACGTTCCCTTCACAGTTGAAGATGTGACCCAGGTCATCAAGAGCCTCCCCCGCTAGATAAGGCCCCCGGGTCGGATGGTTTAACCACTGCATTTTACAAAACGTATGTAGAGGAACTGGCGCCACGCCTAGTGCCGGTTTATGAAGAAGCACAGGTCTCGGGTACTCTGCCACCAACGATGAGAGAGGCAATTATAATAACGCTTTTGAAACCCGGGAAGCCTGAGGACGAGGTGGACTCCTATAGACCGCTGTCACTAATAAATGTGGATGTGAAGATCTTGGCGAAACTTATCGCCAACCGGCTGCAGCCCCTCCTTCCGTTAATTGCTCGCCCAGACCAATCAGGGTTTATTCCTGGGAGGTCTATGTCTCACAACCTTAGGACCTTTTTTACAGTATTGCATTACTTACACCCCGACTTGCAGGCCGCTGCAATTTTTCTTGACGCTACAAAAGCGTTCGACATGCTCGAATGGCCGTATCTTTTTGCTATTTTGACCCGAATGGGATTTAGTCCCTTGTTTATTAGCCTCATCCGTCTGTTGTATACAAAACCGTGTGCCCGGATTAGGGTGAACGGTCTACTGTCAAACACATTTGGCATCTCACGTGGCACAAGGCAGGGGT
This sequence comes from Calotriton arnoldi, assembly GCA_963921515.1. Lineage (NCBI taxonomy): Eukaryota > Metazoa > Chordata > Amphibia > Caudata > Salamandridae > Calotriton > Calotriton arnoldi. Next base: position 50,515 of record CAWUFW010016156.1, on the reverse strand, counting down.
GCCCGCTATCCCCTCTGCTCTTCGCAATTGCGATGGAGCCGCTAGCAGCACGCATTAGACAACACCACACAGCCAGAGGAATTGGGTTTAGCACTAGGAGCCTTCTCATCTCGCTGTATGCCGACGATGTGACGTTGTATGTAATCGACCCGGCATCGAACCTTGCCCCGCTTCTTCGAGAATTCATTAAATTTGGAGGACTATCCGGCATCTCCATCAATTGGACCAAATCGGTTATCTTCCCTCTAACAGACGCGACGGTCCCAGTCCCCACTGAATTTCCGCTCAAATGGGCAGATGAACCTGTGAAATACCTGGGCATCTGGCTTAGTAGATATATGCAAGAAATATGGGACATGAATTATGGCCGTGCGGTGACATGGCTGGAGGGAAAGGTCATTGCGTGGGCTAGGCTCCCGCTGTCCTTGGCTGGTAGAATTGCGTTAGCCAAGATGGTGGTGTTTGCCGAAATTACTCTACTTATTCGTAAATATTCCAATCCCCCTCACGAAAGTCTTTTTTAAATCCCTCCGATCCCTACTTACTTCTCTGGTTTGGGGGCGGGCGGGCAGGCGAGAATTTCTTGGGAACTCTTGACCCTTCCCCTACGCCAGGGTGGTCTGGGAGCCCCGGACATGTCACTGTACGCATGGAGTGCCCAAGCTCAATTCCTTCACCATTGGGTACACCCAACTCCTTTTCAACCTCACATAGCTGTGGAGACGGACGTTGCGGCGCCTGTCCCCTTGCCAGTAGCACTATATAACACCTACAAATGACCCCGGGATGACATTGACAGGGTGGCCACCCTGCGGTGGGCGTGGGATGAGTTAAGGAAAAGAGCTGCCATTCCCATCCTTTATGCCCCGTCAATTCCCTTGGCACACAACCCCATGCTACCCACCATACCGTACCTTTGCAGACCTTTATCCAGAAGAAACTTTTAGGTCCCCACCAGCTGCACCCGAAGGACAAACTATACCCTTTGCTGAACTATTTGTACATTATAAACTCCGAGCAACCTGTAGATCCTTACATGATACATTCCCGTGCTCTCCACCAACCCTCACGGCATTCGAAAATGTGCTTAAAACAGACTCGCCGCGAAGACTCATTACACGTATTTATAATCACATGCAAGACTCTTTCCCGTGACACGGCCACGGGCATTCCAGGCTTGGAACGAGGAATTGCAGACTCCCCTCACGGAGGTACAGTGGGCTTATTGTTGTGGCCAGCTTACGGCCCTGTCTCCCAACTACAAACTCCGCTTGATACACTTTAAGTACCTTCATCGGTTCTATAGGACACCCTCTAGTCTGCATCGCATGGGACTGAGGGATGATGACAGCTGTTGGAGATGCGGGTTTACTTCAGCTACATTCTTACATATGGCCTGGAGCTGCCCACGGCTGTCGTCGTATTGGTCCAACATATTCACTACGATTCACCAGATAACAGGTGCAATAGACAACCCTGACCCCCTACAGGGCCTGTTGGGATACGTGAAGGAGACGCTGATAGGAGTTCGCAAACTCCATGCCCTGTTACTCCTGTTTGCTAAACGCCAAGTGGCCATACATTGGGGGAGGAAGAGGGCACCATCTGAAAGGGACTGGATCAGGGATGTAACATTTGGTCATTCGCAATTGACTACCTTTTGGGAATTGATGCCATCAGCATCCAGGCCTAGAGACATATGGGAACCATTTGTAACGTGGGCCCGAGCACGGCAGGAGGCGGAGGGACATGTATCGCAAGCCTAAGTGGATTTCTAGACAGGTACAGGTGGGCCTGGGAGTGGTTGATGCACTGCGGTGATAACATGATATACAATAGACATAGACTATACACTGACGGGATTTATTGTTTGTGTGTGACTTAATGATGTGCGGTAATGAAACCTAAACTGCAGTCCAGTTGGTGCCGATATTTCTGTTGTACTATGTAGGCTCTCAAGATTTTATGTATTATGCATAGGAACGTACACGCATATCAATAAGATTGTAAGCATAGCGATATGTGGACACATGACCAACTTATGTACTGTATTGCAACTGGCTTGTTGTTTGCTATGTTTCTAGCAATGTTTTTAAAATGCTAATAAAAAAAATAAAAAAACAATGGACTGGAACGCAGCCCGAGTAATTACCAGTGGCTGAGATGAATTCAAGCATTACATCTATCAGTGCAACCAAGCTTAACCTGGCTAATGAGGCCTAATTCGCGTGAAACCGGTCCTAGGTTGCATGTGTTCCGGGTCAGAGAGGACCTGGTCTGGCAGTTCGAGCAGGACTGTTCTCATTGGAGCATGGTTAAGTCTGATTTGCATATAGCTGGGTCCCACCTGAGGTGGATTATTGTGCAAAATAACAATGGACTGGGATGCAGCCCGAGTAGTTATCAGTGGCTGAGATTAATTCAAGCATTCCATCCATCACTTTTTGTATACTTCAGTATGTGGAAATACTGGCTGCAATTAATTTCATGGCTACTAGTTCTTTCCAGAGGGTCTCCTCTGGCAATGTTGGGATCTTAGCAGCAATCCATTCCTGATGCTTTCATCAGGTACTGAGATACATCAAGAATGTACCAATTTATCACCATGGCAGTCACTGGTGGTAAGGGAAAAGGGTGATAATTTCCATCATGTGCTCGGTGCCACTCCCTGCACCCATGTGGCACCTCAGTCCCCACACCACACCTTTTCTGCAACAGACACCGCTGGCACTCCATCAACGTGCAGTATGTCTATGATGCCATTGACTGCTTCATTGATGTGTCCGCTCCCTTTTCTGGAAGCAACACAACAGCAAAACTTTCTGACAGTCAGTATTGCATGTAGTTTGGTTGCTGGGGATTTTTGGGAGATGTGGCTTATTGGTAAGTTCCAACATCTCACATTGGGCTTACTTTGTATCTAGGAGTGACATCTCAAAAAATATCACTACAACACAATACAAACATTACTATGACATACCCTACATGTAAATGGGTGTTAGACCTATAAGCCTTAGGGTGGTCTTCCCCCAGACTTTCTGCCTTCTCCGCTCATGTTTTGCTGAATTTGTTTTTTCGTCCCTAGGACTCTGTGCACTTTACCACTGCTGACCAGAGCTAAAGTCCTGGTGCTCACTCACTAAAACAGGGTAAAAAATGGTTTACATCTGATTGCCTTATTTAATTTACTTATACACCCCTAGTTAAATGGCATACCATATTCCCAGGGCAAGTAAATGAAATGCTATTAGTGGACCTGAAGTGCTACAGCAACAAATGATGGACGGAATGCAGAGTAAATCAAACATTCACCATCAGTCAAGAGATGTGGGTTAAATTCATAATTCTTTTGCTCACGACACCCCAGTTTGGACCCAGCCATATGCAAATCAGTCTTGACCCTGCTCCTCATGGGAACAGTCCAACCCGAACTGACAAGCCGGGTCCTCACTAGACCAGAAACAAGCATCCTGGGACTGGTTTCGGGGTTTCACCCCTCATCAGACAGTGAGCATTTCTGGGCATACCATCCCACTTAGGGCGAAAAGAGCTACAGCAACAAATGATGGGCGGAATGATGAGTAAATCAAACATTCACCCCCAGTCAAGAGATCTGGGTTAAATCCATCATTCTTTTGCACACTACACCACCCCAGTTTGAACCCAGCCATATGCAAATCAGTCTTGACCTTGCACCTCATGGCAACAGCCCAGCCCGAACTGCCAAGCCGGATCCTCACTAGACCAGAAACTAGCATCCTAGGACCAGTTTTGAGGTTTAACCCCTCATCAGACAGGGTAGCTTGAATCCAGTGGCACAGCGAGCACGGGACCTACGTCTGGGCATACCCATCCCACTTAGGGTGAAAAGTGCTACAACAACAAATGATGGACGGAATGCTGAGTAAATCAAACATTAACCCACAGTCAGGAGATCTGGGTTAAATCCATCGTTCTTTTGTTCACTACGCCACTCCAGTTTGGACCCAGCCATATGCAAATCAGTTTTGACTCTGCTCCTCATGGGAACAGTCCAGTCCGAACTGTCAAGTCGGGTTCTCACTAGACCGGAAACAAGTATCCTGGGACCGGGTTTGGGGTTTCACCCCTCATTAGCCAGGCTAGCTTGAATCCAATGGCACAGCGAGGAAGCGACCCATGTCCGGGCATACCCGTCCCACTTGGGGTGACAAATGCTGGACAGAATGTTGAACAATGTCAAACATTCACTCCAGTACAGAGATCTGAGCCTAAATCCATAGTTTTTTTGATCCCCATGCCGTTCCAGTTTAGACTCAGCCATATGCAAATCAGTCTTGACCCTGTTACCCATGGGAACAGTCCAGCCAGAACTGCCAGGCCAGGTCCTCCCTGGATCAGAAACAAGCATCTTGGGACCGGATTCGGGGGTTTCACCCCTCAACCAGGCTAGCTTGAATCCAGTGGCACAGCGAGCAAGGGACCCACGTCTGGGCATACCCATCCTACTTAGGGCGAAATGTGCTACAGCAACAAATGATGGACGGAATGCTGAGTAAATCAAACATTCACCCCCAGTCAAGAGATCTGCGTTAAATGCATTTGTTCTTTTGTTCACTATGCCACCCCAGTTTGGCCCCAGCCAGATGCAAATCAGTCTTGACCCTGCTCCTCAGGGGAACAATGTCAAACATGTACCCCAGTACAGAGATCTGGGCCTTCATCCATAGTTTGTTTGCTCCCCATGCCGTTCCAGTTTAGACCCAGCCATATGCAAATCAGTCTTGACTCTGTTCCCCATGGGAACAGTCCAGCTCGAACTGCCAAGCCGGGTTGCACTAGACTGTAAACAAGCATCCTGTGACCGGTTTTGGGGTTTCACCCTTCATCAGCTAGGCTAGCTTGAATCCAGTGGCACAGCGAGAAAGGGACCCACGTCTACTGCAACAAATGATGGACAGAATGCTGAGTAAATCAAACATTCACCCCCAGTCAAGAGATCTGGGTTAAATCCATCGTTCTTTTGCTCACTAGGCCACCCCAATATGCCCAGGCGTGGGTTCCGTGCTCTCCATGCCACTGGAGTCAAGCTAGCCTGGCTGATGATGCTTGTTTCTGGTCCATGGAGGACCTGGCCTGGCAGTTTGGGCTGGACTGTTCCCATGTGCAATTTTAAACTTCCAATTCAAGTTGGAAAAATAAACCTTCTGCCACGCCTAAAACTCCCTTTTCATTATAAACAGGTGGCTCCTAGGGTAGGCCTTAAAGAGCCCATAGGGCAGGGTGTATTGTATTTAGAAAGTTAGACATGTACTTTTGCGTTTAAGATGTTCTAATAGTGAAAAACTCACAAATTTGTTTTTCACTACTGTGAGACCTACCTCTCCCACAGCATAACATTGGGTTGCATTATTACATTTATTAAGTTTTAACTTTTGTTTAAGAACAGGTAGAAATGTCATGTTTAGCGTCTAAGGAATTGTCATTTAAAATCCTCTTTGATGGTAAAGTCGGATTTTAAGTCACAATTCTGAAAATGCCACTTTAAGAAAGTTGGGATTTTCCTGTCCTAACCATCTGGTACCTGTAGCCTGTGTCCTGGGACACATGACTAGGTGTAGTTGGCAGTTGGACTTTGTGCATTCCTCCCAGACAGTGTCACAAAGAGGGACTGGATTTTGGAGGGATGGGCTATTCTGACAGAATGGATGGGAGCGGAGCTGTTACCTACCACACTTGCATTTCAAGAGAGAATGCCTCCTGCCCTCACAATGGACTTCACACCAGCCTTTTGTCACCACAGATATTCTGGGACCAGGGCAGGGAGGAAGGAAATTTCAGAACCATCTGTAGGGGGGGGAGGGAAACTCCAGAAGTTTTTCTCACTTCAAAACTGGCACAAGTATAAAAGTAGGACCCTCAGAAGGAAGACTGGACCTGTTGCCTTCATCCCAGGCAGAGTGACATCAAGGATCAGGTGGCTGAACTCCTGTTCTGAGCTACAGGGACACAAGAAGCTCCAGGGGTCCTCCAGCAACTGCCCAGCAGCCTGCCTGAGCTCTGCTGGCCTCTGCTTCAGTGAGTCCTGTATCCCCAAGAGGTCCCTCCCCAGGTCCTGGGCCCTTGGTTGGCAACAGAGTGCACTCCTCTTGTAGTGTAGTTCCTATTTCCCTAATAGGCTCTGCACATTGGAATAATATAACCTATAGGTTTGACATAGGACTAAGGTCGGTATGTCCCTATCGATTATATTAAACTTAATTACCTGTGCCAGCTAGCTCAGAGGCCACTAGAAACTCCTTGAGAACAAGAAGGGAGTAGTTTCTGGCAACCGAAAACATGACAACTTTGTTTCCCTTTAGAAGCGGAACATATCTCAGAATCGTGGAAACAATAGATAACAGTTTCACTCATTCAATCGTGCATGCTTAGTTTCTGCAGAGTTACACAGAAAGGAAAGACGGGCGTTTCAATAAAAAGGGTTTTATTGAACAGTCTTGTTTCTCGTGTAAGAGATATGTGCTGTTATGATCACAAGACAGTATGCAAGATAAATAATGTACAGCGTAAGCAGTAGAAATAAATAATACTGCTCTAGCATTATCTTTTAGCATATATTCACGTACATAAATAACATGAGCTAAAAATGCGAGTACTCATACGATGCGTCTCTAAGCTAGTTCTACCCCAGTGTACCTAACCTAGGCTAGGTGTAGGGAAGAGTAGAAGTAGGTGGAGTATTCTCTAGTATGGTAGACTAAGAGTGTGTTGAGTCTAGTATGCCAAGAGTCCCTCTAGGATCTAGTCAGCTCCATACCTTGAGAATGAGAGAGGTGGGAATCTCCTGCCGGATCTTGGAACTCTAACACCCCGCGAAGGGAGTCAGAACACTGGAAGCTGGATTCGTCTGCGTGCAGGAATGACAGCGTCTTCTCAGTGCGTCAGGCCGGGATACGGGCTCCTCTGAAGTCGAGGTCTCCTCTAACTTGCTTGGGCAAGGGAAGGTATATTTATACCTGGTAGGTGTCGAGGAATGTTAGCATTGACGTGAAGTCGGACATAGGAAGACGTCAGGAATGAACCCTTAAGGTATAACGGTTCATACATAATAGATGAGTTCTTGGAGAAATCAATAATCCTGTGCTAGGGGAACTCCCGAAGCTTAAGGGTCTGGTTTCTAAGAACTCGTTGTGACGTTAGGGTGGACGGATGTCGGTGACCATGCCTGTATTTGGAGTGCACGGTTAATGCCTAAATAAGGACAAGGATTCTATGCCTATATAAGGACAGGGCGAATTGTGCCTATATAAGGACATGATTCAGGAAAACCTATATACGGACCCCTAAAGCGGAATACAACACTCACTCCATCTTCTATTGAACGATAAGACGAAATGCTAAACATTTTGAAATGCTAAACATAAAATTGAGTACTACATATCGCTAAAAACATTTCTAAAAGCATTTGAAAAGAAGCTCAAAACTGTTGAAATGCAATAGGTACTGTACATTTGAAGCAATGATTCCATTCTAAGCATGTAACGGAAGTAAAAATGCAACGAGAATGAAACAGTAATATATACATTAGACGAAATGGTCGATAAGTTCTTAAAATCAAGGCCATTGCATATCATGGAATTAAATGAAATGTTAGACAAGTAAGGTGACAATGTGTCCCTGGAAGTATTCAAAGAAGTCAGTTTTATAAGACTAGTTCTACTGTAAGCAGATTGTTCATTTGCCATGTCTTTCAGAAATTTTTAAAAAAGAAAAAAGTTCAATTCTGGGAAAAGTTCCAAGTTTGAAAAATATGAAGGCCAAATTTCATTGTTGCCCTGGTACACTGTGAGCCGAATCAAAGTCAGTGTAGGGGTCTGGTGTAAATATTAGATCATCTATGTCCGTAGCCAAAATATCATCCACCGAAGTCGGTGACAGTTGGAACACCTCGTTCAGAATGTTAATTGCACAGAGATGAGAAACATCGCCTTCAGCAGAATATGCAATGTTCACGTCCGTTGTTACCTGTGTGCCCGTTGATCCATCTCGTACCTCAGCAGCAGCCGGAAGCGTCTGTGAGATCTCAATGAATGCCGCCATCAGGATTGGAAGCCTTTGGGGACAACACACAGCATGGGCCGTTATCGGGTCCAGCAGAGTATCGATATACGTTAGCATGACTGATGGGAGTGTTAGACAGATGTCTAGCACGCATTCTTCACCGCAAAACAGGCAGCGTAGAACAGGTAAGATGCAATCTTGCCAGATTGGTCTGAATGACAGGAACCACGTTGTATTCAGTTCCCGTAGACGAGGCATGCCCAAAAGCTGTACTATTCGCTCACGGCATTTCCGTTCAAGGAGGGCTCTCGCCACATCGCTCGGAGTGATGTTGGCGAAGAGGCTTGCCATAGCCTATTAGGAGGAATAGAAACAGTATTCCTGCAACAAGTGCTAGAATTAACGGCACACCACCAAACACCGAATGTGCGAAGTTTGGGATGATTCCGAGGACAGCCTGGAAAGGTGCTAATAGTCCGGAACAGATGGTCTTAAATACATGTATAATTCCGCTTGTATCTGACATGTTAAAGATACGTCCTATCATTTCTACGAAATGTATAGGGCAGTTTGTACGAATTAAAGCTTGTATCTCAGCCGAAGTCCTTGCAACTTGCAGATCATAGGTTTCTTTGGCCGAGGTTAAAGGCACTGATTGTTGTATAAGCATGGCTTTCATTCTGCTTAAAGTATCAAATCGAATAAAAGAGACATTCAGCGAAGGCCATAACGGCGACTCCCTGACTGTCTATTGGGGCAAACAATACTTGCATACAGCAAGTGACCCTGGAGTTGAGCGTTACTAGATATGGGATGCCTGGCAACATGCCACAGCAACTCTGATCATTCAACATGAGGTAACTCCCATTAGAAAGTTGTCCAAACGTTGGATTAATCACAGCAGCTGGTGTACCCTGCTGGTGGCAGGACAAATTTGCCACAGAACCATTACAAGCCCCGTGTAAAGCAATGTCCTGACAAATCAGTGAACCGCTTAGTGCATTTTCACAGTGTGTACCGCTTAGAAACACTTCACGATCCCCACTCCAACAGCTATAGGTGTAAGGTAAATTCCAGGATGTCTTAATGTATTCTTTACCCAACCTTTCATATTTGCCTGCTTGCATCTGTTTAAGGCAATACTGAAACTGGAAAGTAGTCACAGGTAGACTAATTTTGCCGTGAATAAGCCATTCCGTAGCTGGTTTTTCTGCCACTGTGAACGGTAACTTTTCAAGTTTTTCAATGCTCAGTACTGTATACTTAGCTCCCCTTTGTGCCAGTTCGATCTGTTTATCTGTTAGATTGTATTCTGCAAACAGAGCCGTCGTGTTGATAAAACGCCAAGGCACATAGCCAGCACGCAAAGATTGCAGCGTCCAGCTTAATAACATAATAGAACGTAACTGAGACTGGCCTTGTTGTAACATGGCTAAATCTTGTTCCAGTATGTCGATAGCAGAGGATACAATACTGTCCAATGAATAAATTCTGGAGGACAAAGTTGTTAACCCATTGTCGACCACAGAGAGAGTTTTCTCTAAGTTAATACGATCAAGTTCACGTATTCTTTCTGCGGCCTCCATCTGTGACACCTTCCATGCTTCATTATAAGCAGCATAAATGCCGGCATATATGAAACGTTTTTGACGCGGTTTTCTTGGTCCAAGCAAGAATTCCCTAAGGTCTGCGTCTTCTTTAAGTAAAGATAAGTGTTGTTTCACATCCTTAAGTGTAGATTTTTGCAGCCAATCGATGCATAATTTTCCTACACTGTATGTTGTTACTACCCCCGGATGCTGTCTTTGGACGTATCGTGGGTCTGGCCTATGAATAGTAAACCCCTGTGTTTTATTCAGGAATCTCGCTTGACAGTTGTTTGTGTCTGTGGGCCAGATCAACCATTTTCTCCAATCAGGATTTGTTCTGTTGTTTTGTAGTATTGTGTCTACTGTAACCGCTGCCTGTGTATTGTTATCACTTGCAGGTGTTGGTACAGAAGGATTTTTCATGTCTTTAATCTTGGCTAACCCAAGGCAAGACGTTTGTTGGACCGTGTCATTCAAAAACATTATTTGCTGAGGGACGATACAGGCTCTAAACTAAGCTTCTATCCCCTGCACTTGCCAATCTTTAGTACCCCAGACAGATTTTGTGTCTATTGTGTCTTTCCATAAGTCGAAACCCTGTCTAGACAGTTGGTCAATAAATGTTGCAGAGTAAATCTGTTTTGTATTAGTTAACATAATTTTCAGTCCTGTTTTGTTTACATTTTTATAGTAAAACGTTTCTGGATCAGATGTATTGTATCCCGAAAAATATGGAAACTTTTTGCAAATGTTTTTGAACTACCTTTTGGTGGTGTAGGACAATGCTCCCATTGGTTAAACACAAATACATTTCTAGGTGTTGCTGATTTATGCAAAAAATGATGACCATAGTGGTTATAGCAATACAGCTGTTCATAGTCTGATGAACCCTCTAAATATTCATTATTAGAAAATGCAGCAAATGTTTCTAGGTCAAACATTATATTATTCACAGTTTCAAAGTCCCAATCATCAGAAAAGGTACTGGATGAAACAAAATCACCTAGTGAAATTTTAAATAAATGTGGAAAGTTCAAATGTTCCGTCGGGCCAAAGATATCAAAATCAGTTTTGTCCCACACTATACCATCCTGTATAGGAACGGCTGTGATGTTCACTGCAGACAAGTCTCTTGTTTCACGATGGGATGATTTGTGAGGTTTCAAAAGTAAGTTCACTTCTTTTCTTTCAATGTCCAAATGAATGCATCTCCCATTTATAAGCATGCTCATAGTCATAACCAAAGCTAGCCAAAGCAGGAAGAAAAATATTCCAGAAATAATCCAAAGTTCAGTCCATGGTGAAACTAGATAAGTCTTTTTCAAAAAATTTAAAAAGTCTTGTACTTGCTGTTTAAAAGTTTTTAATGCTGGCGACGTCTCAGGCTCACTCGGATCCTCGGAAAACGTATCAAAGTTAATGAAGTAGCCAGAAGCAGTTCTGTCAATTGTTGGAATTGCATCAGGATTTGTAGAAATCGATGGTACCAGTTGATCACTTGTTACATTGGTGTAGACAGGTGTATTTGGACGAACTGTTACTTGTGTTTCAAGAGGGATGAGTTCCATAGCATTGTTGCTCAGTCCTTCATCTGTTACTGCTGAATTCTCGATGGTTATCAGTCTTTCAGTCTGAAACTCTTGGATAGTAGCGAGAGGAGTGCGTCTGCTACTAGGTCGGAGTCCACAAGGCCTACTATTTAGTATTGGCCACATACTGTGGTTTGATGAGGTCGATGGACACAAATCTTTTCTCCGTTTTTCCAGCAAGGGGCGGCAGAAGTACTGTTCTTGTTCCGTGTACGGCTAGGACAGGTACTGGTTGTCTGTATGAAGGTCCAAATTCCTTCTTGTCCGCAATCTTTTCTCTGACCAGATCCCCAACTTTTGGAATCCAGACAGGCCTTGCTGGGACCGCCGGTTTTTCCCCAGTGGTGGTTGGCTGCAGGAACACGTTGCTTTGTTGCGTTCTTAATTTGTTTAAGTCCTGTAAAACAGCCAAACGATCTTTGATATCAAAGGGTTTATTTTCCACCACTGTGCCACTGCATTCCAGATCAGGCACCCACATTCTTGTCCCAAATAGGACCTCATATGGAGTGACCCCCCCTAGAGAACTTCTTGGCAAATTGTTTAATGAGCGTTGGACCCCATAAAGATGTTTGACCCACCCATCACCCGAACATAATACCCTAGCTGTTATAGACTGCTTTATGTCCCGGTTTTTCCTTTCCACAACAGAATTTCCCTCAGGATGAAACGGAGAGGAGTACCGCAATGCAACGCCCAGACTGGCCATGGCGTCTTTGTAAGCTCGAGAGCTAAACGCAGGGCCCTGGTCAGAATGTAGCGTGCCTATTGCGTATGTGCCGATAAAGACTCGCAAATCTTTTATAACAGTTCGAGTGTCAGCCGAGCGCTGAGGCCATATCCATAGGAACCTAGAGCAAAAATCCACTGCGACCATGATATATTTATAGTTACCGTCCCTTTGCAAGGGACCGCAGTGGTCCAGGTAAACACAAGCTAATGGCTTGTCTGAAATTAACAGGGGTGTCTGCGCAGGACGTTTCACTGTGGAGACCTTCATCTGTTGGCAAATTTCACATTCCAGAACATAGTTCTTGGTCTGCTTCCTAATGCCAGGCCACCAATATCTTTGTGTTAATAAAAATATCGTTGCAGAAATGCCTGCATGGGCAGAAGCTATCCCTTCGTGTGCTGCTAGGATTAGTCCTAATCTGCGTTCCTTGTTTGGAATTACCCTATCCCCCACTCCAGGGATTCGAGCAAAAGGAACGTTGTTCGCATCAATTACATAAGAGTACTTGAGTGGAAACTTTTTTGGTAACGCTGCACCACTGCCTTTGCTCGTAGCATTGACAGCCAACATTATCTCACTGTCTATTTTCGTTTTTGAACGAGTGATCGCAGCTACGGAAGCTGTCTGAACTGCCCCCTTTGCGGCTTCGTCAGCCAATGAATTCCCTGCAACGTGAACGATATCACGTTGATGACTCAGTGTATGGATCACGTGAGCCTCTGGTAGTTCGCTTTTTAACTGAACTACTTGTTCCCAAAGCGTTTTATGCTTTATTGTGCCACCTTTTGCATCTTTCAACCCGTTTTCAAGCCAAGTTTGTATATATTCATTATACGACTGCACACAGTAGAAAGAATCGCACACTATTAGATCTGTACTTTCAAGTGCCAGTTTGAATGCTTGTAGTTCAGCTCGCTGAGCTGTGCAATCTCCTAGAGATTGGGTTTTTGTGACCATAGGTCTGAATTTGCCATCGCGCATGCGACCTTTAACGATTGCGCACGCTGCACTGTAAGCTTGCTTACTCCCTGTTGCGGGCTGTGCGGATCCGTCAGTGTAAATTATGAATTCGTACTGATCGAGAGGCAGAATCTCAGTGGGCAGAGGACATTCATGTTCATATTGCAGGAATGCTTGTGTTTTTAAATCAGGATCAAAAACATATTCAACATCTGTTGCAGCAAGAGAATTAACCCACTGTATCCATCTTGGATGTAATGCTTTAGCATTTGGAATGCTTGCTTTTGTTACCGCCTCTAAGGCCGGAACTGGGGTTACGACAATAATTAGTTTCCCTTGGGCTAGAGCTCTTTCTTTTGCTACAGCGGTTTGAACTGCTGTCAGAATCTTTTCTGTTGAAGTGAAGCGCATTTCTGCTTGTGTATACAAATGTGATTTGTATGCAATTGGTACTTTCTCACCCTCATTAAATGTTAAGTAGGTGAATCCGCATTGACCCGAAATTATTCGGATCACTAAGTTGCGTTGACTTACGCGTGTTTGTAAGTGATTTGTTGCTAACATGTTAGCTTGGAGTGAACGCAAGATTTCTGTGTGTTCTTGTGTCCAATTTTTGATTGAAAAATCAGGTTTGATTAATGCGTAAAGAGGTTTAACCCTTTCTGCGTAATTTAGAATGTAAGTTCTTCCAAAATTGAGGAAACCCAGGATGGATTGTAAATTTTCCAGCGTCTTTGGAGGTTGGAGCAGCGCACACCTTTCTAAAAAGTTGGCTGCCAAGCTCTTGCCTTCTCTTGAAAGCTCATATCCTAGAAACAGGACATTGAGATGGGCAATTCTGGATTTTCTAAAGTTGAATTTGTAGCCCTCAGAGGCGAAGCCCAGTATAATGGTGCTCACCCTGTTCAAGTGTTTATCCAGGTCATCGTCTGTCAGATAGATATCATCGACATAGGACAATGCCTCATTGTCATAAATTTGTAGTAACTCCGTTACCCTCGCTGAGAATAACCCCGGGCTGTTTTTGAACCCTTGTGGGAGTCGACAAAATTGACGCTGGGTCCCCATTATTGAGAAAGCTGTCAAGTACCTGCTTTCAGGTGCTATGTTTTGACAAAAGAAACCATTTGAGATATCTAATGTGGTTTTATATTATTTACGCACAATGTTATTTATTAATGCTGTACTATGTGTATTTTGTACTGCAAATGTTTTAGAACAAGTGTTTAAGTGTCTGTAATCCAAAACTAGACGATAGGTATTGTCTGGTTTGGAGACAGGAAACAAAGGATTGTTCATTGAAGAGGTGCATGTTTCAATCACCCCCTGGTATTCAAGTTGATCTAAGATCTCCCTGACCTGTTTTTTAGCTTCTTGCTTCATTGGGTACTGCCTTTGTGCAGTAGGCTCATTTTTCAGATGTATTTTATGGTGAGGTGAATCCTCATCCCATCCTACATGATTTTTGTATAATGCTGGGGCCTGGGCAACTGCCCATTTCCTGGCATAAGTATATTTTAGATGAATTGGAATATGGTTAGAGAAGGCTGGCATAATAATGTCCTCGCCATGTGGGCACTCCCTGACAAATTGTGGTGGCCAGTCTTTTTCCGCTAGAAGTATATCATAACCCTTTGAATGTTTTTCCCAAAAGAGTGCTTTCACCTGTCTGGGTATGTCTCCCTCCATCCGGAGTGTTATTTCATATAACTTTTGTGGAGTACTAACCCTGGTGTCTACAGTTTCAACTTTAATGTACTCATTCAAGTCCACTATCTCCAGAAGTTCCTTCAGGTTCTGGCGAGCTATTGTGACTTCTGCAGCACTGTCCAGCATTGTCTGAGCCCATTCTCCGTTCTCGAGTTGTGTTCTCAGTATCCTCGGCATGTCTGACTTTCAGACCTGCTACCTTCTTTTTTGAGAATTGAGGTTTTGATTTGTTTTTCGGAAAGTGTTTATCGTCTTTCGATTTCACGCGTTCTTCTCTATGTTCTGACCGTCCTCTTCTTTCCGATGTCTGTGACGAGATCTGAAAGGTACGAGAGGAACGTGTATCAGTATCTTGATACCTGTCAGGCATTTTCAAATTATCCCTATTCCTGAGGTTATACCTCCTTTCAGAGGGCTCCTTTTGAGGAGACCTACCTCGGGATTGAGAACGTTTCTCGCTTGAATTTTGTTTATTAGTTTCCCACTTCTTTTTAGAAGATGTAGGAGTTTGTTTATTAGAGTCCTTCTCAGGACTTTCAGATAGTTTTGGCTTCATTGGTCTTCCACCCAAACTATCTCTGCCTAATTCTGCATAAGATTGTTCTATTATTCTGGGTAGTTCTGTTTGATGTTCTGTAACATCGAATTCCCTTAATCGTTGGCGGATCGCCACTGCTGCTGCCTCCCCTTTAATATTCGATAATATTATTGTTGAGACCTGGTAGAAATTTTTCAGTAATTTCATACCTAAATTTAGAGCAGGCTCTGCCCCGTATTCGTTTTGAATTTGTTTCAGGACATCAGGTATTACCGCAATTGACGGAACACCATGTGTTTTAGTATAGATGGCAGCAAAGACTGAGCCCCAAGTGGTGCAGTCTTCCAGTTGTGGTGTGATCCCCATCGGTAAACAGATGGTTAGGATTCTGTGTTTCTCATACGGGCTAGTATTTGGAAATACTGCTTCGATTTGAGTAATTTTTTGAGCTATCCAGAATGGAATTTGCTCACGTTTTGTGGGCATTTTCCCCATGACTGCGTATAGAGACTGTGGTGTAATTTTTTATGTATTTCCCTGTTGGGGAGTTTGATTTGGAAGTGTCAATGGTGGTTGGACTGTGAAAGTCCGCATGACATATTGGACTAGTTGTCTGTAGATTTTTATTAACTCTGTAAGTTGAGTAAGTAGTTCCTCATCTGAGATTATATCGAGGTCAGGATGAGGAGTGTAGCCGGCTAGAATCGGCCATGTTGCTCCTGGTCTACCTAGTGGACCGAGCCTGGTAATGTTTCTGTGATGTTTTAGGGCGCCTTTAAACCAGAGCTGATGCTCCTGGTATGTTAGTGGAATTTCAATATCCTCGAAAGGAATATATTCCTCTGGTGGATCATCTTCTTTGTAGAAGCGAAACAGTTTTGTTACTGAATTTGATTCAGGAAATATGACCCATGAATAGAATACCTCTGTCTGAAAGGATTCGTGTGCCTCTATCACGAAAACTGCTCTACCTCCTCTTGGTGGTAGGCCATGTTTTATAAGTTTTAGAGTGATGGCTCTTCTTAAGTTTGGATGGATGTCTATAACACCCTCCTCGGTTTCATTTAAACCTGTAAAGTTAAAAGCTGGTACGACTGGGTCAGCCGCAGCTCCACCGTTTCCGGTGTTATTGTCCCCGTTGGTGGACATTTTTGTTTTTTGAAAAATGTAGAACAAGTTTCAAGGAAACAAAAGATAAGGTGCACAATATTTTGGAACACTGTATCCTTCAACGTTGAACAAACCAAACAACTAATATATAGGGTGCTTCCCTATTTAGTTATGGCGGATATTTAACCCTACCCACTCCGGACGTCTTATGGAGTATGTGAGTAGGGGTCTCTGAGAAAAGCACGAATGAGTTACTCAGTATCTAGCGTTAAATTACTGCCTTACCAAACCATGTAGTGTAGTTCCTATTTCCCTAATAGGCTCTGCGCATTGGAATAATATAACCTATAGGTTTGACATAGGACTAAGGTCGGTATGTCCCTATCGATTATATTAAACTTAATTACCTGTGCCAGCTAGCTCAGAGGCCACTAGAAACTCCTTGAGAACAAGAAGGGAGTAGTTTCTGGCAACCGAAAAACATGACAACTTTGTTTCCCTTTAGAAGCGGAACATATCTCAGAAGCGTGGAAACAATAGATAACAGTTTCACTCATTCAATCGTGCATGCTTAGTTTCTGCAGAGTTACACAGAAAGGAAAGACGGGCGTTTCAATAAAAAGGGTTTTATTGAACAGTCTTGTTTCTCGTGTAAGAGATATGTGCTGTTATGATCACAAGACAGTATGCAAGATAAATAATGTACAGCGTAAGCAGTAGAAATAAATAATACTGCTCTAGCATTATCTTTTAGCATATATTCACGTACATAAATAACAGGAGCTAAAAATGCGAGTACTCATACGATGCGTCTCTAAGCTAGTTCTACCCCAGTGTACCTAACCTAGGCTAGGTGTAGGGAAGAGTAGAAGTAGGTGGAGTATTCTCTAGTATGGTAGACTAAGAGTGTGTTGAGTCTAGTATGCCAAGAGTCCCTCTAGGATCTAGTCAGCTCCATACCTTGAGAATGAGAGAGGTGGGAATCTCCTGCCGGATCTTGGAACTCTAACACCCCGCGAAGGGAGTCAGAACACTGGAAGCTGGATTCGTCTGCGTGCAGGAATGACAGCGTCTTCTCAGTGCGTCAGGCCGGGATACGGGCTCCTCTGAAGTCGAGGTCTCCTCTAACTTGCTTGGGCAAGGGAAGGTATATTTATACCTGGTAGGTGTCGAGGAATGTTAGCATTGACGTGAAGTCGGACATAGGAAGACGTCAGGAATGAACCCTTAAGGTATAACGGTTCATACATAATAGATGAGTTCTTGGAGAAATCAATAGTCCTGTGCTAGGGGAACTCCCGAAGCTTAAGGGTCTGGTTTCTAAGAACTCGTTGTGACGTTAGGGTGGACGGATGTCGGTGACCATGCCTGTATTTGGAGTGCACTGTTAATGCCTAAATAAGGACAGGGATTCTATGCCTATATAAGGACAGGGCGAATTGTGCCTATATAAGGACATGATTCAGGAAAACCTATATACGGACCCCTAAAGCGGAATACAACACTCTTAATAAAAAGGAGAAATTCTGAAGTTTTAGGTTCTTTGTGACCGCAAACAGGCCGTTCGTGCCAAGATCTTACTGCCTGTGACGACCACTAACGTGAAGTTCAGGTGGACCCGACTCGCTGTGCTACAGTGACTGCTAGCGACGACTGGCAATGCGTGATCTGCACTTTATGCTACAGTGACGACAGCCTATAGTGATCGCCAATGCGAAGCTCCAGCAACTACCATCCAAAACACCCAACTGCATCTTCTTCTACAGCAACAATCGTCCACGAAGTCCGGTCTGCTCTTCGCGCTACAGCGACGAACATCTGCAACGCTCTCTTCGCAGCCCCCTCCACAAGAACTGGACTCTTAGCGCCGGACTTAGAGAATGTAACTTTTTCAGTGGGACTAACCTGGTCCCTGTATCCGGCTTATGCTTCATCACAGTCAACCTACACTTGGGACTTTCCCTCGGTCTAACACGACTAGATAACAGTGAGTGGCACTATAAGCTTTTGGCGTTATGCTTACCTAAATTTTTGAAATTGCTTATTTCTGGTTCTACTGATTGGATTTTTGTCACTCTGTGGCCGAATAATTTCTTACATTTTACTCTATTTTCTAAATTGGTGTGGGATTTTTCTTGCATTTTGTTTCACTCTATTAATGTTTAAGTGCTGCATAAATACTTTACACATTGCCTCCAACTTAAGCTTGACTGCTTTGTGCCAAGCTTCCACAGGGTTAAGCACAGGTGATTTTAGTGACTATTGTGGTTCACCGTGACAAGTATTGTAGCTGTTGCTTGAGAAGTGCTCACACAACCCTCAACCAACGACACAATTTCTCACAGTAGACATAACGTAGTACATTTAGAATAGATGCCTCTTTAAAAAAAAAAACCATTTCTTTTTTGTGGAAGATGTTGGGTACGTTCTTTCTCCCCATTCTCCTCACAACCTACAGATGGACAACAACAGTATGGCAGCAGCAGTACAGTAGTGCACATATATGTACACAAGCCATAATTGATTGTACTTTTGGTGGTCCTCAAGTTGCGATTCAAATGTCTGGGCAATGCAGGGGTTGGTGCTGATGTCCTGCTCAGAAGATGTGTGCAAGCTTGTTGTAGCCTATGTATTGCAAAACATCACCATACAACGGGGCTTACATATAGATGTTGACCCTGATCTACAGCCATATCCAGGTACTGGGTTTGGGATACGGAACATATGTGAGGGTATGCGTGTGCGGGATCGGCTGATCAACTCATTTTTCTCTTGAATTGCTAGTTTGGTTACTGCATTTATGTGGTTGGACAGTCTCTTGGCAATGATGAATGGATGATGTCTAACACACTGACCACACATACCATCCTGAGACAACTTTGTAAACTTCACATAATGCCACGAACTAAGAAGCTATGCTCAAGTTTAAAATAAGTGGACTGTTCATTTTTTCAAACACTGTAAAAATTATTAGGACCAGCACACAACCACAATATCTCACCTACTACACTCCTGGTTTAAGGCAAACATTCTGGAATCATAATTTAACACACATCTATTTGCAGCGCAAACCATCCTTGCTTTGATTTTGTCTCACATTTAGAGTTCTTCTAGTACACGTAGGGGGCCTCATTGATGCATGCAGAGCCTCTGCCCCCTATACAGAGGTTCTCCTGCGCAAGTGAGGCAGAGAGCCTGCATTTGGGGCGAGATCTTCACCTACTGCATCTAACAGGAAGTGACAGAGGAAGTCAGCAATTTTGTTTTCATTCTACGTCATCCTCTCCTCCAAGCACCAGCCTTCTCCATCCTGATGCTCCTTTGCACAATCTTGCCCTCAACATGCCCCTACTCGTATTTTCAGACAGCAAATTAAATATCATCACTGAGGGATTCCCTGACAAGTACCCTCAGTTTAATGGGGTTCCTGATTCACAGCTGAGCAATGCAGTGCAGGCCCAAATCTGGCAGGACACCCCAGTGACTTGAGACTGTCAGGTTACCTTTGACAAAAAATAGCACCTTCAGGCCCCATTAAGAGTTCCCCTGTAACACTATGGGGAGATACCAGGGCCGAATTAATGATTTCAGACTGTACCTAAGCATTAGTTAACGGGGATCATGAGTTAAACTCCATGGATTGGCAAATAACCTGCTAGATCAGGAATTACCAAGTCCTTTTCCGTCGGTTTGCCAGATTCCGGGGTGATTACCAGTGCCAATTACCATCTATTCTGAGCAAGATGTATATGGCAGTGAAGGGGTGCTCCAGATTGTAGATTGTGGGCAGGGAAGCTGTCTAGGGTCATGCCTAGTTGTGGCCTGGATTGGGGAGCACTGTCTGCTCCCATCCTTGTGCTTGAGGCAGACAAGGTCCCCTTGTACCTCTATCCCTCTCCAGCCATGGTTTTTCCAAGGATGGATCTACATCCAGAAAAAATGGATCCGGTCTTTCCAGTCCCAGTAATTTTGGGTCCAGAAACACAGACCACTCCTAGTTGCGGAGAGCACTAGCTCCCCAGGGGATGCCACTCGAGGCAACTTGCAATGTGCCCATTTTTCGTTTGGGTTCAAAGTCTCTTTTGGCAGTAGGCTCATAGAATTCTAAACAAATTGTTTCCACTTGTTGGCTAGACTTGTACTGATAGTCTGATAGTAATCAACGGGGTTAACTGAGGACAGAGAAAAATAACTTCTAAAGACGCTGCTTATCATAATAAACATAACTTGCACTTCTGCTTTTGGTGTTTAATCTAGAACTTCAAGTTAAGACTTGTAAATTCTATGTCAGGACCGGAGGCGAGGATTATGCTTTAACTCTCTTCGCTTTATTAACAACAGCCTTTTTTTAAAACACACTTTCGTTTAACTTTCACTTTAAAAGCGAAGAACTAACAGTCCCAAGAGTCTCTGGGAATGGAGTAACAAAAAACAACCAATCACAGTCCAACAGTAGTCCATAGCAGTGACCAATCAGGGTCCACCTATGCCTGTAACAGTCCTCTCTCCGCTCTGATCCCCCACTTTCTTTGCTGCTCGCAGCCTCAGTTATGTGTTTTCTAGCCAAACACATTCCTGTCCAGCGATGTTGCTATGTTTAGTATCATGCAGAAGGGTATCCGATGTCTGAGCCCTGGATATAACGGGCAGAATTTTTTCCCCTTCTGGGGTGTCTTTCACAATATCTAGAAGAACCAAATCCAATACCAGGGTTATAGAATACCCAGCCTTTCCAGACTGCCCAAAGCTCTGCGTAGTCCATTGCCTCCAAAAAATACGAATAGATGTCTGAGGAATTTTGCCCTCCGGGCAAGAGGCAACTTCTGATTGCACTGAAAAAAACACATTTGGCGGTTTCCTCTCCCACGATTGCACAATGGGTTAGATGGGTCATGCAGGAAGCGGGCATTGACCTGACTATGTTCAGGGCCCTTTCCGCCAGGGGAGCAATGGCCTCTAAAGCTTTCTCCCTCGGGGCTCATTTGGTGGTGAGCAAGCTTTGAACTAGCATAATCCTCACCTCCGGTCCTGACATAGAATGAAAATTGTTCCTAACTCTTGTGTAGGAAAGTTTTGATTCTATTAAGGACTAGGAGGCGAGGATTATCCCACCCGGCGACAAGTTAGTTTTCTCTTATGGAGACCCACCCTAGACGTAAGTAATAAGTTTATGATGAATGCACAGATCATCTTTATCTTACAGAAGTCTTGACAATGTTATTCATGGAGTTATTATCAACTTGTAAGGCTCAGGACATCGATTCTACCTGATCCGTCTCTTTTTTTTTCCAGGTTTGGACGGTTCTAAAACTGACCAATAAGGAGGTGGCTAAGGCATGACTCGTGCAAAGAAAGCGGGGGATCAGAGCGGAGCGAGGACTGTTACAGGCATAAGTGGACCCTGATTGGTCACTGCTATGGACTACTGTTGGACTGTGATTGGTTGTTTTTTTGTTACTCCATTCCCAGAGACTTTTGGGACTGTTAGTTCTTCGCTTAAAAGTGAAAGTTAAAAGAAAGTGTGTTTTAAAAAAAGGCTGCTGTTAATAAAGCGAAGAGAGTTAAAGCATAATCCTCGCCTCTGTGTCCTTAATGGAATTGAAACTTTCCTACACGAGAGTTAGGAACAATTTTCACTCTACACTGCATATATGATGACGCATTTTAGGCCTTCAGAAAGAGCTGAATTAAGTCTACTTTTATGTGCCCTCTACATATTCTACAGGTAAATCAAGACCTTTCTTTCGATAAGTATTAGCACTGACAGAACACTGATTTTATGAAGTAAATTGGTGACATACTTGAACAGGAGTCCAAACCAAGTTTAAATGTCTTTGCTCAGAATGCAAACCCCCTAATAGCAAATGACTCTTCATTCGCAAGTGGTATGCCATGAATAAGTAATGTTGGTAATAATTAAAAAAAGAAAACAAACATTGTTAATAACAGAAACAATTTCTTATCTTACGTCTTGCATTAACAATTTTTTGTTACCTTCAGTTATGACGTACAGGGCAGTGCCATCTTCCACGTCTTGCAACATGCCTGAAAATGAACAAGAGAATGAAAATCGTGTGCAGCCTCTTTAAATGCTATGAACATCTAACATACTCGAAAAGCAAACCACTGCAGAATATTCTTTACAAATAAACATAGACTTTCATCACAACATAAAACTTCCACATAGGTCACCGGCTACTTCAATGGCTTTGATTCTATTTTTTGATCAGTGTATTTCGTCTGCCCACTTTTCCTTACCTTTCGTGTATGGTACCACTTTTGTTTACTGGCCTTATTGCCTCAAGGTTGGGAAGGGAGCATAGGCGCTGGAAGTAGGTGTCCCGGCTGCTGTAGCACCCCCAAAATAACCATGGTGGTGTTCCGAAAGTAAATGAGCATTAAAGATGACTTTATTTTGTTTTGTATCTTGTCACGTTTGCTGTGCGTTCTAAGACGGAGTCGGAGGCCAAATCTCAGTGTAGTATTCTGACAAATTGCTGCATGTTATTTTAACAAGGAAACTTGGGTTTACTTTTCTTTCTCTTACTGCAAACTGTGAGAATTTTGTAAAGTTAACTATGTGACAATCTTGTTACAAAAGGAAATGCTGTAGGATTCGTTTTCTTCTAACTAAGCAACATTTAAATATCTATCTATAAGTTAAGTATTTTAAAATGAATAAACAGTTAGGAAAGCACAAATGAAGAACATTTTTCTAATTCGGAAGTGTGATGGAAACTAAGATTTTAATAGAATCAAAACGAGACAATTTCATTCGCTGACACCCAATTTCCACACATTATTTTTTTGTCATACAGATGTATCAGTAAAACTGTTTGTACATATTTAGTCACCATTTCAATGGAAAATGTGATGTCTGTAAAAAAAAACTGTGTGCTACAACACCATGTTTTAGTAAAATATTTGTGACAATGTGCTTCTAAATAGAACACCAGTTACATACCACACCCTTACCACTCTCCTGCAGACTGCATGTGGCTCATTTTCGACACTTGTTCTTTGTGTGACCCTTGAATTTTTCAGTATTCCTATGAGTTCAGTGACATCCATGGCAGCACCTCCAGTCTGAAAATGGTTCCAGCACTGCTGGAAGGGAGTATGAACTGTTTGACTGTTTTCTGTAACGGTTGTTCTTGACTCCAAGAAGGTAGTTTGTAATTTATAACAATCATTTTGCAGGTTTAGTATGGCATTCTGGTTATGGAAGATTCAGATTTCAAATGAACTTCCATAGAAACTCTTTAGTGCAGCCTCAACGTTTTTGTGTAGCTCTACCCTTGCAGTGTCCAGTGTTTTTGATTCGTGGACCAGTTGAGTGAAATTAACTCTAATCTATTTCATCTCCGTTTCACCAGGAGGGAGTTTATAATTGTGTCAGCCAATGGAATTAAATAATCTTCTACACTATTTTGTTTTCCCACTGCCCTACTGGAATAACATGAAATACAATTATATGCAGGCATTACAAACTTACATAGTGTCTGGCCTAGTATTAATTAACTGAAACAAAAACACTAATTACCTGTAACAACAGTTCTCCGTTACATTTGCCAGGAGTTCCTTCACGTGCTTACAAATATTCTGTTCCACCTAGGCTCGCTCAAATTTCCCATCCTTGCTTAACATTCTATGCGCTGGTCTTTCAGGAATCTAGAATAATAATAACTTAGTCCTATGAATGACCTCAGTTAGTCTCTATCTTTAGGTTCCAGGGACTTTTTAACAGTGATAAATATGGATAATTTCAGAGCTTCTTTTTCTAACGGGACCCGGTGGTTTGCAGCAAATAGGTGTATGGTGGTAAAACATTTTGCTTTTCTTATCAAAGTCAACATTTCCTGTATCCTGGGTAAGGGAAAACATCCACCCACAATGCATTTATCCAATGAGTGAATGTTGGCACATAGGCTTACAAACCCCTGATCCTGTTTGCAGTGGCGGCTCGCAGAGGGAGTGCTGCGGGGCGGTAGGGCGGGGCGGGGGAGGGGCAGGGTTGGGGGGTAGTGGAGTCGGATATACGACGGCCAGGAGTAAGGTAAGTAAATAAATAAATAAAACTACTTACCTTGCGCTCGCTGCATCGCCGAGTTGGCGATGCAGGGAGCGCAAGGTAATTAGTTTTATTTATTTATTTACTTACCTTACTCCTGGCCGTCGTATGTCCGACTCCACTACCCCCCTCCTCGCCCCTCCCCTGCCCCACCCACCGCCCTGCAGCACTCCCTCTGCGAGCCGCCACTGCCTGTTTGTCATTACAACTGCACTAATCCACTCTGATGCATTCACTTGTGCATTAATGCCCTCATCCGCCAGATCTTTCAAATGCTTTCTCAGTTCCTCAAACACGCAAACAGGTACATCCCTCACCTTTTGCAACTGGCACAACATTTTTCTTTAACGCAATTTTATGTGAGAAACATCTTACTTCCCTCATCTTTTCTGAGCGATACCAACTCATACTTTCTTAAAATTTCATCCACACCCAAACCCAATTATTCCTGTTCTATCAACAGTATAGGGGTCTCAGAATAATTCCCATTCTTCCATGGTCTACCCATCCTAAATATCTCTCCAATTAATTGCTAGGTTGATCTTGGTGTAAAACTTTCTACCCTTAAACTGAAGGGCAATATCGAACATCCCAACGGTTCTGATATTGTAGACCCCGTATGCCACAGCTCTAATATCAGCAGGTTTAAGTCCCTAAACAAAATCTTTTGGAAGTCTCTTTCAAAATCATGTTCACGAGTGATCCCGAGTCTGCCATCATCTTCAAATCAACTTCACCACCAACGCATTCTCTAATGTAACCTTTGACGAATGTGTGACAACAAGGCCAACCTCATCTATCTCCTCCCTAACTTAGTGCAGGGACCACAGGCATTACCATTTATACAGGTTTTAATCATCCCTCCTCCCTTAGCACTTAATAAAGACAGATCATTGTAAGGGTTCCTGAGATTTTTAACTTTATGTGCGTTTTGTGTGGATCCCACCCCTTTATCAATCAGGACAGGCTCTCAAGTATTCTATTGGAGTAGTCGACTCGCCACTAAAGAATGCGGTGGTGGGTTAGGATGGCCCATGATGAAGCATGACACCAAAAGTGGGTGTGAGGCCATAACTTTCAAATTTTTGAAATTTCTGAATTTTGGTTTGATCATGCCTCATTGATAACTATAAGGTGGTCCAGTTTTGACACAATACAATGTAATTTGCTAGGTTTATGGGATTCCCAGAAATTTAGGTAAGAATCCTAGGGTAACATAAATTTGCCTTATTCGCTCTTATGCGTTTTGTGGACTATATTCACCATTCACTGGCACGCAATAACACTCAATAAATGATTGTCCAGACAGTGGTTTTTCATTAAAAAAGGAAAAGTGCATTTATTACACTCACACTCTGAATATTACACATTGATTTACAAATATACAGATAAGGCAAATAACTTGGGTGACAATCTGCAATCACACTTGATCCCAAAGAGTCATGACCCACAAAATCACAGTACCCGCACATCACAAAATAAGGGGTATCACTTTAATAAATCAGGCATATTGGCTTGTCAAATTTCACCGCATGAAACACAAATATTTCACATGTTAAAACCTCAATCATTCCATGTACTCATTAATAATAAAAAAATTTAAATGAAATAATTAATGTCAATAAAGCATTTCAACATTGATCAAAAGTCGCTGTAAGAAGTATTATGTCAATAAAACATTTTGAAATGAACATAACTTGTTTGTGTCTTTTTTATATACTTTTAGGCCAAAAAAATGCAGTCACAGAAACAGCCCCTAGACGGAGCTTCACTCCATGTGTCTATATCTTTTTTTATAAACCTTAAGGCCCCATAAACTGCAGTCCCAGATCTAGCCACTGGAGAACAATGCACTCCTTGCTAAAGAGCAAAAGATCCAGCCTTTGGAGTGCTTTAAATAGTTATTAAAATCTTGGGGCTTCATAACTTCTTGGACCTCAGTTAAAAAATGTACTTCTGGGGGGGTGATGGGAGGGGACTGCTTCAACTCAAGCAGCCACTCATCACCTCTTAAAATCTGTTGGTGTTGCCCCTGCCTGTTTTGGGGCTACCACAAAGCAAGAAACATTTGTAAAGAAGCCTCATCTGAGGCAATATGGGGCGCTCCAGCTGGAGAACCAGTGAATATTTTATCAGTGGCTCTCCAGCTGTTCGGGAGAGTTGTTTCCCTTTTGTTCTTTTTTTCTTTTAATTAGTTGGGGATGCCCAGTCTTACCCAGGCATCTCAATGTGCTTTTACTTTGGGGGCAGCATAGGGAGCCCACCCCCAGCTGCCACTGCCGGCTCCCCATCCAGCTGGTGTCCATTTTTGCCAGTGCAGGAGCCGGCAACTGACTTCACCCCTGACCCCTCCATGGGGCAGGGTGTCTCACAGGCATGGTAGCCACCCTGCTCCTTCCCCCGAACACAGGCGTGGGAGCGGGAGCCAGGAAACCCCAGTTGGGGGCTTGAAGATGGGGTCCCAGGCCCCTTCCCATTCTTCTTTGGGGGGGGGGGGGAGGAGGGTGATGCCGTGTTCCCCCTTCTGTTTCGTCGGAGGTCTGGAGATAGGGTCCTGGAGCCTTTTCCTCTTTGTCAGGGGTGGGAGACCCCCCTACATCTTGCATCTGTCCCCGAGGAGATGGGGGCCTCCCAGGATCAATCCCAGTAAAGGGGATGGGTCCCCACACACTCCTGCGCTCCCTGGGCTCAGCCCTCCTGGGGGGAATCAGGAGAATCATGGCAGAGTCCTACGCACTCCGTTTCTCAGGAAAGGTCAAAGGTCACCAATTTTAAAAAGGCCACAATTCTGGGCCAATTGGAATGATCCTGGGCTCATTTTACTCCTGGTGGCGAGCTCTAGCCAGCAGGAGCAGTTCCATCAGGCCTCCTGGCCTCCAAGGCGGTGTAAGGTGCAGGGAGATGTTTTCACTGGCTTCCTGTACCAGTCTTTCTCCTGTTCTTTGTCTCTGATTCTCCTCCACTCCTTATGGGGAGCAGAAGTCCAGATTTTCCCCCAACCTGTCCTCATGGGTGTAAAGGGGGCAGCCTCACTAGCCTTGAAGAGACACACTCATCCTGGTATCATCTGTAGGCAGATTCCTGAGTTCTTTAGGGCATCAGGAGGCTTGTCCTTCCAGTTGTCCATGGCTGTTGCTGCCGTCAAGTTCCAGTGAAAAGCACAGCATGAAAAGCACTCTAGTGCAAAAGTACTTAAATGAGGGTGGAAGGTTCTAGAAGCCAGGCACCGCTGGCCATTCCTAGGGTGTCACATCACCTCTCCACTCCTCTCCCAACCCTCCTGCACAGCATGCTGGGACAGTCCGAGATGGCGCCATCTAGAAGTCACTGGTTACATCTCCTTTGGGAGCCTCAGCTCCGCCACTCGCTGACATCACTGGCAGGGCCTTTCCCATCAAAACTTCAGAGAGCAGCCCACTCTTGTGTTGGCTTTAGATATCTTGGCTTTATCCTTTGTTCAGTGTGCTTGGGCTGTCCCAGCCTTAGTATAATGTAATTGTATTTCTATTTCTATTGCCCTTACTACACCTGATAAGGCATTTAAGTGCTTTTCGGCAAGTAGCACGCTACTCCTGAACACAAAGTGGATTAGTGGTGGATTAGTATAGGAAAATCTAAGTTGTTAATTCGAGTGGTAGACATGTGAGTCCGTTAGTTGGATTGAATAGGATAGCTGGGGCTACAAACTAGAGGTGGCCGTCTTGGGGTTTCCTCCACAAACATAAGGGCCTGTACAGGTGTGAGGGAGGGATCTGGCCTGCTCAGATGCCTGAGGGCCATTGACTAAAGCACAAACTGGTGTACAGGAGGCAAGGAGGTGCTCCTGAAGTCAGAATCTCCTTGGATACAGACAGGCTCAATACACAATTTATAGTTCCTGTTCAACATTGCAGGTAAGGCCCAAATCTAAAGCTTCTAAAATACTGCTTTTTTGCGCACTAAAAAAAAAATACAAGTGCTAAATACACTTTGCAAATTCAATTTAAACCACAAAACAGATTGAGCAGTCTCTTAAACACATTCTGGTTGGGCTTAGGGTGTATTTTGCCTTTTTAGCTTGTAAAAGTGCGTATGTGTGTGTTGAGGGGGAAGGGACCTTCTACTTGCTTTAGCACAGTTTAGGGGAAAACCAGGAGAGAAATTTAAACAGTCACAGGTAAAAGAAAACAGCAGTTGTAAAAGTACAACTTGCACTGAAACCAAGATCTAAATTTAAACAGTCACAGGTAGAGGAAAAGAGCAGTTTTAAAGTTTCAAACTACATAGCACAAAGTCTGTGTTTTTTCCAACTTCCTTTGTTATTGCTCACTCGGCTGTTTAGGGTTTAGAGAAGCTGGGGCTACAAAATGGATGTGGCTGTCTTGAGGTTCCCTCCACAAACTTAAGGGTCTGTGTAGATGTGAGCACAAATTGGTGTGCAGGGCACAAGGAGATGCTCCTAAAGTCATACTCTCCTTGGATTCAGACAGGCTCACTACACACTTTTTATTTCCTGTTCAACCATGAAGGTAAGGCCTAAATCTAAAGCAACTAAAATACTGCTCTTCGCGCACAGTATGACAGCTAATTAACAGATGCAGATTTTCTTTCCCACACTGTCCTCCTCAGAAGCGGAGTAAGGCACTGTTAATTACTTCTTTTGTGTGGGGAGGCCTCTGTTCCCTCTGCTGGGGAGCAATCTAATTAACCTGGCCCAGCAGGGAATTCGCAGACATTGCATAGCCAGGCAGGCCGGGGTCCTGAAAGCTATAAGGCAATCGCTCACCAAACTGGAGGCTCATATACGTGATATAGAAATGAAATATTACTCCATGAATGACTCCGCATGCTTGGCTCACCTCAGGGAGAAACTTACTGAATATGAGGACGAGGCACAGAGGGAAGTTAAATTCCTTGGCAAATACACGCAGGCTAGACGCTACGGAGAGGGGGATAGACCTGGCAAGACACTCGCATCTCTGCTCAGATCACCTAACACTTCGACCTACATCACTGAGCTTAGTGAGGATGGCACAGAGCCCGGCCACGGTCCATAGGAGATACTAGAACACTTAAAAAACTTTTACTCTCCCTATAACCATCTAAAACACCGGATATGCCTGAGGAAATAAAAACATATCTAGACTCCCTGGAATTGCTCTGGCTGGGTACGGCGCACAGGGCGTACTTGGATGAACCCTTCACCACAGAAGATATTGTATTGTATTGTAATTGCATTTATATAGCGCTTACTACCCCTGACGAGGCGTTGAAGCGCTTTTTCGGCGAGTAGCACGCTACTCCGGGAAACATAGAGGATTAGTGTTGAATTAGTATAGTGAAACATGCAAGTAATTTTAAGTGGTGGATAGGTTAGTCCGTTATTTGGATTCGGAAGGATAGCAGAAGGATAGAAGAGGAAAAAAGGTTTGTATTTATATAGCGCTTGTTACCCCTAATGGGGTGTTGAAGCGCTTTTTTTTTTTTTTGGGTGAGTAGCACGCTACATACGATATAATCCAGATAATAAATAGCCTCCCTAATGATAAGGCACCTGGGCTGGACGGCTTAACCACTTCCTTTTACAAATGCTATGCGACTCTACTGGTTCCACATCTGTTGACGGTATATCAGGATTCACTGCAAAATGGCAGGCTACCGCCCACAATGCGCGAAGCGGTCATCTTTACACTGTTGAAGCCAGGTAAAGACCTGTGCTTAAAAGACTCGTATTGCCCCCTATCTTTAATAAATATTGACAACACGATTTATGCAAAGCTATTGGCCAGTAGACTCCAGCCACTGCTGCCCCTCATTGCACGACCTGATCAGTCCGGGTTTATACCGAATAGATCCACTGCCCATAATCTCCGTGCAGTCCTTCATTATCTCGACCCTGACCTGCCTGCGCTAGCCGCATTATTAGACACGACCAAGGCGTTTGATTCGATGGAATGGCCATACCTATTTGCAGTGCTGACACGCTTTGGTATAAGCCCATTATTTATTCAACAGATTAGATTGCTTTATTCAGACCCCATGGCTCGGCTGAAAGTGAATGGTCTGATATCTGAGGCATTCCCCATCACCCGCGGAACCAGGCAGGGCTGCCCTTTATCCCCACTCCTTTTTGCTGTGGCGATGGAACCATTGGCAGCTTGCTTAAGACAACACCACGCAGCCAGGGGCCTCGGGTTCACATCTAGGGGGTTGATCGTTTCTCTTTATGCCGACGATATAACACTATATATTAAAGATCACGAAACCAATCTACTGCCTGTGTTGCGTGAGATCACTAAATTTGGTGGCCTTTCTGGAATTCAGATAAACTGGGCTAAATCAACGCTCTTCCCTCTAACCACTTGCACCAAGCCATTTGCGCTAGATTACCCCCTGGGGTGGGCAGGAGGTCCAGTCAAGTATCTGGGGATCTGGCTTAGTAGAGATGTGCAGGAACTATGGACTATGAATTACGGGCAAACTATCTCCTGGCTAGAAGGAAAGATCAGCGCATGGTCAAAGCTACCGCTGTCACTAGCAGGGAGAATTGCCATTGCAAAAATGATAGTACTTCCCAAATTCTTGTACATATTTGTAAATCTGCCCCTGCCACTCACTCAAGCATTCTTCAATAAGCTCAGGTCACTAATGATCTCTCTGGTCTGGGCTGGTAGTCAAGCCAGGAAAGCTTGGGAATTATTAACGCTCCAGCTGAACCAAGGCGGAATGGGAGCTCCAGACATACCCTTATATGCTTACTGCGTGCAGGCCCAATTCCTCCATTATTGGATTCACCCAACGCCATTCCAGCCTCACACAGCTATCGAAGCAGATATAGTTGCCCTTACCCCTCTTTCAGTAGCATTATATCAACCATATTGCAGGCCTAGCAACGCTATAGATACTACTGAAGCGCTGAGATGGGCACGGCATGGCTTACTGGCTAGGTCTAAGGCCGAGATGCTCTATGCTCCCTCCATCCCTCTGGCTAATAATCTGTGAATGCCGCCACTAGCAGACAATGGTAACGTGAGCAGGGCTAAAAAAAATGGGTGGGTCAACAGATGACACGCTATACCCGGGAGACATCCATTCTTGGCCCCACCCATATCTGATGAGACACAGACAGTGGGACCCTTGGACCTACTGTTATACTATCGCACCAGAGCAACTTTCCGTAAGATACATGACACCTTCCCCAGTCTCCCGCCCACTCTACTTGCCCTTGAACATATGCGAACTACGCCCTCACCCCGCAAATTAATCACACGCCTCTATTCCCACATGCAGCATCCTAACCCAATAATTGAGGCAAGAGCGCAAACGGGCTGGAATTCTGAGCTACCGACACCGGTCACAGATAAAGAATGGCACTTCTGCTGTGAACAATTAGAACTTCTATCCCCCAACTATAAACTCCGGTTAATACACTTTAGAATCGATAGTATTGCACCGCCATACAGTTACATAGTATGGGAATTCGGTCCGATACAAGCTGCTGGAGATGCGGAGCGGAGAGTGGCTCCTTTCTGCACCTGGCTTGGAATTGCCCCTTCTGTGGCAGATTATTGGGCACAGATATTTGGTAAACTCTGTGAAATCCTGGAGCTGCAACTAACGCCGACGCCTCTAATGGGGCTACTGGGGTATGTGAAGGAGGCACCTGTAGGCTCTCGTAGATTACTGGCTATGCTGCTGCTATTGGCGAAGAAGCGAGTGGCCATGTGCTGGGGGAAATCGAGTAAGCCCTCAATCAAGGCCTGGGTATTGGACATATTTTATTGCCAAGAACAGTTGTCCATTTTCTGGGAAATTATGCCGTTAGCCTCCAGACCCAAACATATATGGGCCCCTTTCCTTACCTGGGTACGAGCCTATAACTCAAACGATTAGAATATGGTGCAGATACACCAGAAATGCAGAAGTGTCAGATGGGACCTCACGGCACAACATACAGACCCCCATAGGCTGCATCCACATACTCACCCTTCTGCAGCCGCCTTGGGAACTACAATACTGACATACGTTGGCCCTTGCGAGCCTGGGTTATGTTTTCCCTCAAATGATGCTCTCACAAATGTAACATGTGTAAGCTAAGACTAATTGGCTCTGTATCTAAATGCTGTACTGTTGAAGATATTCCTATTCAATGTAGTTTCTGTTTTCCGTCTGTTTATAAAAATGTAATATTGTAAAACGGCAATGTTATACCCGGACAATCCTTGAACTGCATTATGTCTATGATATTTCAAAATGCAAATAAAGAAAATTTTAAAAAAACCTGGCCCAGCAGTGTGATCAAAGTGCTGGGCTCTGATTCTGAGCTGAGCAAGAGAAATATGAAAACTTTCTTGATGTCCCATAAGATGTACATATATCTGCTTGGGACTTGCATATATGACCTGGGCAAACACTTTTCAACCCATTTTGATATCTTGCTGGACTTTGTAGGCCAAAGGCGAATGAAACCGCACTCTAAGGCGATTTCCCCCATGTGTTTAATAAAGTGTCACTGCCGAAAAACAGTAAACCATACTGAGGCATGCTGCCATTAGTTTTAGGAGGTAAGAGAAATAATAGCTAGTGATCATAATGCCCTGACCATGACACTATATACTCCCCTGCTGAGAACCAAAGCCCCTCAGAATGGCCTGGTCCTTCCGATTGTTAAGGAAAACGGTCTGAGATTGTCATGGTCTATGCAAAATCCTACCGAGAGCTTAGCCAAGCTACTCAGACAGAATAAGAACAAGCTCCTTAACTGTCTGTCTGGTAAGGTAAAGGGTTCTGACTGGAAGAACTACTATGAGAATCGATGCCACTGTATTCGATCATCTCTGCTTAAACCTATTATAAAGAAATGGGAGGGACCCAGTTGGTTTGATTCACAATGTTTATCTGCCAGCAGATACCTTAGAAAAGTACTTCAAGCCAAACTTAGGATCCCAGGGGAGGTGGCTTGTGCTAGATGCCAATTTAAAAAAGAAATGAAAAGATTAACTAAATGACAAGGACTGGGACCGTCTCACAACTGCCGCCCTCCCAAAAAAATCATAAAGCTTTTTGGAGCACACTAAGGGGTCGATTCCGATTCGGGCCGGAAAAAGCACCGACCGACTCGGAGCCGGAATTTATTCCGACCGACACGTACCTGTGGCGCCCGACACGCCAAGTACGATGCAAGGCGTGCAAAATCCGACCGACACGTACTGAACCCAAGCCGAACGACCGAGCCGCACGGAAAACAGCAATCCGGCAGGGAAAACACGCGAACCGAACCGACCGACACGCACCCGGAACAAATCCAACTGAAACGTACACGCGAACTCCAAACCGCTAAGTACGATGCAAGGCGCGAAAACCACGACCGAGTCGAACGGAGGACAAGCCGTACGACCGACACGCATACAAAACCGAGCCGAAGTAACACAAAACACCGCGACCGACGCGTACGCAGCATAGAAAACTGCACAAACACAGCGTGAACGAAACGGAGAAGACCGTACGAGACAAATGCAGGGTCCGACTCGGTCACAAGAACGTTTCCAACATGCACAGAAAGTACTAAGGAAAAATACACAAAAAAAGGCCAAACAAGCAATTACAAAGCCAATAAATACTGGGGGGGGTGGGGACAGAGAACAAAGACACACCCACAACTCCACCCATATAAAGGACACAAATCCCAACCATGATCCTTTGCAAATGCCATTCTACTGCCAGCACTCAACAGACAGCAACCACACACCCACAGCTCATCCCTCACACAAGCCACACACCATCAGCACACCAACAAATAGCTACCTCACATACACCCAGCAAAACACACACTCACACACCCTCACCTGCACACCAACACACACATCACTCACCATCACCACCCATCACCATGCCCCCCAAGAAGAATCACAAGTTCCTAGATTGTGAATTGGAAGTCCTGGTAGACGAGATCCTCAGGGTAGAGCCACAGCTGTTTGGCACACTGGTCCAACAGACACCCATCTCCCAGAAAACCAAGATGTGGGAGAGGATCATCAACAGGGTGAACGCACAATCACCATGTCTGCGCACAAAGACTGACATCCAGAACAGGTGGTATGACGTGCGCAGGAGGGTACGGGAGCTGCTCAAGAAGGACTACCTCCTGAGCCAATACACCAGCAGTGGCCCTCCTGCCAAGCCAGTATACCTCAGGCCCTGGGAGGAGAAGGTGCGGGCCATCCTTCCGCCAGTGAGCGTCTATGGACTAGAGAACATCCCAGAGCCTGGTGAGTACACAACAAATGTACACAATATTCTGCCACAATACACACACACATCACTGTCAAGGGGAGAGTCAAACCATGCACTCATAGCAATTACACAGCAACCAGAACAGAATCATCCCAAAATGTGTATGTCAGTCAGATAAACACAACACATGCCATCTCAAAGTTACATTTAACCGTGTCATCACATGTACAAACACAACTACAACTACAGCTAGGCAGTGGCACAAATAGAACTAACAAACACATCCAGACATGTAGCCACCACTACAACACCAACACACAGTGAAGACCACTGAAAGGAAGGAATTCTGTGTATGCTGGGCAAGTCAGTGTAGCCAATAGCATCATGGGAGTCGTAGTCACACATATTGCTCACCCCCACAACTGTCCCATCAACACCACCATGAACCATGCGCACATCACAGGGAGTGGAAAAGGACTCACAAGATGGCTGACACTGGCTACTGCTGTGGGGAGCACAAGGCCCTGCTGGCAACTGTGCAACAACCAACAGCAGGACACCACTGTCAGCCATCCTGAAAGACAACTTCCACTCCCTGCAATGGAAGCACGTTCCATGGTGGGATATCTGGCTGGCTGGGTGGGAAGGAGGACTCGCAGCACTGACCATAGTCACAAGCACCTCCCCTCACACACCCCCTCAACACAAACTCCACAGAACCCACCTGGGAGAATGCAATGCCTCACATCCTAACTCAAGATCCCACAAAGAACCTCCACCCTGGGTAATGTTGTGTGAAGCACAGGGACACTCTTGGGACTTTTAGCCAAACAACTGCCAGGACAACACTCCCAGCCATCCTGTCAGCACAGGCAGCCCACCCCACAGGGAAGCAGAGTCAAAAGGAAGGAAGCATGGGCATGCTGGGAAGGGGGTGGAGGCAATAGCATGATGGGAGTAGTAGGCACAGATATCGCTCAGCCTCACAACTGGCCCATCAACACCACCCTGAACCATGCTCACATCACAGGGAGTGGATAAGGACTCACAAGATGGCTGACACTGGCTACTGCTGTGGGGAGCACAAGGCCCTGCTGGGAACTGTGCACCAACAAACAGCACAACACCACTGACTGACATCCTGAGAGACAACTTCCACTCCCTGCAATGGAAGCACGTTCCATGGTGGGATATCTGGCTGGGTGGGAAGGAGGACTCGCAGCACTGACCATAGTCACAAGCACTTCCCCTCACACACCCCCTCAACACAAACTCCACAGAACCCACCTGGGAGAATGCAATGCCTCACATCCTAACTCAAGATCCCACAAAGAACCTCCACCCTGGGTAATGTTGTGTGAAGCACAGGGACACTCTTGGGACTTTTAGCCATACAACTGCCAGGACAACACTCCCAGCCATCCTGTCAGCACAGGCAGCCCACCACACAGGGAAGCAGAGTCAAAAGGAAGGAAGCATGGGCATGCTGGGAAGGGGGGTGGAGGCAATAGCATGATGGGAGTCGTAGGCACAGCTCTACATCCCCCACCACATGGCCCAGCAAGCTCACACTCACGCATGCACATCCCACAGAGAGTGGAAAGGCCCATCAAAGATGTCTGACACTGTTGCCGTGTCGTGGGGAGCACAAGGGCATGCTGGGAACTGCACACCAACCAACAGCAGGACACCACTGTCAGCCATCTTGCCATTGCTCTCACACCCACACACACTGAACTCCCCACAAAAGCAAGTAAGTATGGGAATGCTGGGAAGTGGGGTGGAGGCAATAGCATGATGGGAGTCATAGTCACAGACATAGCTCACCCTCACAACTGTCCCATCAACACCACCCTGAACCATGCTCACATCACAGGGAGTGGATAAGGACTGACAAGATGGCTGACACTGGCTACTGCTGTGGGGAGCACAAGGCCCTGCTGGCAACTGTGCAACAACCAACAGCAGGACACCACTGACTGACATCCTGAAAGACAACTTGCACTCCCTGCAATGCAAGCACAGTCCATGGTGGGATAACTGACTGGCTGGGTGGGAAGGAGGGCCGGCTGTCAACCAAATACAACCAATGCAGACCATGTTCACACCCCAACAAATACATAGAAATGCCCAAATAATGCAGGACAATGTGCTACACCAATATCAACCCCTGACTGTGACAACTTAGGACAATGCAATGTACAGGCCCGCACCCAGAGGCACAGTCACAACTGTCAGGTGTGTCAACCATTGATGCCTGCAGAAACATAACATACATTGTGTGTGTCTCCCAAAAACAGGTGATGATGGGGACACAGCAGCAGACGCTGAGGAGTCCCAGTCCCAGGCTCAAGAGGATGCAGAGCTCACTGGTGTCGTACAGCCTCTGCCCTCCTCGGACGAAGAAGACCAACCTGGCACATCCGGTGCAAGTCAACATGCAGCACCAGCTGCAGCACCAGCAGGACCACCAGCTGCACCCCCTGCACCCACCCCTCCAACGACTGTCACCACAAATACCATCCCTGCCGACATGGACAGAACAAGGAGCACCACCAGCACAGGGACCCTGGACCAACGTGGGGCCATGGACACCACCACCACCAACAACCCCCAAGGGGGACCAGGGTCATCTGTGCGTGCCACTGCACGCACTGCACATGTCGGCAGGGGTGGTGGGAGGGGTGGGAGACAGAGGTCGCTGCTTGCAGAGGTTGCTGGTGTGCATGATGACCCACAACTGGTACGCATAGCCGATGCGTACCAGTCCAGCACCGGAGATCTCAGCCAGGTAGTGGGGCTCCTCAGAGACATGAAACAGCAGCAGGCTGCCCATCATGCCCGCTTGGACTCACACATGTCCCGCGTGGAGTCCAAGTGGGACGCACTGCAAGAGATGACGGCGGTGCACAGGGACATATTACAATGCCTCCGCCAGATGAACAGCAACCAGTCCACACCTCCCTGTGTGCCAACAACATCTGGTGCTGAACAAACTGCAACTGCCACAGGGAGGGAGGATGACTCTGGCGGAGAGTCCCCTGCACCGCAGCAGCCTGTACTTGAGGGGCCCCCCCCAAAGAAGAGGGGTCGTCCGAGGAGGGGCAAGTGAGAGGCCGATGGCCAAGTGCAACCCCCAGGAAGCCTGAACCTGTTCTGGATGTTCACCTTTGTGCACAAACTGTTCACCCTGTTGACGGCAACACAACTCCCACACATGACATGGGGAGTACAAGTTGGACCAATGTCTCAGACATCTGTGGCCCCGATACTGGGGATTTTGTCTACCAGGACTTTCAATTCACCTAGGAACTTCTGATTGCAATATATATGTACAGCACTAACCATCCTATGCACTATTCACACAAATGTATCACAATAAACACACTAATACACCATACTTGCCTCTGTTGTGATTCCAACGTGGGTGCTGTCATGGGGATGATGAACTGCAAAATTACACTGTGTATGCGAACTGCAACAGCAAGTACAACACAGGCATGTGAGTAAAGGCAACGTGACACATATGAGGGAGACACACCACCAGGGCTACACAACACATACACACCTAGGCCATCTGACTCATTGCCTACACTGATGTTGCCAGGGAAGACGGTGCAATGCACAGACACCACACCTATTCCCAGTTGTAGTCAAGTAGCCCACAGGTGCAGTAAGCAAATGGCAGTCAAATGTGTGACCACAGACAACGCACATCACAAAGTGAAGCACAGGTTTATTACACAGTTGCAACATGTCGTAACCACTACAGATGCAAGGTAATCCCACCTGGCAGCGGGCACACAGTCAACAACTGTAGAAGGAAGGAAGTCCATGGGTGTGGCGCACATCACCTGTAGGGACACAACAGCTACCACCCTGGAAGTACAATCACGTCGTCGGTGGACACAGTTGACCAAACAAATCTGAAAGTACCCTGTGAAGGACAGAAATGACACACAGTCAAAAGCAATGGAGAACAGGACAGAACAGCAAAACTCATGCACAATACATGTTACAAGATACCCACCCAGAACCAAGTTAGCATGTCAACACTGTTGGGGAGTACAGACCACCTGTAAGCACACATCGCTACACACATCCAGTCAAGTAGCCCATGGACACACTCCAACAGCACCAGAGCACCACTTACACATATCATGCCAACTCACATCATTGACATGACACCTCAGGATACTCACATTCAGCTAAAGAAGTTGGTGATGAGCTGTGTGCGGACATCACCCTCATCATCATCATCATCACTGGCATCGTGGTCCAGGCCAGGATCCTCCACAGGTGGCGGATGTTGGTCATTGTCATCCTGGATGAGAGGCAACTCCTTCCGCACTGCCAGGTTGTGGAGCATGCAGCAGACGATGATAATCTTGCACACCTTCGCTGGGGCATATGGGAGGGACCCTCCTGTCTTGTCCAGGCAGCGGAAGCGGCTCTTCAGGAGACCAAATGTCCGCTCAATCACTCTCCTGGTCCGACCATGTGCCTCATTGTAGCGCATCTGGGCTGGTGTCACAGGGTTCCTGAGGGGTGTCAGCAACCACGGCATGTTGGGGTATCCCGAGTCACCTACGGACAGACAAGTGCACATTAGCTGACTCGGAAAAGTGGGCGGAATACTACAGAT
Source organism: Calotriton arnoldi (assembly GCA_963921515.1). Classification (NCBI taxonomy): domain Eukaryota; kingdom Metazoa; phylum Chordata; class Amphibia; order Caudata; family Salamandridae; genus Calotriton; species Calotriton arnoldi. The sequence continues at coordinate 11,318 of CAWUFW010016156.1, read as the reverse complement.
CAGATCACACACAATGGCACAAAGTCAGTACACACCGACAAGCCAGGCACGCTGGTTCTGCATCTGTGCCATCATCCTGGGGATGCGACTACTCCTCATCACAAAGGCATCGTGTGCTGAACCAGGGAAACGGGCACACACGTGTGTGATGGTCATATCTGCAAGACACACCACCAGTGCATTGACCGAGTGGTAGTGCTTGCGGTTACGGTAGGCCTGCTCCTGGGCCTGTGGTGGTACCAAAGCCACATGTGTCCCATCAATGGAGCCAATGACATGCGGCATCCTCCCCAGGGCATAGAAGTCACTCTTCACGTCAGTGAGTCGTTGCAGTCTAGGGAAATAGATGTACCGGTTCAGGAATAGCAACATTGCCTCCAAAACATCGCGGAGCACACGGCTCAACATGGTCTGTGACATCCCACCAGCAGTCGCCACAGTATGTTGGAAGGTACCGGTGGCAAAGAAGTGTAGGGCTGCCATCACCTTCACCTTGGGGGTCAGCGCTGTAGGATACGGCCGGCCAGGCTGCAAATGTGGGGCCAACTGCACTGCCAAATCCTCAATCAGCTGCCTGGTGAAGCGGTACCGTCGGATGCTGTCCCGTTCCACCATCGTTGCCAGGTCTGGGAATGGTCTATGGACAGCAGGAGCCCTGCAGTGCAGAGGAGAAGAAAGCAAGATTGTCAGTCACCCCACATATGCGGCATTGAACACACTCAATATCACAACATACATCATTATGAGGCACAACTACATGAAGTGTGCAGTTCCGTAAGGACATGTATGGTACATACATGGCCAACATCTGTCATCACGGTTCAACAAGTGGCATCAATAAGTCCCAGGTTGGCCCATTGGATATCATGAGGCCGTGTCACAGTTCCCATCTCCTGCTGCCGTGTCACAATCACCCCCCACAGTGACATGTGAGGACAGATGTGCCCCAGGCATCACAGCTCAACGACAGGTACATTCCCAGGGACCCTGTATTGCCACATGGACACTGGCATTACATGGAGTATCATGTATACACCACAGCAAAACAACCATGACCCCCACAGGTAGTGGTCCCACTTGCCACTGCAGGACAGACATGGACGTCTGTGACACACACACGCACAACATCAAAGTCCATGCACACACAACGTGGATGTGGAGACTGTCTCCCATTGTGCACATGAAATCAGAGACATTGTAAACACTACATGCACACAGACTGTGGAGGACCATCACTATTGTGCCACTGGGACACCCTGGCTCAAACATACCGTCCCACATGGGACTCACGGGGTATGTGACATGACATACACATACACCACCGTGAAATGTGACCATGGCACATGCACAGATATGAACAGTTGCACATCACAGTGGTCATGTACACGTAACACCCAGGATCCTGTCCCCATGAACACGTGCACAGCCTGGGGGTGGCTGCCCCCAGGTGACACCCACAGGACAACATGTACACCAACATACACACAATAGGAAATGCAGCCTTACATGCCTTATGATACAGTTTGGACAGGCTGTCGTGTTGTAGGTGTGCCCCTCACTCCCTGGGAGCTATCTGTGGCTGGCATATGTTCATCTGAGACAGGCATGGTGACATATGCCAGTCACTTGTACAGGGATGCGTTGAACAGCAATGGACCGATCGGTGCCCCCGGCCGGCCCATTGCATTCAATGTGTGCGGGTACGCGTTGTACCCCTGTACGCGTTGATCAGCAATGGACCGATCGGTGCCCCCGGCCGGCCCATTGCATTCAATGTGTGCGGGTACGCGTTGTACCCCTGTACGCGTTGAACCGCAATGGACCGATCGGTGCCCCGGCCGGCCCATTGCATTCAATGTGTGCGGGTACGCGTTGTACCCCTGTACGCGTTGATCCGCAATGGACCGATCGGTGCCCCGGCCGGCCCATTGCATTCAATGTGTGCGGGTACGCGTTGTACCCCTGTACGCGTTGTACCGCAATGGATCGATCGGTGCCCTCGGCCGGCCCATTGCATTCAATGTGTGCGGGTACGCGTAGTACCCCTGTACGCGTTGATCCGCAATGGACCGATCGGTGCCCCCGACCGGCCCATTGCATTCAATGTGTGCGGGTACGCGTTGTACCCCTGTACGCGTTGTACCGCAATGGACCGATCGGTGCCCCCGGCCGGCCCATTGCATTCAATGTGTGCGGGTACGCGTTGTACCCCTGTACGCGTTGATCCGCAATGGACCGATCGGTGCCCCCGGCCGGCCCATTGCATTCAATGTGTGCGGGTACGCGTTGTACCCCTGTACGCGTTGAACAGCAATGGACCGATCGGTGCCCCCGGCCGGCCCATTGCATTCAATGTGTGCGGGTACGCGTTGTACCCCTGTACGCGTTGAACAGCAATGGACCGATCGGTGCGCACCCATTGACAATGGCCTAGCCTGGCAACGGACGCGTTTTCGAAATTCAAACGAGTCGGTTGCTGGAAATTCAGTTGGTCACCCACAACAATGTTGCAAAATCATGTATGTCATGAAGTTGAAGATTTGAAGGATGCTGTGGGCGTGTATTGGTGCTGCTATTCCATGGATTGGCCAGATTCAGAAGATGCAAACGACTTGGACCTATCACTTTGGACACATGGGACAGTATCTGCCTCTCCAGCACATATATATTGCTGGCTGTTCCCCTGAGAGCTCACTTGCCTGCACTACATGCTCCAGGACGACATCTGCCACTGCACTGCTGCGGTCTCTGCCCCCTCTGGACCCTGCAATGGCACGTACTGTGGAGAGAGCCCCAGCCTTCAGCCTTGAGGAGAACCAGGCCCTGCTGGACAGCCTACTTCCACAGTACAGCAAGCTGTATGGGACACCAGGGGAGCAGGTGAGTGTTCTGTGCACTGCCTTTCTGAATGTGCATTTTGTCTGACTAGCAAGGCTGAAAGTCTGCACGCCACTGGCTAGCAGGCTCACTGAGTAGTTGTCACCCCCCATAGTGTGTAGTGACATGCACTGGACAGGTATGGTGCAGTGACAGTGCATTTGAACAAGGTTTTACTTCCCATGCAATGATACCATGTAGTGACTTCTGGCAAACTGTCCATGGGCAGCGTTGCACTGCCTGTGTACATCATGTGCCCCTGTGATTGAGACATGTATATACAACTGTGTCATGCACGGATATGTTGCATGTGTAGTAATGGCCTTTTCACTTTGTCATCCTGACAGGTTAATGCCCATCGGAAGCAGGAGATCTGGAAGGACATCGTCCGGGCTGTCCGGTCCGTTGGGGTCTACAAGCGCCGGATCCGCAACTGCCAGAAGAGGTGGCAGGACCTTCGGGGCTGGACCCGGAGGATTGCACGGGTCCAGCTGAAGCTGTCGCCTCCTCGCAGGAGGGGCGGAACACGGACCCTGATCCCCCACATGCTCCAGATCCTGGCGGTGGTGTTTCCAGACCTGGATGGGCAGCTGAAGGCCAGACAGCAGCAAGGAGGGGGTGAGTCAAAGACTGCACTGTGAACTCTGTATTACATGCTATGTGCCCTCCTCTGGCCTGGTTAAACTGCCACAGTACAGCAGTCATGTTGTCCAGGAGCCATGTCCCTCTATTGTGCACTGCCCACTCCTCATCTGATACCCAGGTGTGGCCCTTACATTCAGGGAATTGTGTCACTTGGGACTGTGTCCTTGCAGTTTGCTTCACTAAAGGTGGGGGACAGCATCTGTTTCCCTAACTCTGTTGTGGGCATCATGGGTGGGTCCATTGTTCACACAACGCCTGTGTTCGGACATGTAATCTGCGTGTTGCTTTGATATGCGGTCCACTTGCTGAGCTGAGCCACCACATGTGCCTGGGGTATCTGGCACACACCCATGCAGCGGGTGGGAACAATGTTTGGGCCCCAGGAGTGTGCAGATTACGTGTGTCACACATACATAGCCAGCTATCCACTGTCCAGGGCTCATCCCTCATTCATGTGGGGCAGGACAGTCATGCCTACTCCAGGCCATGCAATGCACTCTGTACTCCCACTCCCGTGTATCAGCTGACACATTGTGCGCAGTGATTTGACCCCTCAGGTGTCTGCCTCTGTGTCAGTGTGCTGTGGATTTGTTGCCAGGACTGCTGGGGTGTTTCTCGGTAGGGGCTCAGCATGCCACTGGAGATGTGACCATAGGAGACGATACTTGTGTGTCACATAGGTGTTTGATCAGCTGCCCGTGCAGACTGGGGTATGCGAATGTGAAGTTCAGGCAGCTGTTTCCCATTCACAGCAGATTGTGAGGGGCTCAGGTTCAGAGGGTAGTGTCACAGGTCTCCCATATGTCCAATCGGTATGACCTGGACAGATGAGGGTCAAGATGATGTGTTGTGTGGGGGATGTACATGTGCACTTGTGCAGCTCCAGGACTTGCATTCCCCATGACCTACTATTGTGACACAGTGCAGAGTGTTGTTGTCTGGCTGCCAAGTCATACATCACTGAGACAGTGATGTATGACTTAGCAGTCATGCCTCCGCCATGGCATGTGTCTACTTATTGGTGATCCTGCAGGGGAGTGACATGTGCTACATGCACACCATTGTGGCGATGGCTATCAGGACATGGGTGCATCATGGTGTCTGTCGCTGGTATGCATCACATGCATTTCCTATTTGACTCTGGGCATCCCTTTCATCCGGAAACCTGTACTGACTCAGTGGCAAGAGTTGTGATGTGTGCATGTCCACATGCTACACCGTGTCCTCTGCACTGTCCAACTACTGTGTAGGTGGTGCATGTGTCCACACTGGGGTGTTGCTATCCAACAGACACCAGACAGATGGGTGCAAGGCCATGTGGGATGTGAGTGCCATGGTTGGCATCAGACTGACAATTGGCTTCTCCTGTTCAGTTAGGGCACTTTTAGCAATGTTCAACTAATGATGCCAGGGCTTGCTCTGTAATGTGCTGTGCTCACAGTGGTGTGTGCGTTTGCTGCAGGTGACTGATGTCTGTCTGTTTCCCCATTGTTTGCAGATACATCCACGGCCACGGAAGGGGACAGCTCCACGGACCAGGAGGAGCCGGAGAGCCAGACTGGGTCAGCAGCCGAGGAGTGGTCGGAGGGACCCAGTGGCACGGAGGGCGAGGGGAGCCACACCGAGGAGTCCTCAGCACCATCCACCTCAGCTGAGGACCAGAGCAACTCGGACGATGACTCCCTTATGGAGGCGGGTGTCAGCAGCCACCACACCCCAGCTAGTGTTGCTGTCCCCGCCACCACCAGCACCACCACCGCCCTCCCATCGGCTCCCATTCCCCAGGTCCGTGGAGGCTCCCATGTTCGGGAGCGTGTCTCCTTTGGGCCAGGCACCGCACCCCCTGCCCCTGTGTCCCCTGCTGCCCTGAGTGAGGAGTCTGTGTACCTCCTTCGCCAGCTCCATGTAGGGCAGACAGCCATGCTGAGTGTCCTCCATGCGCACACCGCTCTGTTGACTCAGCTGGTGTCGTTCATGGAGGGCATCTCATCGGGCATGTCTGACCTACAGAGGGGCAATAGGTCCATGGACTCCTCCCTGACGGCAGCAGTGTCCCTCCTCAGACAGTCCCTCACCCCTCCTGCCTCTGCTCCATCCACACTCCCCAGCACCTTACCCGTCCCAAGCACACACACACCGGCACAGGCACACACCAGCACACACACGTCCAGCACACAGACACACACGCCACAAACAAAACGCACACGCACGCACAGTCAGGGGACTGAAACCAGACTCACAGGGGATGGGGCCCTGGAACACACACACGCATCCACGAGCACTGCGCAGTCCTCAGTTGCCTCTCCCTCCAAAGCACCCTCCCTTGCCTCACCTGCAACCCCAAAGACCCAGCGGCTCTTCCTCAGTGACCTCGGCCTCTTCCCCTCCGATCCAGCTGATACAGCATTCAGGGGAAGAGGAAGCCCACCCACACGGAGCAGAGTGCCCCTCGCCCCCGGACACCCTCCCCCAGGCGCAGACAGACTGAGGCCCCCACCCGCAAGTCCCCCGGAGTCGTAAGAGCAAGACCCCGCCGCCGCCCTGCAGCTCAGGCACCAGGTCTCCTTCCTCCATCCCTCAGGCCCCCACTCCACAGGTGCCCCCACCACACCCTGCCCCAGGTTCCCCCACCCACAGATATACCATCCCCAAGAGGATCCGGCCTTCTCCCCCTGCCACTTGCTCTCCCGGCACCACACCCCCCGCTGCGCTTGTCTGTGCCACTGATGTGGTGAGGGTGTCCTCCCCCTCTGTCCAGCCCACCTTGCCTGTTCCCCATTCTCCTCCCCTGGTGGTAGGCACTGCAGTGGAGTCCACTACCACCCTGTCTGACTTGGGCACTGCAGTGGCGGACCTGTCCACTCCATCTGCAGGGTCCACTGCAGTCGTGCCGGCACCCACAACATCTGAGTCATGCCCCCCAGTTGTGCCGGCACACACCATGTCAGACACCTCCACTGCAGTTGTCAGTGGCTCTCCAGCACCCACCACCCCTTCCCTGCTTCCTCCTGGTGAGCCCTGATCCTGTCCCTGCGGTGCCTGGCCTGCCCCCCGGTTGCCCCTCCTAGTGGATTGTCCCTGGTTTTGTGCAGTGCAGGCATGCGTAGGGTGACATCTGCCACTGTCACCCTGTTTGGACTTTGACAATGGACTGGCCATTGGCCTTTGTGGTTTTTCTGGACTTTCACTTTTCAATACACACATATGCTGAATAAAGCAACTTTCTGTTCTCTAGTGCTTATGCTTCTGATGTACATGTTGTTGATGATGCTAACCATGCCCTTGCTGCAGTGATGGTGATATTTGGTCTCATGATAATGAAGTGTTACTGTGCAGGAACCCATGTGGTCCAGGGGGAATGTGTCCTATCCTGTGGTGTATCCATGTCATCCATAGCAGCATCTGAGGGTGTCATGTGTTCAGTATTTGGCAATGGGATTTCCTACTTACATTAGCAATTTCACATCTGTGGCTTCCACCCCTGCACATCTGTTGTGCCTGCCATTGTTCAATTCGTCTACTTCCCTGACCGTGTGGCCATCTCCACTGGACATGCAGGTTTGGGCATCAATGGGGAAGGACTCATCTGTGTTGTCAGTGCAACATTGCTATACAAGTGTGTTGGATCTGTGCTGATGATTTCGTTGGCACTTCCATGACCAGGCTGATGTGACAGGAGCCTTCATTTGGTGCTAATTGTTGATTGTGTGACCAAGTGCTCAGCTGACATGATGGGGCCCTACTGAGGCAACATATGGCACAGCTTTCCTCACACAGGAGTGGAGTCCCCTCATGGCAGTGTGTACTCCTGTGACATTGCCTGCGCCCAAGGTGTGTGTTGTATGAGCATGTCTGTGTGTTCACTTCCGTTTAGCTGTGCATGCTGTGATCCCTAGTGTTGTACCTGTTTGTGATGCTTGCTGAGTTGACCTATGTTCCCCCAAAGTCTTCTCCCTGGGTTCTCTGTGATGTGGGTGCATGGCACATTACTGGTCATCAGGGTGTCACCCATAGGTGTGTTTGCTGTCAGGGCTGAGTTTGTGTGCAGACGCAGATGGGTCACAGTCAGGTTTCCCCTTGGCACTTGTTGTTTGCCCCTGTCATGTGATTTCCAGTTTGTGTTATCTTTCAGTGATTGTGACACGTTGTGTGTGTGACTGCTGGCACTCCTCAGGGTCCGGGCTGCAATGTTGGTTGTTGTCTATGTGTGTTCTTTGTGGGTGACCTTGGCTTCTTCATTGGTGTGTGACTGTGGCTGGGATCCCATTGGTTGGTGTGGTATTGCCGTCATGTCCATGTACAGCGTAGTGTGCAGTGTGTCAGACATTCAGGAGTCTTGTTGAGTGGCCATGTGTGATGTGTTTCTGCACCTTGGTTCCCACCCACCACCCTGGAATAGTCATGGGTGCATGTGCAATGTCACCAGTGCATGTGTGCTTCACTGCTGCACATTGTTGGAGGTCGAGGTGTGTGGTGTTGAGTGTGTGCAGATGAGAGTTGTTGTCCGGCTAGGCCCCTGCCTCCATGTTGGCCTTGGCTTACTGGCCGTGCTGATTGATTTGTGCTTGTGTAGGTGTGATGGTAGTTTGTTGCTCAGGACACATGACTGTGGTTCACAGTGTGAACGACATTTAGCTTTGTCATCACAGTGGGATTGTAATGCAGCCCAGGGTCACCACATTGTGGGGGCCCTGGGGGTAGTGCTGTGGTGTGTCTGTGTCTTGCTGTGTCAGTTGCTGTTCCTACGTGCCTGTGTGACATGTGTGATTTGTGCTCCCTCTCATCTGACAATGCCTGCTTGCCCACATAGGGGATTTGGATCCATGAGTTACCTTTGTGTGGCACTGTATGCACATCTGTATGATTGGTATTCAGGCCTCCTCATGTGTTGTGTGGTTGCCTGGGGACACTGGCACCCCCCCTCACCTGTTGTGTATGATGTGCAGTGTGGGTCTGCCTGTTTGTGTTTGTGCATCTGCACCACTGCATTGGCATATCTTGGGTGTGCCATTGGCTGTATGTAGTTTGGTGGGTTTCCCCTGCTGTCCCTGGGACTCCTAGGTCATCGGTCAGCACAATGATCATGGTTTGTGTGTCCCATTGCTGCCATGGTATGGTATCTGTTCACCTCACATCTACAGTCTCCACAGGGTATCTGCATTTGTGTGCCCATTGGTGCAAATATGTGGGTCTGCATTCTGATGGTCACTTCTGTCATTGTGTCATTGATGAATGTTGACAGTGTCAGCCCCCATGGGTGTTGTTTGTCTGCACATGGCCAAAGGTATGTCTTATTTGCACTGCAGTATTTGCCTCCCCCAATTTATGTTGCAATGGGACACATGCACTACTTTGCCACTGATGTGTTTTATGTTCTGTGACCAGGAATCATCCATGCAGTTTGGCAGTTGCAGCTTTTTCTTTGTCAACACTTACATTTTGGTCACTGTGATGATGGGGGTTTGGACCCCATTGCCACAATGTTCAAAATGTGCTTCAGCTATGGACCCCACACTTACATTTTGGTCACTGTGATGATGGGGGTTTGGACCCCATTGCCACAATGTTCAAAATGTGCTTCAGCTATGGACCCCACACTTACATTTTGGTCACTGTGATGATGGGGGTTTGGACCCCATTGCCACACTGTTCAAAATGTGCTTCAGCTATGGACCCCACCCTTACATTTTGGTCACTGTGATGATGGGGGTTTGGACCCCATTGCCACAATGTTCAAAATGTGCTTCAGCTATGGACCCCACACTTACATTTTGGTCACTGTGATGATGGGGGTTTGGACCCCATTGCCACAATGGTCATGGCCTGCTTGGATTGTGGGGGCCACACACATATGTGTGGCACATGTGATAGGGGGTCACATTGTATGTTCAAAGTCATGTTCAGTGTTGTAGGCATTTGACACAGTCTACACACGCTTGTCATGGTGTTGGGGGGATGTCTTTTTCTTGCATTCCCTAGGTTGTGGTGTGCTGGTTGTGTCATGCATTGTCCATCCTATGAGTGGGGGTGGTGTTGGTGGTAGGCATCCAGCCCCCCATGGGTAGAGGTGGTAGTAGTGACAGGCATCCAGCCCCCTGGGTAAGGGTGGTAGTAGTGGTAGGCATCTGGCACCCCCATGGCTAAGGGTGGTAGTAGTGGTAGGCATCCAGCCCCCCTGGGTAAGGGTGGTAGTGGTGGTAGGCATCTGGCACCCCCTGGCTAAGGGTGGTAGTAGTGGTAGGCATCCAGCCCCCTGGGTGAGGGTGGTAGTGGTGGTGGGCATCCGGCACCCCCTGGCTAAGGGTGGTAGTAGTGGTAGGCATCCAGCCCCCCTGGGTAAGGGTGGTAGTGGTGGTGGGCATCCGGCACCCCCATGGCTAAGGGTGGTAGTAGTGGTAGGCATCCAGCCCCCTGGCTTAGGGTGGTAGTAGTGGTAGGCATCCAGCACCCCTGGGTAAGGGTGGTAGTGGTGGTAGGCATCTGGCACCCCCTGGCTAAGGGTGGTAGTAGTGGTAGGCATCTGGCACCCCCATGGCTAAGGGTGGTAGTAGTGGTAGGCATCCAGCCCCCTGGGTGAGGGTGGTAGTGGTGGTAGGCATCTGGCACCCCCATGGCTAAGGGTGGTAGTAGTGGTAGGCATCCAGCCCCCCTGGGTGAGGGTGGTAGTGGTGGTGGGCATCTGGCACCCCCTGGCTAAGGGTGGTAGTAGTGGTAGGCATCCAGCCCCCTGGGTGAGGGTGGTAGTGGTGGTGGGCATCCGGCACCCCCTGGCTAAGGGTGGTAGTAGTGGTAGGCATCTGGCACCCCCTGGCTAAGGGTGGTAGTAGTGGTAGGCATCTGGCACCCCCTGGCTAAGGGTGGTAGTAGTGGTAGGCATCCAGCCCCCTGGCTAAGGGTGGTAGTAGTGGTAGGCATCCAGCCCCCCTGGGTAAGGGTGGTAGTAGTGGTAGGCATCTGGCACCCCCTGGCTAAGGGTGGTAGTAGTGGTAGGCATCCAGCCCCCCCTGGGTAAGGGTGGTAGTAGTGGTAGGCATCTGGCACCCCCCTGGCTAAGGGTGGTAGTAGTGGTAGGCATCCAGCCCCCCTGGCTAAGGGTGGTAGTAGTGGTAGGCATCTGGCACCCCCATGGCTAAGGGTGGTAGTAGTGGTAGGCATCCAGCCCCCCTGGGTAAGGGTGGTAGTGGTGGTGGGCATCTGGCACCCCCCTGGCTAAGGGTGGTAGTAGTGGTAGGCATCCAGCCCCCCCTGGGTAAGGGTGGTAGTAGTGGTAGGCATCTGGCACCCCCTGGCTAAGGGTGGTAGTAGTGGTAGGCATCTGGCACCCCCTGGCTAAGGGTGGTAGTAGTGGTAGGCATCCGGCCCCCCCTGGGTAGGGGTGGTGGTGGTGGTGCGCCTTCAGGCCCCTGTGTGCATATGTGGCATTGGTGATGGGCATCCCGCCCCTATGGTGCTGCTGTTGCTGGTGTTAGTAAATTCTGCATCCCTCTGTGTGTGTGTGATATGTCGTGTACGTGTTGTATGTGTTTTGTGATTGGTGTCTGACTTACCTTCTGCGCCGTACGCGTCCGTGCCTGTTCCGGTAGTAAATGTAGAATATTGGTATGATCGGGACGAAGGGATTCATGGTTGGTTCGTGTCGTTCGTCTTTCTCGTCGCTTCGCGTCGTCCTCGTCGCTGGCGTGTTCGCCTCGTAGCCGTGGATCGTGTTGTGGCGCGAATCGGAGCTTATGTGCGCCTCTCCCGGATGCTTTGACGTGCCGTGCGTAGCGACGGGTTCGGCACGTACGGAAAGCGCA